>ML792365.1:282335-373709 GCA_009831015.1 Picea engelmannii
TTCTTTGTTTTATTAGTTTCTAGTTTCCTTTATTTTAGTTAGTTTCTTGTATTTAGTTATAATTTAGTTTGTTTTATTTACCTTAGTTAGATCACTTAGCTCAGATCAATTCTCTCTTTGGTTTTCATAGAAGACCTTAGAGCAGCCAACGGAGCCGTTAAACTCGCCAGGGTGGTCCATTCCAAATGGCTTGGGTTATTTAGACAACCCCGGACCGGTTCCACTCTCCCAGTTGACGGACGGTCATTTTCGCCCGTCAACTGTTCGTAGGACACGTTTCAGTCTCCAAGTATGGCTTAATGATTTGAAAATTTTTCTAACTTCCTTCATGAAATTTTAGAGTCTTCCTCAAGTGTCTCAAGTGTCTTATGTATTCTCAGGTATTAGTAAAATGATTCGTTATTTCTTCAATTTTTCTGAAATTAAAACCAACTCTGGCAGCCTTAACATCCCCATGACTGGAGTTGCAACTACCTTACATTCCATTGTATGGATTCAAGCCTTGTCATGGATACAGACTTGGTAAGTGTTAAAGAAATGGTTGTCTCTCCTAATATGTCGGTTTTGACCAAGGGACCATACTTATTCAGGTATATTTTGGCATCCAACGTGGTCTAGGTTTCTTTGCATTATCACTACAACATATACTTTCAAGGATATTTCTATAATGACCGCCAACATTTTTCTTTCAGTACTTGCAATTGATTATCGAGTCCAAAATATCTCATGCTATGTCTCAAACGTGCCTTTTGCAAGAGGTTTGATACAGAAGCAAGGGAACCATTTATGTATATGCCCCAAAAAACATCCTCTACATACCAAGAGTTATGATCTAAACTTTCTCCATCAGTAGAAGGAGATGAAGGTATGTGAGTCCATGGATCTAGAATATGAAATGTTTCAACATTTGTGAAAAAAAAAAATGGAAGGAGATGAAGATATGCAACTAATCTATTGTGGTAAAAGTGATGAAACTTATAAAAACACAAATTCTCTAATTTTTATATAAGTTATGGATAATTATATATATTTTAGATGAAATTAATGGTTATACCTTGTTTATCCTCATTTTCGTGAATTTCATATTCAAATTTTATATACAGGTTATATATGAAAACAATAGAGGTGAAGGTGAACTTGACCTAGTGTAAAACACCTCGAGGTCAATCATCATTACAACAACTAGAGCAATATCAACTATGGGGGTCAATCACCATTACAATAGTAGGAACAAGATCACATGCAAAAGAATAAACGGTATTGGAAGTACACATTGGAACTTGTCGATGGAAGTGAGTCGTATGAATTCAAATAACTTACAATGAATCGTATATGTGTGAGGGATAACTAGGTCAAGATTAATCTTGGGACTACAATATATGACATCCACCATTACCTTGAAAATACATGGTTGATTCTCCTGTGTGTTGTGGTATGGGTCAGTTGAGGCTCTCTTAGGAAGGTGGTGGAAATGGTGGCTACATTTGCCAGCCTTGAGATTGAAATGTAGAGGAAAATGCATAGGTGTTAATGCACTAAAAAAATGCAGAGGTGTTCATAAGCTATCATCGACAAAGCATCAATATGAAAAGGTGTTAATGGAAAACATAAAACATTGGGACAAAACATTAGGAAATGGAAAACAAAAAACATTAGGAAATGGAAAACATAAAACATTGGGATAAAACATTAGGAAGAGGAAAATATAATCATTGGCATAAAACATTAGGAAGAGACAAAAACAAAACATTGGGAAGAGCGAAGCTTGCAATAAGGTCCTAAATCTATTGTCCAATAAGATTACAAAGAACGGGCCCTTTTTATTATATTAAAAAAAAATGAGTTTCCTATCTCAAACATTAGAGATTGGAAAAAAATATATAGTCAAGGACCAAACTTATATGAGGTCAATGATGAATCAAATGTTATAATCCCTGGCTAGCCTTCAACGGGGACTAATAATATAGTGCATTACAAATTTTATTCTAACTTCCAATTCATTCTTCACTTTTACACCATCTTTCTTATATAAGTTTTATTTGAGAAGGTTGATACAATCCCACTAACAAATGATATGCATTTTGTGATATAAAATCAAGGATGGAAATACCTCAAAAATTTCACTTAATATACCCCTTTCAGTTAAATGACACTTAATACCTATTTAATATTTATATTATTTATTGAACCTTTTATTATAAAACCGTGCACTAATTTTCCTTCGATTTAATATTTTTTCAATAGTTTATTTTTTTCTTTCATATTGCTTAATAGAGGTAGATGGAGAAGAATAGTCACGATGATTCAAAGTTACTTTCCAAAAGATGGGTGCATGGAAGAGGAAGCCACACAAATATTTAGGGTTTAAGTTTCATAATTGTTTAATGATTTAGGGATAACGGTTTAGAGTGTAGGAGTTTAGTATTATGGGTTAAGGATTACGGTATAAGGTATGGAGTTATTAATTTATGATTAAAGGATATGGTTTTTGGTGTAGTGTTTTGGGTTAAGGATTTAAATTTAAGGGATAATAGTTGTTGGCTAATAATTGAGGTTTAAGGAATAGGTTTGATACAATTGAGGGTTAAAGATTTAGGGTTAAGAATTGAGGATCTGGAGTTGACCATTAAAATTTTTAAGGATAAAAATTATCTATTAATGATTTAAGGATGAGGGTGAAGGGTTGTTCATTTTTCTCCTCCTCCTAACCTATATCAAATCCTTTGGAAGCTTAAATTTTGTATTCTCCACCCAACCATCATCAATTCCTTTATTTTCTTCCCATGCTAAAATATTTGGTTCCACTCTTAATTATGCATCACTTCTTTCATTGATTTGTAAAAAACATCCTTGATTTCTCAACCTTATCACTTTCTTTTCATTGTAAATATTGTCTCTCCTCGAAAATAGGTTTGAGGGAAAATAAGTGCTTTGAAAAAGGTATTTTGTTTTATCTCTAGATTTTGCAACAGCTTCAAAACATGTTGATAGGCCTCAAAAAATGAATTTGGAGATATTCCACAAGACTTGTGTTACACATTATTTTGGTCACCTCAGTGATCAACTGACAACATGTGTTCATGTTCCCTGAAAATATTAAAAGAGACTTTCTCCATGAGAAAAGTGTTTTGCTTTCCTCTTCCAAAAACCATAACAAGGAAGGTCGTCCCACCCTGCCATATTCATGGGGTGAGACGATGCTTGATCATCGCACTCTGCCCTAAAACTGGACTGTGACGTCGTCGCATGCTTCTTGTGCATAGGGTGCGATCATGCTTAAAGCTAAGGAAAATTCAAAATTCACGAATGTTCTAGAAGGGAATATTCTAGAAGATGAGGTGGTCTCTGATCGGTTTGGATATTACTCACTTCTTTGATTTAGTGGGATCATCCTAATATCCTCATCCATCTCTCTTTCACACTATATAAAGAGGGATATCTCATGGAAAAGGATAAGTTTGAATAGGCTAAGATTTGCATGGAGATTTATACTACAGATTATGCTTGAGAGATTTGCTTTAGTTTTTCAAGTTAGATTGTGGATCTTCTTCATTCAAGGCATTGGAGAAAAGGTGTGTGTGTTGGAGAAAAGAGCCATCGAAAGGGGACCTTGCAACATCAAGGCATAGGTTGTATTCTCTACTTTCCATTAAATTTAATACATCAATTTCTTCCCTATAAAATCATCTCAACTTCTATTGTATAATTCCTTGATCTTATACATAGACTTCATTGGAATATATATATCTTTGTTTTCCCTCTTTGTTTTCTTGTGCTTCTTAAACAAGCTTACCATTCTGCAAACTCAGGGAAGGAGCTACAAGGATGACTCTAGCGAGGATCAAGCGTCGTTTAAAAGGTATGTCACTTGTACCTCTCTAAATTAGTTTGTATGACAATGAAGTTTAAGGTGAAGTGCGTATTCTATCTTGTTTTTCTCTAGTTTCCTGTGGAAGTTAGGGAGATATGTTTGTGTCTGCACTTATCGATTAGTCTAATAACAAAATTAGTGACCATACTAGGGATACAAACTTTTTTGGTTTTTTTCTTCATATTTTCTTTTATCATGCCTTCTTTTGGTTAATGTCATTCTCTGAGTCTGTGGGTGATCCATTTTGACTCTCTGGGTATGAAAGTTCAGTGAGAAGTTTTGTCTTTTCCCATTTTTTCTCTATCTTCATAGATCGTCGCATTGTACCCTATTGACATCCTACGACGATGCTCTGATGTAGCACTCTACTGGTGCAGACCAGTGAGACAACATCACACTATACCTTATTAGCATCCTGTGAAGACCTTAGATCGTCGCACTATTCTCCACTGCAACCTGCGCGATTCCTGTAGGAATTGTTGGGAGATATCCCTTTTTCTTTTCTCTACCCAGTTTTGCCTCTACTGCCTAGGATGGACTTATGAAACTAGTGAATGATTGATTTATAACTTTGAAGTCTACATTTTATTGATTTTTAGAAATTGAAAAGTCTTCTTTGTAAACTTCACAAGTTTTTCTTTTAATTTTTTGTCACAAGGGTATAATCTCTAGATCTTAGTCTTACGTGTTTTTTTGACAAAGAGTCCTTGATTTATTTGGAGTTTTGGATTGTTTTTACTTTCTGTATTGTTAGTTGATTGAGAAACATGTTTGTTTATATTTGAGAAAAGGTTTTCTTATCATTTCATTTTTGTCTACGTTGTGAGATTGACCTAGGAATAGTGTTGAGAATGTGCTAAATTTCTTGGATTATGCTTTCTTTTCTTCATTACATCTCTGATATGATTTGAGAAAGAAAGAACTTAAGTATTTCTTCTTTTTAGTAATCTTTACAAGAAAATTTCTACATTCAAATATTTGTAAAAGAGAGAAATTGGAAAATTTTATAGTTTTTGATTATTTGGAATCTTTTTCATTAAAAAATTGGGAAATTGTATTTCATAGATTTTGTATTCTAAAAAGAGATACCTTCTCCCTAATGTAATTAGATTTCATCAAATTAAAATATTTCATAATCATCCCTTATTTCATTTTAATGGGTCAAGGTCACATACATCATCAGTTTCATTTTCGTTTCCCTTTTGAGTAAGCAACAACCTTTAAAATACAATGCAATTTTAAAATTTATTAGGAACTTTTATTTTCTAGAACTTATCTACACCAACATTAGCTAGGATAGTGTTTTGAATAGGTTGTAAGGCACATTATCCAAAGCATCAAAACACACAATATTATCTTATCATAGGGAGAGTTCAAATCCACTTGTTATATTTTGTCTTGGGAAGCCCTTATAACATAAGGGTCAATCATGAGTTTGCATTAAGACTAGCAGAGTTACTCACCCTGCTTTGTTGGTCTTAGTGTAGATATTGTGCATATTATTGGGGGTCACTTGAGAAGAAAATCCTGTGGGGACCTTCTCGATTTGATTTCGGGCTTAGATACCCTGTCTTTGCACGTGGATCGGATTGTTTATTGTTTCCCCAGGCATCATTGTTGTAATCGGTAACCTTAGTGGCTTATCTCTTTAGGGTCTTTACACGAGGTGACTGTGGAGGGGAAATTATTCATGGTACCTAGAATCGATGTTGTCCAAACTCACTTGGGCTCCCTGGAGGGTATACCCACGATTATGTGTGGGAGCTTGCACCAGGGGTGTAAGTCCGTTAAGCAGGTCATCAAAGTAACTTTTCCACCCGCTTTATCCCAACCCCTTCTTGTCTTGATTTCGCGATGTTGGATTTCATCACCAACTAGTGACTTCAAAATAAGAAGGTTTGTTTGCGTGTTTGATTTCTAGATTTTATTAGTGAAGTGTTGTTTGTTTCTCTAGTTGGTCATAGATTTGTTTTGTTCTTTATTTGGTGCAGCCAACATCGGCTCTCGTCGTTCATGTAGGATCCAAGTGCTACCTCCAGAAGATCTGGAAGATTGCATTCCTTTGCTTCCTAATTCACCAGAGGGTTCTCCTGAAGGATCAATCAGTAATGTCGTAGCCTCTGAGATTGGAAGTTATAATCCATTGGAGGAGTCAATACTTCCCGTAAATATGTTATTGAGTGTTGTACAAGAGACACATTTTCTCTGGATAAATTCATCGGGAGACGTTGTTGTTGAAGAGTATATTGGAATACCTATTGGACCTCACGCAGAGTCTAGTGTAGACGATCCATTTTTTCAAAGTGATTAGTTTAGAACTCCAGTTCACACTGCTGGAAATTTTGATCCTAGCTCTCCTGGTCCTAGTCGTTCTCTATGGAGAACTTCTTCGAGACAAGATATTTTTGAAAAACTAGGAATGAGTCATTTACGCCCAAGAAATTCTAATCAACCTATGGCATCACATATGCATGTGACTTCCACTTCTTATATAGTACCTTTAGACCATTTTACTAGCACGACCAGTAATGTTGTCACAGTTTCAGACCAATTGTTGGTTGGTTATCACTCGATCCTTCCTCTCCAACCTGCTAGCTCTCCCATGGTCCCGCAAGCTACTCCTATTTCTGCCGAAAATACAATTATCACTCAAGATCCTATTAGAACACTGCTTCCACTTAGATCAAATCCATCACTTCCCCCTGGGTATAATGCTTTGAATACTTTCATTACTAATCCTACCCATAATCCATCTGGAGGGTCTAATCTTTTTATTCCTCCTGGGTATAATGTTGCTAGTCATTTTGTTCCTACACCCACCTAGGTTCTCTCCGGAGGGCCTCACATTCCTTCTCCACCTTCGCCTGGAGGATATAATAGTCATATCCCTAGTAGCTCCAATCAAGTTGGAGGCACAGGTCATATTTTTTCTTTTAGTTTTCAAATTCCTGTTGGAGGGAAACCTCAAGTTGGAGGCCATAACCTAGTTTATGGATAAATACCTGCATTACAATATTAAACTTGGAATCTTCCTTTCCAATGGAATCAAAAACCGTATGGGGGGAAACATCTGCAAGTTAATTCTTTTGTACCCCCTAATCTCGAGCAACTGTATCCAGGTTCTATGAATCCTACTTGGGGTCAAAATTTTCAGTCTAATATTCCTTTCCAAGGAAGCTTACCTAATCAACCAACTCCCGTTGGATATTTGACTCAAAATCCTCCACCACCGAATTTTTCAAGACTTGATAACTATCTACAAACAACTTATGGTCTTACTGGTATACCTATGGGACTACCTCCTCAAAACTACCATTTTTCTCAAGTGAATAGATAGTTGCCATTTCTTGCTACTTTGGATTTACCAGATTTATCTAGGATTTTGAATGATCCTATTTTGCATTCTCCTTATTGGCCCGTCATACCTGCTAAATTACCATCAGACGTTCCTAAGTTTGATGACCAATCAGGAGAATACCCAAATAATCACGTCATGACATTCCATCTTTGGTGTTCATCTAACTCATTGATGGATGACTCTATAAGATTACATATTTTCCAATGAACTCTTACGGGTTCGATAACCAAATGCTATATTGATTTACTAGGAGGATTCTTTAATGACTTCAATACCTTAGCCATGGCGTTCTTAATGCATTACCAATTTCCAATACGATATGAGATAGGAACTAAAATTTTGAGTTCATTTAAACAATCCTCTTCTACTCACATTTTTTATCATATTCATGAGTGGGGGAGGAGAAGACGCTTAATCAAAGTTCCCCTTCCTGATCAACTATTGGCCTAGTGGTTTACCAAATCACTCATTGGTCATATAGCCCATGATGTTTCCATGGGAGGTGTCGTCACTGAAGAGCAAGATATTAGTCATTCTCAATATCTAGATCTCGTTTATTCACAAGCAGGCACACTATATGATTTGATCCCTGATGCTCCTCGTCCATCTACAAATCCTACCCCCACACCTCCAGTAGCTTCTCATGTTGTTGATGGCGTGAATGTCACTTTTCATGCTGAGACTCAGTCTAAACACACCAGTCATTCCAATCCCAAGTCTAATACCTCTAATGTACAAAATACNAAAAAAAAAAAGGGAAGGGTAAGGTAAAGGACGAAAAAAATAATAATAATAAATATGAGAACCCCAAAACACATCCTGTTGATGATAAAGACAAGAATAAACCTCATTATCCTTGCCTTATCTGTGGTGAGGATCATTATATGAAAGATTGTCCATGAAGTCCTGAGGTTACTAAGTTCCTGCAAGAGATCGAGACACCTCCTACACCCACCATCTTGTCACAGTCATTTCCTTCTCAACAGCAGGCCCAATTGGTCATTCATGACCAACCTTCTCTCTCTACCACATCTTATGTACTTATGTGTATTGGTGACTCCAAGAAGAACAAAGTTGCAGTCGCAACTCGAGCCAAAGATTATTCTTCTTCGAAAGAGAAAGTTGATGATTCGCAACCTCCGTTGGTTCAAACTCCTCCACCAACTTCACCTCCAAACGGTCCTCTTCATATCGAACAACCAATCCTAGATATAGTTCTGTGTTCTCCTCCCAAGGGATTTGTTCGAAATTCATCATTTAATCCTCATGCACATGCTTCCCAAAACTACAGTATTGTACAAGACCTTGCACAAGCAACCTCTACGATGTCGGCCCTCGAAGTCCTTCAAAGTTGTCCCACTCAACATAAGGCGTTGTTAAAGGATATTGGTGGAATTGATCCTACCGATACTAATTTGATAATCTTTGACTTGGAAGATCATATTCCAAGGCTTCCTCCTCAATTATCATTTCAGATACAAGTTGTTGTAGAAAATAAGAATATTTGTCGAACTGTTATTGACAAATGAACCTCGACTTGCATTATGTCTATTACTTGTTGGAAATCCATTGGCTCCCCTGCCCTCACCGATTCACACAATACTCTTAAGGATTTTAATGGTACAGGTTTCAAACCTTATTGTGTTCTTCCTTCATTGTCTATTACATTAGAAGGTAAAGTGGTCAATGTTGAGGTTGAGGTATTTGATGCACCTCTCGATTATAACCTTCTACTTGACCATAGTTGGATTGATTCCGTGTGCACAGTTGTGTCTACTATTTTCCGTGTGTTACATTTCCTGCATCAAGGAAAATTCATTACCATCGATCAACTGACCTTCTTTAATTTTGATTCACGTACTAGCAACATGCCTTTCATTTCGAAAACACCTCTCGGTATGAGAATGTTGACATGGGTATTTTAAAAGATTCAACATTAATGGGTACATTTCCTATTCCACCACCCGATATTCCTCCTTCTTTTGTCGCATCAATTAACATGATATCGAATTTTGTTGGTGAAACCCATGACTAATGGATAGTACCTAGCACTGACAACTGTCTCTGTTATGGTGATAGAATGCCTTTGAGTCTGGTAGAATCATCTTATCAAGCTATTCAATCGACAACTCCTCCTCCTTCTCTATGTGATACGTCTCACGATCAGTTTCATGTGATATTTCCTATTAATGAGATGATCATGACAATCATGTCTATGGAAGATACTCCATGGGATGATGGGCATCATTGTTCTATTCTCTTTCTGGAACATGAGACCATAGAGATTTATCAACAGATTTCGAATCCATCTACCGTTGTTGTTATTTCTTTTGTTCCTGAATCAACACACGATGTTTTGTATGAAGGCAACTTGGGTAATATTTCACCTACTGTCCCTCTTGACATCTCTATTAAACCTAAATTCATGGAAAATGTTCACATCAGTGCCTCATGTTCTATTGATGAGGTCCATACTTATAAAGCGCTTTTTCTATAATTTCGTGATGTTTTTTCCTGGAGTTACGAAGAGATGCCTGGTATTGATACTGATATTGTTGTGCATAAGATTAAGAATTACCCGGATGCTAAACCCATTTGACAGAGACTTCGCCCAGTACATCCATGTAAATTTTTTGTTATTAAGCTTGAAGTTGAAAAAATTCTTAAAGTTGGCTTTGTCTATCCTGTGGATTTGACCGATTGGGTGTCCAATCTTGTTCTGGTTAATCAGAAACAAGGCATGATCCATGTTTGTGTAGATTATAGGGATATAAACAAAGCTTGTCCCAAAGACAATTATCCAACCCCTTTTGTTGACTATATTGTTGACAATTGTGTCGGGAGTGAAATCTTCTCCTTAATGGACGGTATCTTCGGCTATAATCAAATCAATATTTTTCCTGCAGATCAACATAAGACTGCTTTCATTTTCCCTTGGGGAACCTTTGCATACCGGAAACTACCTTTTGGTCTCAAAAATGTTGGTGCAACTTTTCAGCGTGCTATGTCTTACGCTTTTCATGACATTAAGAACATTGTACAACCCTATCTAGATGATCTACCAACGCATTCTATGCATCGTCAAGATCACCCGACACATCTACGAGCCATTTTCCTACGCTGCCATTATTATCACATACGATTAAATCCACAAAAATGTGTTTTTTGTGTGGAGTCCAGACAACTTCTTGGTTTTATCGTGTCTATACATGGGATTAGAGTAGACCCCCTGAAGGTTGAGGCTATCCTCAATTTACCTCCTCCTTCCACACTTTGCCAACTCTAAAGTTTGCAAGGGAAGGAATTTTTTTTACGTCGATTCATTCCCAATAACGCTGAATTAACGAAATGATTTACTCGGATTCTCAAGAAAGGGTACGATTTTGTATGGGACGAAACTGCCAACAAAGCCTTTGAAGCTTTGAAACTCACCTTAACCCGTACACCACTTATGTTTCCACCTGATTATAGTTGATATTATTTCCTGTACTTAGTTGCTTCGAAATCTACCATTTCTATGGTTCTAGTCCAAGAGGATGATTCACATGATGAAAATGTTATATATTATTTGAGTCAAAGTCTCACAACCATCGAAACCAAATACTTACATGTGGAGAAACTAGCCTTGGTAGTTGTTTAGGTTGTTCAATGTTTTCGTCACTACATCTTATTATGCAGAATGATAGTTATTTCTTATTGCAACCCCATGCAACACATCCTTACTTGACAATTGTTGGGGGAAAAGTACTCTAAATGGATAGTTATTCTCCAAGAGTTTGATTTGGATTTTGAACACGCCAAGTCAAAGAAGTCTTTGGTTTTTTCTGAATTGATATGTTACTTTCTGTCTACTGAAACATAAATTGTGGCAGAGGATTCCATACCTGATGAATCTCTCTTTTTGATCAGTTCTGACGATATAAGTCCATAAATACATTATCCTTGGTGATACCCTTTAGTTCCATGGTATTCATTCCATATTTCGACGATGTCTGACCTATGATGAAGCTAAGAAATATTTGAATGACTGTCACTCTGGAGCATGTGGCGGTCATATGTCTAGGCATGCCATTTCCCAAAAGATCTTACGATATGGTTATTTTTGGCCTTCATTGTTTAAAGATTGCACTATTACCATCCAGAAATGTCATGCTTGTCAAACCTACAACAATAAGATCTGATCTATGTTGACAATAAAAATCACAATGAGGATTTCGCCCGCAAAGTATTGTTAAAGCCTATTATTTAAACTAAGATAATGATATATAATACTAGTAGGTGGGACCCCCTTGTGGATTGGAGGATCAGATAAGGTTCTTATTACACATTTATGTTGTTGTTCGACACAATTGCTTATAGGGTTCTACATGATTGATGATGAAGTATTGATTTTGTTTTTACATAATGGCAGATGAATAATGGGTTTTATGTGTTGATTTTGTTACTCTAAGCTCTAAACTCCATGTTATGAATGGCTTATGTTCACTGTTATTACATTGATATTGTATCCATGATTCATCACATGTTGCACCTGCACAAGGAAAATGTTAGTTATAACAAGAGACAAAAGCAATATGGAATAAATCCAAGAAAAGGGAACTATGCTATGTTATTCTATGTTATTATATACTATATGCATTTGAAATTAAAAGGATTATTGTTAGTCCTAACTATCAATGTTAGTGGCTATACGATTTTATTGAGTTATATGAGGCGCATGTGATATGTGTTATAGTATAGTTTTTGCAATGGTTAATATGGATCGGGTGGCTCAATTGGCAAGTAATGTGTGCAATTTTCGATGCATGGATTAATGGCATGGATTAATGGTTGGTTGTTTGTCGTGTACTACATAATTGAATGAGTGGAGGATGGAAGCGACATGCAGTAAATGCACGTCACTCCATACTTCTCCAACTGGCCGTCAACCTAGCTTGGTTATTGTTCATTTGATTTTTTTTGTGGTTAAGCTCTGATATTCAAGCATGGAAGGAACTACTCGACCAAGCTCGTGTTTTTAAGGCCATTTGGTTACAAGTATGTTTTTTTCGCCCATCCATGAACTCGCTCTGTTATGAAATAAATGTTGGCTTAATGATGTATTGGTCTGTGTTTTCTTGGGGTTGTCAACTATGTAAACGAATGGTGATTTCTATGGAATGGTTGTTTGTGTTATTCGTTGGAAATGGGAAAATTAACGGTTGAAGTTGTGATTTCTTTGGTTGTTTTGTGTGGTGGAAGCCGTGATGGCTCTTTATTGTCTCTATGGGTTTTGTTGGAGGGTTTCAACTTTCATTCTGTTTGGCCTTGCTAGCCGTCTCCTCACATTCATGGTAATCACACCTAGTCATATTTGGTGTTATGGGGTTGTTGTGTAGTATTTGAACCACCTTTTGGTCATTGCATATTGTTTTTCCACCTGGTCGTGAGCTCATTTTACGTTGTTGGTATCCACACAGTTGGTTATGGGTGGCTATTATTCCAAGAAGCTTTCTTTAGGGTTGGTTGGTATTACCTGGGATCTTCATTTCTATCATCATTATTCGTCTATTGGGGAAAAACAAGAGGGTTATGCCCCTGCATGTTCTTGGTGTTGGTTACTGGCCAGTAAGAAACCTCTGCTCTTTTGCATCATGGTCTACCCTACCTGGTGTGAACTGTCATCCTATTTTATAAAGCTAAGGGTTAAGGTTGTGGTTCCACCGTGCTTGTCTCGAAGGGTTCCTCACCTACTGTCGATAAGGTCGACCTCTAGTCTCCCTGTGTTGGTTCCACTGAGCAAACCCTTGGTTATTTTTTCATTAGTGACAGAGCCTAATTTTGATAAATTGAACCAGTTACACCCTGTCAGGTATCTTGTTGACTTTCATGAGTTGTTTGAGTAGTGTTGACAGTGGTTTTGATTATTTGCCCGTCTCTATTTGATTCGATTGATTACACAATTGTAATCAGAAATAACGATTGGTATATAGTCATTGCATTATTTTATTATGACAGTTGAATCGATAACTCAACATGGTTTAATTGGTTGATTAGAGAAAGGGAATGATAATGAGCATACATTCGCTACCTCCTTGGTGTAACAGTTGGATTGATAACTCAACATTGTTTTATGGTTTTATTGGGAGTAACTAGATATGTACAGTCACATAAATGCTTCTTTGTGTTATGTGTTGGTTTGTGTGTTTCTTAGAATGTGGTATAAATTGAAGTAATGGTTGTTGTTACTGTGTGTTTAAATTTCTCAATCGGGATTATTGCAATTTGAAGTATTGATAATTGCGGCTTGGATGTCTACTGTGCATGATTTATGAATATCATGGATCGTATCGTTTTATTGCACCATCAAAGATGGGCACAGGTTTTTTTAGTAGTATGGTTTCATTGCAATTTAATTGTTAAATTGGTTAAAGGAATGGAATCAGGAACGTTTTAAAAGAGCTTGTGTGTGTGTTTGATTTGAGGAATTAAATTATGGGCAATGGTGATGTTTTTATGCTGAACAGAGTTGAAACGAATGATTGTGTGTGCCTTGTATTTTGTTTTAAGTATGAAGGGGAAGTAAATGGAAAAGAAACAAAAGTCTTTTAACAAGATGGGTGAAGTCATGAGGATTCTAAGTATGATTATTATGTGGTAATTGAAAGATTTTAAGGAAATTGAATGTGGACAGCAAACAAGTTTTAACACACAATATTGTTTAATTGGCCACAGTAATTGTTTAATTGATGCTGGAATAGTTGTATTGAATATAGAACTATTTTTAGGGATTACTTAATTAAATTTTCAAATGGTATCCTCTCTTTTCCCCTACCATTATTTCACTTTTCGCTAATTTCAATTCCCCTCACCTTCCCATATTCACTATCCACTCCCTGTTCCTAAAATTTAATTATGGTTAATATAAGTTTTTTATTATGACAGTTTAAGGATCACAGGGATGGATTACAGTGGTGCATTCTTTTGGTTTACATTAAAGTTGATTGTTTGTTTCCTGTGAGCAGTAATCATGAGATTTCCCCCCTCATTTTAACATTTTTCGCTCAATACAACCCCTCGCTTATCCCAGAACCCTTGTTCACCCCCTCCTCATTGAAAGTTGTTAAACAATTTGTATGGATTGGATTTCATGAGCCTAATATGTTGTTGAGCCAAATTGTATCTCATATTTAAAAGAGTTGTCATGTATGGTTGTTAAAAAAACTATTTTCTAATCAATTATGCATACAGGAATGAGATTTTTCAGTAGAGGTATCCATGGCAGGGGTGACCGAGGAAGAGGTAATTGGAACAGGGGCCCTAGAAGGCCAAGAATCTCTATACACTTTGATGAAGACTTTCAAGAGTTAGGCCAGCTATTTCAAGTTGGATTTTTTAACTGGATTGGGCAGGGAGTCGTCCAACCTAGGATTGAAAGGAATCCCTTCCAAGCCTCACAATTCCCTGGTATCCCAGTACCTCCTCATGTCTCATTGCATCCTAGAGTCCCGGAAAACAACGGATGGCAAGAGATTGTCCACCCGGAAGTCTCCCAACATCGTGGCTGGCCTAAATTATCTCTACCTGCTCCTTCGCCTATTAATCAGATTGTCCAAGATTCCCATGTCCACTCACTAGTTCAATCTTCCCATCCAAGTAAAAGGTTGAAAATCAAGGCCCACCATGCCCTTGACAAAGGAAAATCCACTACTACCCCCTCATCACCCTCAAATGACTCTTTAAAATCTGTGTCCTCCTGTATGCATTTGAGAGATGATTGCTCTCATGTGATCAGTGAGATTAGGCCTAAAGGCTCCACACATCCTAAGGCAAATTCAAAGAGATCAAAAGGTGACAGCAGCAACAAGGGAAAGATTGCCTCCCAGAGTGGAAAATATGGATTTTAAGTTTTTATTTATTTATTGTTAAGAACAGTTGACTTCTAAAATTTTGGACAACACACTATTTTTGGATATATGGGTAATATATTTTTGGAAATAATTTCAATTATCATTGATATAAATTGTCAAAGTATGAAAATGATGATTGGAGTCACAAGGAGGGATGTTTTGTTTGCTTAACTAGTTGTTTTATCATTGTTAGAGAACTAAAGGGAGTCACAAGGGGTCCCACCTACTAGTTATTATCTATTTAAAAACCCTTATTATGATTTTATTACTTTTCCCCCTTAACTAAAAATTTGTTTGAGTTTTAGTTAACTTAACTAAGGAAGTAGTTCAACTACTCCAACCAATTCTGATTTGCTTAAATGAAAAAGGAAAGGGAGGAACAAGAGGACAATAGAAGAAGAAGCATACTAAGGTTTTCTCTTTGAGTTTTGTTGAGATAATTCAGTTTTCATTCATTCCTTAATTCATTAGAAGCCTAATTCTTTTTTATGATAGCACGGTCCTATTGTAGACAACAAGATTCAAGGCTGAATTACATCATTTAGACACTTGTTTTTTAGAGGTGTTGATCTATCTTTGATAGTCTGTGTAGATTTGTCTATTTGTGAATTAGATTTCATGATTGAAAAAGGCTATTGTGCAAAGTCGAGTGGGCAACAATCTGTGGCAAGATGATCTAGCTTTTCAAGTTCAGTTTTTTACTTTCTGTCAGAAGTCCTTTTGTATGTTTCATCAGGGACGTCTAAGTTTGACTTTGGTCCAAAACTTCCTTAGGAAATTTTGTAAAGAGAATGACTCTTTGATGAATTGGAATGAAATAAAGGATTGATTTGTGTCTCATCTGTTTTGATTATTGACTTGGTGTCTTTACTTCTGTCTCTATATTTATTTCAGCATTTGTTATGTTCACAAAATCACATAAATAATGAATTTTTCAGCAAGCTTTTATTTATAAAAAACCATCCTAAGCACTTGTAATCGATACTTGTGAGTTAGGATATTAATTTTGATGGCTATAAACATAGGGCGAAATTCTCGTCCATCTTGCTTTAGCCAAGCAGTATCTAAAAATGCTTGAGTAATATCATTTCCTATCTTTTCCTCGACAATCTCATCATGCTCCCTTACATCCTGTAGTTTCTGTTGGTCCATTCGCTAAATGGGGCATTGACTTCATGACATGTAACCCTCACTCGGTCGGGGGGCATGGATACATCATCGTAACTATGGATTATTTTACTAAGTGGGTCAAAGGGATGCCTACATTTGAAAACTACAGCGTTATTCACATTCAATCATATCATTACTAGATTTGGTGTCCCTCAAGCCATTGTCACTGATCATGGTAGTCATTTTCACAATTTCATGGTTTCTAAACTTACCGATAAGTTGGGTCTTAGACATGAAAACAAAACCCCTTATTATCCACAGGCAAATGGCCATGTTGAAGCAATCAACAAAGCCCCCACTACTATGCTTCGACGGATGGTAGGAATTCACAAGTTAAGTTGGCACACAATGATTTTCTCAGCATTATGTGCCTATCGGACATCTGTTAAGTCTACCACGGGGTTCACACCTTTCCAATTAGTATATTTTTCCTATTGAATGTGAAACCCCATCTTTGAAACTAGTTATCGCACTTCTCCCTAACACTTCAGCTGAAGAAGGACGTCTTTTGTATTTGATGCAATTAGAAGAGACCCTCCATGATGTTGATTTAGTCATTGAAACTAAGAAAAAACATGTCAAACCACGTGTATTTTCTAAGGGTGATCTAGTTCTCCTTTACGAACATGATCGTGACTTACTAGGGGCTGGTAAATTCGAGCCCATGTGGCAGGGCTCTTAGATTGTGAAACATGTATTGGAGAAAGGGGCTTATGAGCTAGTAGATTATGATCAAATTCCTTTGAGTGAACCCAGAAATGGGCTTTACTTTAAGAATTACTATGCCTAAATCATTTTTTCATGAGTGTTGTGTATTTTTAGTGTATCATACTCTTGTGTGCTTTTTGGTTTTTGGTTCCTCTTTTCAGTTGCTTACCTTGCTTTGTTCTTGGTTTCCAGATGTTAGTGACTTCGCTACCCTATATCGGTTTTACCTATGGTGCTATTCACAGTAATCAAAACTCATCATCTGTTGCTTGGGAAATCTCTGCACCTACGGATGAATTAATCAGTCTACATGGTGTTTTCCTTGGTCTTGCAAGTAATAATATCGTGGAATATAGTGAAATTATCGAGTTGCCAACTGACGTCATTTCACTTGGCATCCATCATCTTGTTGTATGACTTGATTCACAGTTAGTAGTACTACAGTTGAGTAACATTTATTCCATCTGAAGTCCTACTTTGTTACGAGTATATTTATGAATTCGCCTCTTGGAATGACATTTTGATTACATTGAGTATCAACACATTCCTAGATGTATAAATACATTGATAGATGCATTGGCTAAATATGTGTTAGACAAAAATTTGAGACATTTGTAAATCCAATCACACTTTTTACAAAAACAAGTAAGTCGGTAGGAACTTTATATTCATAACAATAAAAGTTTACAAAAAAGTGTTTTGTCCGAAGACCAAAATATCAAAAATATGAAGCTCATGGCTTCATGTACAAAAATCATCAAGTATGTTGCTCATTGTAACAAGCGACTGCCCGTGCTACTTTACGGAGCAGTCAACCGATAGATGTAGATATGCCCACTGTGTGGTGTTGATAGTGCCTAGGAAGCTCATCCATCGTGGCATCAGGGACATTCATGGTTAGTCCCTCCAGGTTCTTCTCAATAGTCTCAAGATATGCGGTAGCTACCCCTGCTACAACACCTCTCTCTCCACACCTCTATATGGGAGATGATCCTGGCAGATGATAAGGCCCACATCTACATTATTGAGAGCACTTGATTAGTCATCGGATAAATAACACAATTTTTTATATATATAATTAAAATATTAAAAACATTATATAAACAAAAAATTCCTTCTTACCTATGTCCCCCCACTGGGATCCATCGGGAAGAGATAGATCTGGATCCCCACGAAAATCCACCATGACATATGCATAGTATTCCACCATGAGCAGTTGATTACTCAGCCATTGGAAGAAAACATCGTCATATTTGATGATGGGAACACCACCATGTCGAGCCATAAGATCCACCCACCTCTTCATCTATGGATCCTGTGGATCGGGTATACCCCACTCCACCTGGATACGTACGATAGGAACCCTCTCCAGAAAGGACACCAAAATGGACCCATATCCAAATTTCTTCAACCGACCGTTTCGACACTTTGTGAGTTGTTCTTTCATGATTTTTAGGACACCTCCACCCTTGTTGTCTGTGAGTGATACCCTTGAACCATGGCGAGGCAACCCTATGAGAAAATAGATATTATCTATATCTATTGTGAGTGTATGAACACCCACACGAAAATCTTGTTCGTTCACATCCCACATGTGAACCAAATACTCTAACAGCCTCAACAGGGCCCTCATGCCCTGAATCCTGAAAAACTTGAGTAAACCACATTGTCTTAGAGCCATAATTGTCCTCAGGTCATTCCCAGTGAAATAATCCGCTTCTTCATGATCTTTCTAGTGCCACTCAAGCATCTTGACCAAGGAAGACCTGCCAAGGAACATTAAAGGAAGATTAGAAACATAAAAATTATTTCTTGGGGGTTTTTTCTAGTTAAGTTTATCTTTTTACATTTTTTATTGTGGTCGTCACAGGGCTGCACTTTCACACAGAGAAACATTGTCGCACCCTACCTTTAGGGTCACTTGCAACTATACAATATTGTCACAGTTGTCGATATAGGGCACCTATGACAATCTCAATGCGCAGGTAGCCCCCAAAAATCGACCCAACACCTAAATTTAACCAATGAAAACAAATTTTGAAACCATGAAAAGATGAAGAACAAGAAGATTACATGTTTGACAGAGACGGTTCGCAAAATGATCCACCACATGCTCTGCAATCAACAATTGAAATTTGGGGAGAAAAAGGGTTTTGGAGTGCTATTTGGGTACATTTGCAAATGAAATGGTATAATGGTGTTTTGGGCCTATTTTATTTGTTTTTTACCACTTTGTATTTGCAAAATTATATTATTTTTATATTTTATTCATGCCCTAAAGTCTTAACAACTTGGAAAAGTGTTGACTTTTGTTGATTAAAAGGTCTAGAGACGAGATGTTGGAATGAGGGTCCACCTTTTTTTATTTGTTTTCACATATTTTTCTTATGTACAGAACCTTTTAGGGTTTTTCAGGAAAAACTCCAAGCAGAGTCTTAATTCATTCTCGCACTCTTGAAACCAATCGAATGTAATCGAGTATTCTTTTGTCATTTTTTCGAACTCGCATTGGCAATACGAAAAACGAAACCTATGGAGTATCCTTTAATCTCTTTTCAAGCTCCCTAAACATGAAAATATGGCTAAGCAACCTTGCTCTTTTCACACTCATAAAAGTATTTGAAGAAAACATCTAGTGAGCAGATGGTTATCTCTTTTTCAGTCTCGTCAAACTAACTTACGAAAAATGACCTAATGGAGTTCTCTTTAAGTGTTTTTCAGACTCTGTAAAATTGAAAAACCCCTAAGTTTTCTTTCTTTGGACTCATTAAAAAAACATCGAAAGACCCATATGGGATTGAACCGCTCCTATATTTACAAGCATGAGTTATCCTCCTCAAGCTTGCATAAAAATAAAGAGGTATTCACCAAAAATGGTGGGGGGAAATTGGGAAAGAAATGTGTCTATGTATTTGTGTTAGTGGTAGTAATAGTCGCTCTTGAACATGACACCCCCCTTCGTCATTGTATCTGGATTCAGAAATCCATTTGTCTCCCGTTTGGCCATCCATAGGTTCATATCTTGGGTCCTCCTTGAGTCATTGTTTCCAAGACAACTATCATGTCGTTCATATAATGTTCAATAGAATTCCAACCTAAACAAACCTTCTATTGAGTCGGCCATATGTAGTTATAAATTTTCTACCATGTCAGCTTTCCCTATGTCAATCCCGAATCACTTCATACTCTGATCTACTTCAAATCTGTTATATATTTTGTGTCATTGATGGGGGATACATTAAGGCCCTCCTATGACGATTATTTTCCTATTGACTCCAACTCATTATCCAAGAACAAGATTTATAAATCATTTAGTACCTTAGAACCTGCATGCCTCAATGGCAGGTTTCTTCGCTTTCAACAGCGGGTTCACATCATTGATCCCTGATTGGAATATTTCATCGAGTGTTCAAATTCAACTCATTTATTCACATTCGTTGGATTGTACTAGGGTACCTTGGGATTTATTGACATCAATGGTGATTTTCCTTGCACTTGTTACCGGTTTTCATTAATGACTGGTAATCAAGTGGTTTCTACCATGTTCGACTTCGACACCTGTAATCACATGGCTAGATTTGTACTTAGAGACGATGGAAATAAAGACCCGGGATCTCATCATCTTGGTCTAGTTTGTGGTGGAGTATTCATAAGTTTGTGCTGACACATAGATCCACTGTGTATGTCTCGTGGCTATGTCCAAATTTAAATTCTTCTTGGAGCATAGATCCACGGTGTATTCTCGATGGCTATGATGAATCACGATGACATGGATCCACAGTGTATGTTTAGTGGCCATGACTCACTTGAAACTTATGATTAGAGTCACTTGTAGTCTGAGCATGGGAATACCTACCTCAGAAGTTGGTATATTATTATGCAGATGCTTGATTGTTTGCAGGTTCCCGATCGATGTGCTCCTTGTTTTCGACACACACATTCTACAAAGTATTTCAGTTGTCACGATTTCTTGCTTCATACTTTGGGGAGAATTTTGTTACACATTATTTTGGTCACCTCAGTGATCAACTGACAACATGTGTTCATGTTCCCTGAAAATATTAAAAGAGACTTTCTCCATGAAAAAAGTGGCTTGCTTTCCTCCTCCAAAAACCATAACAAGGAAGGTTGTTTCACCCTACTATATTCATGGGGTGTGACAATGCTTGATTGTCACACTCTACCCTGAAACTAGACTGTGATGTCATCGCATGCTTCTTGTGCATAGGGTGAGACGATGCTTAAAGCTAAGGAAAAGTGAAAATTCACAAATGTTCAAGAAGGGAATCTTCTAGAAGATGAGGTGGCCTCCGATCGGTTTGGATCTTACTCACTTATCTGATTTAGTGGGATCATCCTAATCTCCTCATATATCTCTCTTTCACACTATATAAAGAGGTATCTCTCATGGAAAAGGCTAATATTTCATGGAGAGTTATACTACAGATTATGCTTGAGAGCTTTGCTTTAGTTTTTCAAGTCGGATTGTGGATCTTCTTCATTCAAGGCATTGGAGAAAACGTGTGGGTGTTGGAGAAAATATCCATCGAAAGGGGACCTTGCAACATCAAGGCATGGGTTTTATTCTCCACTTTCCATTTAGTTTAATACAACAATACATTTCTTCCCTATAAAAACATCTCAACTTTTATTGTATAATTCCTTGATATTATACATAGACTTCATTGGAATATATATATATATATATATCTTTGTTTTCCCTCTTTGTTTGTTTGTGCTTCTTAAAGAGGCTTACCATTCTGCAAACTCAATGAAGGAGCTACAAGGACAAATCTAGTGAGGATCAAGTGTCGTTTAAAAGGTATGTCACTTGTACCTCTCTAAACTAGTTTGTATGACAATGAATTTTAAGGTGAAGTGTGTATTTTGTCTTGTTTTGTTCTAGTTTCTTGTGGAAGTTAGGGAGATTTGTTTGTTTCCTCACTTACCGATTAGTCCGATAACAACTTGTCCATGGTTATGGATTTTTAATATTTAATAGTAGTTAGAGTGTACATAGCCCCTTTTTGTTGTAATTTTTTCTTTGCTTCATATACTTACAGTCCTATGCTAGGAAATTTAGATTCACGTGACAATTGTATCTTGTGACCCACTTCCATATAAGGTGGAAATCCTATAGGATCTTGTATCACTTCTTTATACGACTACAAAATGTTCTCCAACTAGTGATTTCTCTCTTTAGTTCATGCCTCTATGGATGCATTTACTTTTATTGATTCATCTCTCTATTGATTCTATGAAGATGAGTAATACAAAATTCCTACTTGAGCTAATCAATATATTTTCTTGGTTGGCATTTAACAGAGAGATCTTGGATTTACCTTTGTGCATATTGATAATGAAGTACCTCCCATCCTTGACCAAGTGGTATTATTTTATTTTCCTAATGAACACCACATCCCTCCTATACATGTAGGGGTTTCCAAATACTACACCACTCACATAAAGTGGTACCACATATACCTCCACTTCATAAATGTAGTTTTCATTTATGAAAATTTTGATACTACACTACTTAGTTACTCTAATATCTACATAAATATTTATTTATCCCAATGGGTATGGGCAAGGTTGGTCATGAACTTCCAATCCAATATTACTCTCCAATACCTAGATCTTGATATGGAAGAATTTAGTCATCCCATTTTCTTCCTTTGGATGGAAACTATTTAGGTTAATGTCCTTCTACACTATAGTGCAAACAATATTTTCATATTCATCTGAGCTACTCTCTACCTGGTTGCTTGAATCCATGCACAACATGTTATTCTTCTTCTTGAACTCCATATGGTTCTTTGGATTCATCTATGGGTGTAGCTTCCAACACTCATTATTCATGTGAACATTGATATTATAATGGTTACAATGGTTTCTTGGATCCTTGCACTAGTGTGTAGTGGTTGATGTCTTCATTCCCTTTCCTTTCTACTTCTTATTTCTCTCCTTGCAAGTGCCTTGTTGAGATGTCTAATCATGACCATTTGGATGTACTTTCCTTCTCTCCATCCCTAGATATAATTCTTGGACATAGGCCACATCAACATTCGTAGGTTTAAAGAGAATCACTTTCCTCCTTAAATGATTATGGAAACCAACCAAATACTTAAAAAGAACATCTAGGTTCTTGGGAGATATTCCCAATATAATGGCTTGTTTTATAAACTTAGAAATGTACTCTTGTACACTCTACCCTTGATTATGTTAGAAATAATGCTAGTGGATCCATCGGTCCTCCTCATATTCAATAGGGTAAAATTAGGACTTAATGAAAGTTTTAGACACCTCAAACTTAGTCACTAGGGGATAAACCTCCAACCTAAGAGTCTCCTGTGGATTTCCCACCAAGTTTGGATGTGTCCCTCTAACTTTAGTGAGGAAAAATGATGTCCTTTTCTCTTCTCCTTTGTTATTAACAATAAAATGGACTTTTAACTATTGTTGCACCATTGATTCAACTTGACAACATCTATCTCACCTTGATAGGATTCTATTAAGATATTTAGACACTTAGAAGTTAGTTAATATCAACTTGGTATAATGTGTCGTTAGGATAAAGTTTGTTTCTTTAGTATGCATTTGTAATATGATGGTCATGATATGTTCCTGACATAGAGTGATATGATGGATCATATTCTCCTCAATCTTAATGGCTACATTGATACGTTGCTTAACACTTGATTGTTCCATGATCTCTATTTAAAGAGCATGGAGGGTCATTTGTCGATTATCAACTGTGAGAAAATATCTATAATATATTTTCTTTTGAATTAATAAATTGCATCAAGCGGCCACATTGGTTGGGGTCGTGGATGTTTCCCCACAGGGGTTTTACCACTTAAAATATCGGTATGTTGATCTTTGATCTGATTGTGTGATTGGTTACTGAAAGTGTTTATCCTCTATTGGAATACTTATGTTGTTGACCATGGTGTGAGAACACATTTGAAGACCCACTCTCATTGTAGATAGAGATATTGAATCTGTGTTTTTGAATCTCTGGTTTCTGCTATTTTTTTACATTTATGGGTTGAGAGGATTGTTCCATTGAGTCTGGAGTACTCATTTTAATTAGGAATTCTTTTTTTCACTCACCATGGTTTGTGTTTTCCCAAGATGTGACCATTTTAGTCAGATCCAAAGGTATAAACCCTAAATACACCCTTTTAAATTTTTACGGAGATCATATTTCAGTTTTATGTTTTTTTGTTTCCAAGTTGCTACTCTTTTCGAAATATGTATGTTTTTTTCTCTGTGCTTTGTAAAATATCAACAAATCATAAACATAGAGGAAAGAGTTTTTTTGTTCGCATATTCTCTTTGTTGTGCACTCTATGTGATCTTGGTAAATCATAAATAGAGGGAAAACTTGCATTTTCCAGGTAAGCTAAAGAATATCTAACCCTTGTTTCCATCGAGAAGTGAAATTGTTTTTCTATGTGAGCACATGAAAAGATTGTTTTTAGCACACACTCCAAGATCATCTTCCACAACAACAATTCCCTCAATCCTTCTTCTTAATATTATAATGTGTTTTTCATTAGCTCACTTGGTTAAAAGTTGTTATATTAAGTAATAGGTCTTGAGTTCAAGTCTCTTTTTTGTTACTTTTTTTTGAAAAAGTTCATGCATTCATTGTAAAGTGCATTTACTTAATTATAAAAGTGAATCACTATTAAATAACTTAAATATTTTTGGAAAAAGTTCATACATTCATTGTAAAGTGCATTTGACTTAATTATAAAAGTGAATCACTATTAAATAAATTTAATATTATATTTTAAGTTATTTGTTTTGCATGAAACTTTCATTTATAAAGTAACTTCATTGTAGAAGTGATTCTCACTTATTCTATAAAATTGGGTCGATTCATAAGAAACTTATTTGTAAAAGTGAGGTTATAAGAAATTTAGTGAAGGAGGGGCATCACCACATGGACCAACTTCTACTTTCCACATGGCTATTTGGTTACCGTTTATGACTTTTTTCAAAAGGGCATAAATTTCACATCCAAAGTCTTTTTTCAGTGCCCTTTATTTTTAAACAACCTATTTTTTCAAAAACTTTCCATCCAGACCATCAATTTTAGATTTTAAATCCATATTCTATGCATACTTAATATGGCTTCTCCCAATGATCTTTTTCTTACCAATACTAACTACTTCTTGTGGAAATCCCATATGGAAGATGTATTAAGAAGTAAAAGATTGTATCAGATTACCTTGGGAAAAGAACTAGAACCCACTAATGATGAAAATAAAGTAAAATGGGATAACAAGAGTGACAAAACACTTGGAATAATCAGAATCTCCATCTCTCCTGATATAAGGTTTCACCTTCAAAGAATTTATGTCCTAGATAAAGCCTAGGAAAAGCTTGAAGTTGTGTTTGGTAAACACAATTTTTTTCAATCCCACCAGTTAGAAAATCAGTTAATGACTTTAAGTCCTGAAAAATTTCCTTACATTGAAGATTATTTATCTAAATTCAAAACACTTATACTTTTATGTATAGACGACAAAATAGATATGAAAAAATAATGGTGCATCTATATTATTATTTCTAGGCTTGGTAGTGCATATTATGTGTTTGTATTTAGCTTTATGCCACCAGAGAAACTATAGGGAGTTCTTACCAAAATCCATCTCTTGAGTATTTTTTTGATGCTCTGATTCAAGAGAAACATAAGCTTGTGCAACTTGGATTGATCAGCTCTTTTGGTACATCCAACTAATCCTTAGTGGCCTAGCAGAAAAATAAATTCAAGAATCCCAAGAAGAAACATCCTTGCCACAACAACAAGCAAAACAAGGGTCCCAAACCCTCTTCGCCAGCTTATGCTCCTAATGGAAATAGAGGAGAAAAATACAAAAGTAATAATATTAACATGCATTGCAATTTTTGTGGGAAATATGGCCATGTGGAGTCTAAATGTTTTAAAAATATGGAATCCTTAGAAGCAACAATGAAGAAGCACAACATCAATATTGATTCTTCTTCTTCTTCTTCTTGACATGCACTTTCTACTTATGGCTTCTCCTTCAATGAAACTTCTACTTCTTCTTTTGATGAGTGGATTATTGATTGTGGAGCATTTTATCATATGGTTAAGGATAAATCCATATTTTCTGCTCTAAATGAATGTAACACCAATAAAATATTTGTTGGTGATGATATATCTATTAGTGTTGTAGGGTCTAGAAAATTTCAAGTAGATAATGGTCATTTCAATAATGTATTATGTGTTCCAAGTCTTTCCTACAACCTTCTATCAATGTATCATATCACTCATTTGGGTGAAGGTAAAACCATAGAGTTTTCACCTCACCAAGTTGTAATTAAGGATTTAAAAGATCCTAAGCATGCCCTAGCAATTGGAATTGTTGATGGTATGACTAGGTTGTACAAGTTTAACAACTTTGGGTCATCATCTTTTCCATCAGTTTTTGTTTCTCATAGTGACGACTTGAGAAAAAATTGGCATGAGTGATTTGGTCATGTAAACTATCACACATTGCAGCAACTATGTAATAGACACATGGTTATTGGTCTTCCTCTTGTTTCTTGCAAATATAGTTTTTATGTCGGTTGTGTTCTCAGCAAACATCATCAGGACAATTTTGACAGATGTGCCTCTTGGCATGTCTCGTCCCCTTTTCATCTTTTTCATAGTGAATTATGCGGTTCGCTTTATTCTCCTTCTTTCTCTAGGTGAAAATATTTCTTAACTCTCATTGATGACTTCTCCGAACAGACTTGGGTTTACTTCTTAAAACTTAAGAGTGAAGTTTTTGACAATTTTTTGGCCTACAAGGCCTTTGTAGAAAACAAATCTAGACATCAACTTCAAAGGTTAAGAATAGATAGTGGAGGTGAATATGTGAACAACAAATTTACAAGTTACTACACTGCACAAGGAAGTCAAATGCAACATTTTGTTCCATATACACCACAAAAAATGGTGTTGTTGAGAGAAAGAATCACATATTAAAATAAAAGGCTAATTGTAGATCAAATATAAGGGATTAAGTCTTCATTATTGGAAGGAAGCCATCAATTATGCAAATTACATAGTAAACCACACTCCCACAAAGGCTCTAAAAATATATCATTGGAAGAAGCCTGGAATAAAAAGAATCCAGATGTAAGCCACTTCCATGTATTTGGTAGTGTAGTATGGGCTCACATTCCTGATGAGAAAAGGAAATATTTACACTCTAAAAGTGATAAGTGCATTTTTGTTAGATATTCTGAATATGTCAAAGGTTTCAAACTTCTTCAACCTTATTATAATGAAATTATTATTATAAGAGATGTTAAATTTGATGAAAATCTCTTGTCTTGTGATCCTAATTCGTCATTTGTGTCATCTTATTTTCTTATTTTGGTTTCTTCTTCTTCAAATTATGGAAGTGAGGTTGAAAATACACCTTCACTTTCTCACCTTCTTCCAGACGAGTCCATTGAAAATAAACCTGAACCAACATCGTCGCTCCTTAGATGGGTCGTTTCAACTCGAGAAGCAGCTGGTGATATTGTTGGTGATCCTTCATATCAATGCTAGACATATTCATAGTTCCAATTAGCCACTTCTCTTTTGGCTCAAATTTTATAGACTCATGATCCAAACACATGTGCAGAACCTTTAGGTCATCTAGATTGGGATGAAACAATGAATGAAGAGTATCTCTCTTTAATGGCGAATGATATTTGGGATATTGTACCTATTCTAAAAGGAATAAAACTTTTCATATGTAAATGGGTGTACAGAACTAAGTATGCATCATATGGAAGTGGTGAAATACACAAGGCTCGTTTAATTTCCAAAGGGTTCTCTCAAGTTGAAGGAATTGAATATAATGAAACCTTTTCCCCTGTATCCAAAATGAATTCCATCCTCCTTGTTCTATCCCTTGCTACCTCACATAAATGGGAGGTACATAAGATGGATTTTGAATCCACCTTCTTGCATGGGGATTTCCAAGAATAAGTCTACATGGAACAACCTCATGGATATGTCCAGAATGACTCCATCCTTGTTTGTCACCTTAAGAAATATCTTTATGGTATTAAGCTAACTCCTCGATCATGGTATTCCAAAATGGACATATTTATTCTTAACAATGGATTTTCTAGATTCCCTTTTGATCCTAATGTATATACCAATAAAGTAGGAATCCATATCATAATACTTATTCTTTATGTTGATGGCCTTATCTTCCCTAGTAGTGACCCTAAACTTTTAACCCAT
Organism: Picea engelmannii; assembly: GCA_009831015.1. NCBI lineage: Eukaryota > Viridiplantae > Streptophyta > Pinopsida > Pinales > Pinaceae > Picea > Picea engelmannii. The sequence continues at coordinate 310,601 of ML792365.1, forward strand.
GTGAAATCTAGCCTTAAAAATAAATTTGAAATGATAGATTTAGTCTTTTTTCATTATTTCCTTTGCCTCCAAGTATTTCAAACCAAGGAAGGAATATGTATTTCCCAGTATAAGTATGATTGTGATATTCTTCATCACTTTCACATGGATGATTCTAAACCATCCCATTCTCCCTTCCAGTCTGGAGTCAAACTTGTTGCCACTTGTACTTCTCCTGAAGTTGATGCCACCACGTACCATTAGTTAGTTGGTAGCCTCTTATATTTGACTCATACCCATCCTAATATTCCCTTTGTTGTTGGCATTGTTTCCCAGTATATGTAAACACCCCATGAAATCCATTGGAAAGAAACTAAAAGGATACTTCGGTATGTCTAGGGTATATTTTAGTTCGAGATACATTACAGTTCATGAGGGGACTCCTTTGTTGGTTGGTTTCATTGATTCAGATTGGGTCATTGACCCTAATGATCGAAATTCTACTACAGGTTATATTTTCATCCTTGGTTATGGACCTATCACTTGGTCCTATAAGAAACAACAGGTTATTTATACTTTTTCAACAGAAGAAGAGTACCAAGCAACACTTAATGCAAGTCAAGAAGCCTTGTGGCTTTGATAGATCATTTCAGGGTTTGATTCTAGCAACAACATCTGAACACTCTCTGGTGTGATAATCAGAGTGCCATCAAGCTCACCAAATATATATTTCAACATCATCACAACAAACACAATGAGATACACATGCACTTATCTAAAAGCTCATTCATCATCGATTTATTGAAGTGCTATTTTTCCATATAGAAGATTGAATTGCAGACATTTTCACAAATTTTCTTAAAAAAGAAATATTTTCCAAGATTCGATCTATGTTAGGAGTTCAAGAAGTTGTCATTAAGGGGGGTTAGGCTCTAATGCCTCATTCCTTCTCCTATTGTGTTGAATTTGTAAATCCTTAAATCCTATCCCAAGTTGTTATTAAGGGGGGGTGTTAGGATATTTAGACACTTAGGAGTTAGTTAAGATCAACTTCGTCTAATGTGTCATTAGGTTAAAGTGTGTTTCTTTAGTATGCATTAGTATGCATTTGTAATCCAACGGTCACGATATGTTCCCAACATAGAGTGATCCAATGACTCAAATTTTCCTCAATCTTAACGACTACATTGATCTATGGATTTACACCCAATTGGTCCATGATCTCTATTTAAAGAGAATGGAGTGTCATTTGTTGAAAATCAATTCTAAGAAAATATTTGTAATATATTTTCTTTTTCATTAATAAATTTCCTCAAGTGGCCATGTTGGCTAAGGCTATGGATATTTCCCCACAAGGGATTCACCACATTAAAACATTAGTGTGTTTATCTTTTATTTGGTTGTGTGAGTGTTTGTTGAAGGTTTTTATCCTCTGTTGGAATACTTGTGTTGTTGAACAAATGTCAAATTTCACTTTGACTTTGAATAGAGATTTGGAAGAGGTGATGTTAGAACCTAGTCTATCTTTCTCTTGATCCTTTTCTAGAGTTATTATTTATCTTTATATTTCCCATTATAGCCATCATATGATTTGAGATATGAAACTCCTTGAAATGTTTGAACTTTCCCTCTAGAGCTTCCACGAGGATCACCATGTTTTGAGAGATTATAGATACTTATGCTTAAAACTTTGTGAATCTCTCCTCTAATTCATCCCTTGGATTGTTAATATACTCATATGCCATGGAAATGGTTTGAGATTTCCCTCTTTAAACCAATTTTTGGATCTTGCAATACCCTAGAAAAACCCCAAAGAAAATTGTTGATCTATAAATTGTCACGGATATTCCACTAGACAATTTGTCATAATAGATCTTACAAGTTTCTACAAAATACCGTGAAGTTATATTCTATTTTATAATGTTTAATTATTATTTAATATTACAATCATATCACACAAATTACATAAGTAAACTAAAAATGTAATAAAATATGCTAAAACAATAAATAGCACACCATCCAAATATTGAACACAAGATGCACAGTGGGAAACCCAATATGGGAGATAGAAGTGATGGTTATTCCTTTCTCTTTTCTTTGTAGACATAAATTTCAAATACACATAAATATAGACACACTGTGGAATTGTAATAGACATTGTGGCCTGAGTGGATACTATAGTTTCATCTACTTCCTTTTTTCCACTTACAATATCCCACTCCTTTTCACTACTCAACTATGGAACAATAAATCAATACAAAAGGAAAAACAATCATCCGTTTCCTAGTGGCCTAGTATTTAACATGTCCTAGTATCCATCTAGAGTTAGGGATAGGGTTTTTGCATGCCACAATTCCCAATAAAGGTTAGGGTTGTGTACCCTCTAAAATATTCTTGAAAGTTCATGAGTGGCTATGTCCATATGTGTAACTAATGGGATCTAGTGTGGCATACACTATGTACCACAAGGGTCAAAAGAATACGTCAACTTGCAAGAGGCATAAATTCCTCATATGAAGTTTGATTCAAGCGATCTTTGCACTGTTGGAAATCTCTTGACAATAAGAACAATTTTGTAGGATTGTGAACTTGTTCACATAGTTTTGACCCAAAAAATGGACATTAAATTCCTGAAATGGGATCCAAACGTTTTGGGACCCCAAATAACAAAAATGGGCCTTGCATGTAAAATGGGCCTTATAGTTCCACGACTTCAATTTGTCCACTCAAAAAGTACCAAAATAGATGAAAAATTATATAGTGACCCATTTCAGATCATATACCTTCAAATAGTGTATACAACGATGAATAATTTTGAAGATCAACCTCTCTTCCACAATGAAAAGTGTCATGGGTAAATTTCCTTAGCTCATTATCTATTGCTTCAATAATAGAGAACACACTATGAAACCAAGATAAATTAGTGTCTATTAAGGTTAAGTTATTGTGTCTATAAAGTGTCTGTGTATTCATTTCCTCATTCAATATATGTGTGAACTCACAATCCATAAAATAAAAAAAACGATTTGCTCTTCAGTAATAAATAGCTTTCTTAGGGAGACTTTGTGATTACTTGGTTTATGGATTTTGGAAAAACACCATTTTCACTATTTTTATTTTTATTTGATTTCTAAACAAGATACATGAAATATTGCTATAGATCAATATATTTTCCCTATACTTGAATTTTTTTTAATGTTTTTTTTTAAGAACTGAGTCCCAACTATATTGATCTATTGATCTAATTTATTAGATATAGTGTCTCCATATAAATATTAAAAGATTTTTTTTAAATGCATTGAATCTAAAAGATTAATGAACAAAAGTGTTTCCCAATATGGAAGTGTGTAAAATATAAAGGTGAGTTACCAAAAAGTGATTCCCAATATGGAAGTGTGTAAAATATAAACTTCTAACAATACCCTTAGGCAATTTAGTATGAACCTTGTGTGGGGAATTTTGAAAAACTTCAATGTAATTTACTAGTCTCCTAGAGTGATAATCTTTAGAGGGTCTCTCCTTTCCGAATTTCCAATCTTTAGAGGGTCTCTCCTTTCTAAATTTCCATTTTAGAGAAAAACAATCTATCACATAATGGGTGGTTTATTAGGAAAGATGTATGAACTTTGTAAATGAATGTTCATAAATATTTTATTTAATTAGCTTGTTAGACCCTCTGCTTTTGGAGAAGACTCGATTTTGTGGAAATATCATAATATTGCGGGAAAACATAGAAAACTAGTGGAAGGCTACGATTGGCGGAAAATAGAGAAATGCAAAGGAACGCCAACGGAAAGTGATGTGACAGAATGCTAGCGCGGAAAGAAAACATGAGTGAGTTGGACATAACAGTGGAAGAAGTTGAAACATTCGAGCAATTCACAGAAAAACCCAGAATGACTCATCAACCAACTAATCACCTACTAACTTAATCCCAACACTAGGATGAAGAAATAAATAAGTTTGTGAGAAAAACCCGATATCAAGGAGTTATGTAACTGGTTGGGATTAATTTAGTAGATGATTAGTTGGTTGATGAGTCATTCTGGGTTTTTCTGTGAATCACTCTCATTCTTGTTTTTTGTTGTTCTTTCTAACTCTCGACTATTCTATTGATTTCAAAGCTACTAATATTGTAAATTATTTTTGTGATCATACCAGCTGCGGGAAACCCATGTACTGAGTTTATAGTTGATACAAAATTCTTTGTACAAGATAGAAACAAAACCTTGTATCAGATCTTATGAAATGATATGATTATAAGAGAATATTGGACCCCTAAAACTTTGATAAATGGTGTGTGTATCCGAATGAACTGTGTATGCTTCTTTTGTGCAAGTCTCTATTATGCATCTTAGGTCTCTTCACTGCATACATGCCATTGTTGATCTATATGATTACTTTACTTTATGTAGATATATTCATGTATGAAGTAGGAATCATTGTATTTGTTGTGTAATTACGTTTAGACAATGGTTGCCTTGTTTATTGTCCCAACCCTATGATCAATTAGTTGGGTTGTGTTCTTCCCACCACTGCATTCTCTTCAACCTCGATCCATTCTATATAAGTCTCGGCAGCGCTTCAGGTTCCTTCCCTTGCGGAAGGTTGAATATTCCAGCACTACAACAGTGCCTTTGTTGGAAAATTACGAGAACCCTAGTCTTCAATCAGACACCAACAAATGGTTATGTTGTCAAGACCTGATTTCTGAACGAGATTTCAGAGGATGCAACATCATATTTTTCAAGTTGGGAAAAATGGTGTGATGAGTTCATATTCAAGAAACTAAGTTATGACGGAAGAGTTTGAGGGTTGTGAAGGACACAGTCTATTATTCTGAGCTAGTCAGTGATTAGTACAAAATATTTTGGATCTGGTTCCCAGAGGAAGTCTTTCATTGGATTGATCGATTACAAGAAGCCCTTAAGTTTAAATATTGAGTAAAGAGAAGGATTCATTGGAACGTCTCATAGCTAGCCTCCCTCCATCGATTGGATCACACAATTTATCGTGCGATATATTTTTGGGTCAAGACTATGCTAGATGAATAAATCATTGAGTTTTCTATAGAGAACCACCAATGTTTTTTGAAAGCAGAAGGGGTTTTTTACAAATCCCCTCAAGGAATACTATTGTGGGAAATTCCTTTATGGATGAATATTTTTTTGGCAGAATGTTATAAGGGAAAAACTCTTTATGGACAAGGGTAAACCACAATAGACAGGTATGACTATAGAAATCAACTCAATTCCAACATATGCTATATAGGCTAATGTGCAATATAACAAAGAGGCCTACCTCGATCCAACGTTTTATGATGTTCCACCATTGAGCACTTTGACCCAAAGCTTTATACCCACAAGAAGTTCTCAGCAAACAAGTAGAGCAAGTACATAGTGATGATATAAAATGGGTTAGCACATTAGATAGCATAATCCATTAATAAACATTACAAACACGCCCATGGATAATAATCATATATTTTCAAGATACCAATAGTATGGGAAAGGAGTATTTCTATTAATAATTGATTAATATAAGTGACAACATTACAGACTTCCGTGTCGGCACATTTCGAAACCAAGAAACTTAGTTCCTTCCAACTGGGTCTCCACCACTTCAATCCTCCACCAAAGGCAAGCTCATAGGAAAGAGTCAATGAGGTCCTCTCAACAATAGGGAAAGAGCTTGGGGGATGAACACTATGTTCAAACTTGAGGGACAAAGGGATGCAGACTCAATATGAAGTAAATTCTCCAGAGTAACTTTGATCTCAAAGTTGAATGCTTTCTCCTCTTTTCCATAGCTCAAAATTGTTCTCTTATAGCCTTCAGAATGCAATTGAAGGGCCAATTTGGAACATTTCCAGTATATGGAAGGCCAAGGATCAGAGATCTTTTGTCGTGACATGGAAACCTGACCTCATTTTGTATTTTTTGGCATAAATCCCAATATACGCGAGTTGTAGTGGAGAAGAAAATGTATACGCATCTTGTATAACTGATAGGGAGTGTATATGTGGAAAAATGTATATTTTTAGCTCTGGATTCATCAAAAAGGGATGACAAGTCTGCATAGGGAAATGGAAAAATCCCCTCTAATAAAGATAGCAATGGTGAGGTAAATCTTGCTATAACAGATGCCCCCTAATGTGTGAGATCAGAGGAGTATCTGCGATGGCCAAAATACATTATAAATAACTCAGAAGTGGAGTGGTAGAGAACCAGTTGGATGAACTCAATTTCTCATTACATTATGTACTAACTTTGCATACATGGATGCCAAGAGTACAATGCAGATCCATGTGGAAAATATACCAAACAAGTGTTCATTGCCATGAATAGGCAAATACAAATGTGGTTACATGCCAAAATTTGTCATAGTCACGAACAAGGCCTAGTGAAACCAATCTCAAAATCAATCTGAAGATATATGTATACCAAGAAGTACAATCTTATCTCCCATGATCACTGAAGTTAAATAGGTACTGGTCCAATGAAGGGGAAGCAACAGCTCAAGAAATTTGCGGCCACATACTGATGTCTTCAAGTCTTCTACACTATCCACCAAATGTGCAAGTCTACATCATGTGAATAAAGGAGTTGAGGTCGAACACGATGAGACATCATTTGATTACCATTCATTGAGGTATACTGTTAACAAATGTGAGACAACCTACCAATAATGAAAGTAGGTATCAAGGCACCAAGCACATTCCTACAAGTGTGAAAAAGGAGTTGATGTCGAACACTTGAGAAATCCATTGATCAGGAGACATTGATGTATTCCCATATGTCAATGGAGAGAGAGCCTCCCACTAATGACTGCAAGCCTCAAGGTACTCATAAAAATCTAGGTCCCATATCTAGAATAAATGAGTTGAAGTCGATGGAAAGAGACCCGCTGAAAGGAGAGCATTGAGGCATCTCTCATCAGTCAACACGAGGAACAAAGAAGGAGCTTCATGATTTGGTGGAGATCGGACGAAGAACATGTTCACGAACCAACGACCCTATGTGTCTTTTGCGTGTGCCAAATGCAAATGGTACACGAAAAGGACCCTCTGAATAGCAGTCAATGATGAAAAATTGTTGACAAAGGAGAGGAAACCACTAATAAGGCTAATGGCATCCAAGACACTGCATGAATCCCAAAGTGTGAATCGATGTCTTGTTGTCGAACACAAGGGAAACCACCCAGTCAACGACCAATGATGAAATGTCGATTGCTAGGTTCAAGGTGACCTACCAATGATGAAAGTAGGGCCAGGGTGCATGATAAGACCAAAGTATCATGTGATTCTGAGACAAACTAAGGGTATGGCTGACATGCAAAGTCAATATTTATGAGGAGTGGTCGACACAAGTTGATAGACTTCCTTTGAACAAGAGCATGAGACATATGGTGGACTCCGACAGCATTGACTCAATAATGTGACAATTAGATGCAGTAGGTATCAATAACGTTCTCTATAGGGATTAGAAGAGTAACCAATCAGTAGAGAAAACTCTGTAGCAAGATCAGCTTCCTAAGGCCATGCTAAACCCAAAATTATGATGACACAAGGACTCAATAACTTTGTGCTCCGTTCAAAGGCTACATGACTGTTTCCAATTACAATATAGTACTCCCTTCCCGCCCATATTTTTCTTGTGTTTTTTCATAACAAATGAATGCTATGATACAGAGGAGGGAACGAGTGTTACAAGTAATAAAAACTAGTTCTAGCAGTGGAACATACCTATGCTTAATTCAAGGAAATGCATGTGGGAGATGGACACTCGGGGTGATGTTCCCTCCAGGGTATAGGGTGTCAAATTGTGAAGGATATAAACAAGGCTCTGCTTGGTTGAGGATGCAAACTGCTTAGGCAATGGTTTTTACAAGGGAAAAACTCTCTATGGACAAGGGTAAACCACAACAGACAGGTCTGACTGTAGAAATCAACTCAATTCCAACATATGCTATATAGACTAATGTGCAATACAAGAAAGAGGCCTACCTCGATCTGACGTTTGATGATGTTCCACCGTTGAGCACTTTGACCCAAAGCTTTATACCTGCAAGAAGTTCTCGACAAACAAGCAAAGCAAGTATATAGTGATGATATAAAAGGATTTATCACATCAGATAGCATAATCCATTAATAAACATTACAAACACTCCCATGGATAATAATCATATATTTTCAAGACACCAACAGGACGGGAAAGGAGTATTTATATTAATAATTGATCAGCAAAAGTGTCAACATCACAGACTTCCGTGTCGGCGCGGTTTGAAACCAAGAAACCAAGTTCCTTCCAACTGGGTCTCCACCACTTCAATCCTCCACCAAAGGTAAGCTCATAAAAAAGAGGCAAAGAGGTCCTCTCAACAATAAGGGAAGAGCTTGGGGGCTGAACACTGTGTTCAGACTTGAGGGAGAAAGGGATGCAGACTCAATATGAATTAATTTCGCCAGAGTAAATTTGCTCTCAAATTTGAATGCTTTCTCTCTCTTTTCCATAGTTCGAAATTGTGCTCTTGTAGCCTCTAGAATGTAATTGAAGGGCCAAGTCGGAACATTTCTAGTATATGGAAGGCCAAGGATCAAAGATCTTTTGTCGTGACATGGAACTCGACCTCATTTTGTATTTTTTGGCACAAATCTCGATATACGCGAGCTGTAATGGAGTAGCAAGCGTATACGCATCTTACATAGCAGTTAGGGAGCATATATGTGGGAAAATGTATATTTTTTAGTTCTAGATTCATCAAAAGGGGATGAAAAGTCTGCATAGGAAAATGGAAAAAGGCCCTCTATGCAAGATAGCAATGGTGAGGCAAATCTTTCTATAACAGATGTCCCCTAATGTGTGAGATCAGAGGAGTATCTACAATGACCGAAATACATTATAAATAACCTAGAAGTGGAGTGGTAGAGAACCAGCTTGATGAACTCAATTGCTTATTACATTATGTACTGACTTTGCATACATGGCTGCCAAGAATACAATGCAGATCCATGTGGAAAATATACCAAACAAGTGTTCATGGCCATGAATAGGAAAATACAAATGCGGTTATATGCCAAAATTTGTCATAGTCACGAACAAGGCCCAGTGAAACCAGTCTCAAAAATCAATCTCAAGATATCTGTATACCATGGAGTACAATCTGATCTCTCATGATCACTGAAGTCAAATAGGTACTGATCTAATGAAATGGAAGCAACAGCTTAGGAAATTTGTGGCCACATAGTGATGTATTCAAGTCCTCTACACTAGCCGCCAATGGTGCAAATCTACATCATGTGAATAAATGATTTGAGGTTGAACACGATGAGACATCGTTTGATTATCGTTCATTGAAGTATACCGTTAACAAACGCAAGATAGCCTACTGATAATGAAAGTAGGTATCAAGGCACTGAGTACATATCTACAAATGTGAATAAAGGAGTTGGTGTCGAACACTTGAGAGATCCATTGATCAAGAGACATTGATGTATTCCCATCTGCCAATGGCGAGAGAGCCTGCCACTAATGACCGCAAGCTTGAAGGTACTCATAAAACTCTAGGTCCCATATCCAGAATAAATGAACTGAAGACGGTGGAAAGAGACCCACTGAAAGGAGAGAATTGAGGCATCCCTCATCAGTCAGCACCAGGAACAAAGCAGGAGCTTCATGATTTGGCAGAGATCGGACAAAGAACATGTTCACGAACCAATGACCCTGTGTGTATTTCATGTGTGCCAAATGCAAGCGATACATGAAAAGGACCCTCTAAATAGCATCCAATGATGAAAAAATGTTGACAAAGGTGAGGAAACCACCAATAAGGCTAATGGAATCTAAGACACTGAACGAATCCCAAAGTGTGAATAGATGTCTTGTCGTCAAACACAAGGGAAACCACCTCGTCAACGACCAATGATGAAATGCCGATTGCTAGGTTCAAGGTGACCTACCAATGATGAAAGTAGGGCCAGGGTGCATGATAAGACCAAAGTATCATGTGATTCTGAGACAAACTAAGGGTATGGACGACATGCAAAGTCAAGATTTCTGAGGAGTGGCCGACACAGGTTGATAGACTTCCTTTGAACAAGAGCATGAGACATATGGTGGACTCCAACAACATGGAATCAATGATGTGACAATTAGATGTAGGAGGCATCAATAATGTTCTCTATAGGGACTGGAAGAGTAAACAGTCGGTAGAGAAAACTTTGTAGCGAGATCAACTTCCTAAGGCCATGCTAAACCCAAAATTATGATGACACAAGGACTCAATAACTTTGTTCTCTATTCAAAGGCGACACGACTACTGCCAATTACAACATAGTATTCCCTTCCCGCTCGTATTTTTTTGGTTTTTAATAACAACTGAATGCTATGATACAAAGGAGGGAAGGAGTGTCGCAAGTAATCGAAACTAGTTCTAGCAGTGGAACATAACTATGCTAAATGCAAGGAAATGCATGTGGGAGATGGAGACTCGGGGTGATGTTCCCTCCAGGGTATAGGGTGTCAAATTGTGAAGGATAAAAACAAGGCTCTTCTTGGTTGAGGATGAAAACTCCTTAGGAAACGGTTTATAACGCAAAGTGAGAACTGGCTAAAGGCTCAATACAACAAGCGAGGGCATGAGATGCAATCACAACTTAACACCAAAAAATGTCCTTTTTTATATCTTTTAGTCTACTTGGTGTGAAAAAGGGGTAAACTTGTGCCAAATAAACGTCTTTTCAAATCCAATTTACAAGTGTTAAAAAGACAAGTTCACTCGGCAATCTTTTCTATTTTTGACAGCGAGTCGAAAAAGAGCTTAACTAGGACTCATGATCTTTCAAATCCAATTTTAACGAGTGTGAAAGGGACAAATCACTCGGCGATCTTTTCATTTTTTAGATGAGTCGGAAAAGATCTTAACTAAGACTCGTTATTGGGAGTCCGCGAGTAATAAGTCCACATGTGCATGAATGAGAAATGAGGTTCATTGTGAAGTCACGTATTAAATTATAATGGACTCTCGGTCCTAAGGAAAAAAACTCGGCATGGGCACCAAATGACAAAGAGGTTCTAACTAGGGTACCCATGTTTGGTAAGTCTCTACCATTTATTAACGATGATATTAATAGCAGATGGAGGTTTATGCATCGTAATAAATGGGTTTGTACTTAAGGCGTAAAAAGCGGTAGTCGAAGGATAATGCAAAAAAATGCACGATGGACTAGATACCTATCTTATATTCTAGGTTATGAATATACCTACTCGAGGAGACAAACGACCAACCATGACGTTGAAATCCGCAAGAAAATTGAGTCGAAACTACAAAAACCAACTTAAAACCATTCTTGAATTAGTCCATTAGACAAAACAATAGCATAAAACTATATCGAGTGGGTAAAAAATGGCTTATAAATAGTAATAAAATCAAAATTTATTGTATCATTTTCATTTTTACCCAAATAGTGCAATTTGGAATAAAACACCTCCAGAATTCAAAAGGTGATTGAGGGAGAAATAGGCAACGGAATAATGCACCGTCTGGACTAGGTAACTCTTCATCCCATCCTCTTCAAATTCAGTGGTTTACAATTTTGAGTTAGGTTCTATTTTGTTGGTTTTTAAGGGCGCAAATTGGGTTTTTTGGTATATGCCAGTTTCTCTAAATAGTTCGCATATACGACTAGTTATATGCCCCTATGTGAACCATAGGGGGCGTACATCAGGCCCTACCTGTGATTGTTTGTAAATAAATCGCGTATACGTGCGCAAATGGAAGAAAAAAAATGCTTCTAACTAAAAAATGATTTGGTTTTTTGCAGGATGGTGTTGGAATGGAGAGAGCGAGAGCATGAGGAGGTAGATGCAGCAGTGGATCAAGATTTGGTGGCTCAAGAGGCTTTAAAAAGATGTGTTTTATACAAGTTTTTGGCTCTCAAAGGAATGAGGGCCCAAGTGAGGTTGTTGGAAATGATGGTGGGTTATTGGGATCCTGATAGCGAGAGCTTTATCCTTGATGGGAAACCATTAAGGATTGAAGTAGAGGACATCTACTTCTTGACTATACTTTCACTCTAAGGAGAGGTTGTGGACCTCAAGTCACGTGGGGTAGGGAGTGGGGTGAAGTTCGAAGAATACATCGAGGCCCAATGTGTTGCAGGGACTCACATGGTGGGAATTCAAATCCCTATCCGGGCTATAGGTAACCTCAGCCTGAAGATTATTGTGCTCATGCTTACCAGGATCATAGGATCGACCTCATTGCATCAAGCATCAAGACCACTTATGTTTTATGCACTAGAGTGTGCGAGACCCACCATCTACGATTGGTGTACCTCACTGCTGACCAGCATGAAAGATCAGTTGACAGAGTGCAAGTAGGGGGGGGAGTGAAACTTTGGGTTTTCCTCTATCCTTTGTAGCTTCTCTTTTGAGCGATTCCTAGGTCTCGGACCTAGAGTGGAGATCATTCCTAGAGGACCACGTGATCCAATTATGGCGCAATGGATCGAGGTCATGAGACAACAAAGAGGACGTAGGGTGGTGACACCCTACAATGATGATTTTCTCTTCTGGTGGCGGAGACAAATTATAGCTCTGCACGACTATCCCTATGCGGGAATCAATTTAGGAGGAGATCATGATATGCCACTTCCACCAGGAGCCACCTACAGTGCCATAGGTAAAAAAAAATTATATATTTCATTTTTTTTTATTTTTGTATTGAAGAGAACAAAAATATTTTTGGATGGTGTTTTAAATATTAGCTCGATACTTGTGTGATTGCATATGTGGGTCTACAATGGCTAGAGGGATTCCTATGACATAGGCGAAGGCACCAGGGAGATGAGGCAGTGGGAGGAGAAGCGGAGAGAGTCCTACAGAACGTGCAGGGTAACATGTCTCGTCTGACACAGAGGATTCCTATGGTTCAGGTGGAGGATCTACCTGAAGCCATGCAACGGAAGGTTGTCGGTGTACCTAGAGTGTGGGTACGACTCTTCCAGCATCTCACAAACGTCATGGTTTTCTATCATGATACACATTTGGCGCCACATGCGTAGATGTCATGGGACATATATATCAGTTGTATATGTATTTTGAGGGTTTTAGCCCCAATTTTGTAATACAAACACCATATTTTTTGGAAATATATAAAGAGGGATCTTTGGCTTTACTCATATCTTACAATGTGTACATTGATTTAATGCTCTTCTTTGCTTTATTAATGTGACAAATTCCAATATAAAACATAATTAGCATAGGCATCAGATACATGATTAGAACTTATAGGAATGTGAAAGTATGTAATAAAATCAAATTGTCGTTCTAAAAGATGTACCCGTAGGAATCGACAGAGTAACGTCGAATCACGCACATGGCAATAGTAGTTCAACTAACATACAACTAACTGAGAATCCATGCGAACCTCTAGAGAGCGAATACCATGTGAGATAGCATCGCGCAAAAGTTCTACGATGGCACTATATTCGGCCACATTGTTCGTGGATGGCCCTAGGCATATGCCACTTGAAGGCACCAGTAGACCCTTGAGTGAGTAAATCACCCAAGCGGAGGAAGCCAAGTTCCATGTATGACGACTGGCTCCATCTGTGAATCTTAGGTAGACTGAATATTCCGTTGACATATGCCAACCAAAAGGGAAAACTCAATAAGCAAGCCGAAGACAAAAAGAAAAAAGATGTATATACACTAAATTTACATTAGTATACAAAGGGTTTCACCCAAGCCTAGGGCTCAAGCGTAATACCTTTTCAAGTAGAGCCCATTTCTGGGCTCAGCCAATTTCTTCCCTTCATAATATTCAAATTTGTAGGCTCCTTTTTCTAGAACACGTCGCACGATATAAGGCCCATGCCACATGGGTTTAAACTTGCTTTCCCCTAGCGGTTCTTTGTCTTGGTCATACAAGAGGACCAAGTCAGCATTGGTATACAATCGGGGATAGACAAACTTTTTGTACTGAACCTTGATACATTTTTTTTTCGCCTCGATAGTCGTAAAGCTATCTCGACACTTCTCATCAAGACTCTCTAGGTGCACCAGGCATCGTTCTAAATCTGAAGTTTCAGGTAGGATCTCGACTGCCAATTTGAGAGAAGGGATTTCACATTCAACGGGAAGTATCGACTCCACACCATGCACTAACTGAAAAGGGGAAAAACCTGTGGCAGTATTAACCGAGGTTCAGTATGCCCAAAGCGCGGGATACAACATGATGTGCCAATTGGAATTACTCTGACTGATATTTTTTTTCAAGATGGTCTTGAGAGACTTGTTGATGGCCTCTACTTCCCCATTTTCTTGGGGGTAATAAAGAGATGAGTGACCATGTTTAAACCCCAGCTTAGACCTACTTCTACCATCATTTAATTATGAAAGTGACTGCCATGATCAGTGACAATCTCACTCGGGATACTGAGCCCAGTGATAATTTGGTTGAACATGAAGAAGGCTACAGTATTCCCATCATATTTTATAGTAGGCATGGCTTCGAACCACTTGGTAAAGTAGTCAACAGCCTCGATGATGTGTTGATGCCCCCCAGTCGAAGTTGGGTTGCAATCAATGAAATCTACCCCCCACTTGGTGAAGGGACCGACAGTAATGACTGGGTGAAGAGGGGTTGGGTGTGAGCGCATTTTTTTAGTGAACACCTTGTAGGGGTGACACTTCTTAATCACTTCAACGCAATCTTTAAAGATGGTGGACTAGAAGTAACCGACTCGCAGGATTTTTTGGGTTGTCACAAACCCGGATAGGTGACCACCACAAGCCCCTTTGTGGCAGTCATTTAGGACTAACTTGGCTTCCTCGTGAGTTAAGAAATGATGTAAGATACTATCTATTCCTCATCGATAAAAAGTATCTCCAACGATGGTATACTTTTTGGCTTGGTATCTAACTTGTTGTCGATCATCTCACGAGAGATGTTGAGCGAACTTCAAGGTTTGAAGATATAAAACAATGTCTCCATACCAGGGGTCAGACAATGATACAAGGAAAATGTGTTTGTCTTTAAATGAATCAACATGGATAACATCCTCGTCTAATCATGGGAAATCGGATATTAACTCTGCAAAAGCTAGTGACTTCTTGGACTTGGTTGAAGCAAAGTCGAGATCAAATTCTTGTAATATGACAATCCATTTATTATATTTCCCGCCTATGATACACCTAGTGAGGACATATTGAAATGGATTAACATCAACGACTACAGTAGTTTTGCAAAGAAATATATAGTGTCGTAAATGTTGGACTGTGTGAACAACAGCCAAAGCTAGCTTTTCATCGTGAGAGTAATTAAGCTCAGGACCAACTAAATTTCAACTGAGATAGTAGATGGCGTGCTCATGGAGCTCATCATCCTCCTGAACTAGAACCATACCAATCGTCTCTTCGGACGCGACAATATATAACAAGTAATCTCTACTGTAATCAGGATATTTTAGCAGAGGAGCCGATACCAAGGATTTCTTTAAGGCATTGAAAGACTCTTGGGCTCACTTATCCTAGATAAACGGGGTGTCTTTCTTTAGTAGGCACATGAAACCTTTAGTGATATTGGCATAGTTCACTATAAACCGACGCAGAAAGTTAGCTTTCCCCTGTAAACCTTGAATTTGTCTAATCCTGCGTGGGGGGGTTGGAAATTGAAGTATTGCTTCAACCTTAAGAGGATCTACCATGATCTTAGTCTCAGAAAAGAAAAATCCTAAGAGACGGATAGACCTAACGCAAAAGATGCATTTGTGAGGGTTTAAGCGGATTCTATAGTAACGACATCTTTCAAAAACCAACCGAAGGTGTGTGACATGATCCACTCTCTTGCAAGAGTGAGCAACAAGATCATCGAGGTAAGCTTAGACTATATGCTTGAGATCGTGAAAATAAAAGGTCATGGTGTGTTGGAAGGTTGCTACAGAATTTTTCAGGACGAAAGGAATTTTCCGGTATGAAAAAGTACCCTAAGGACATATAAATTATGTCTTGTGTTGGTCCTTAGGTTTGATCTAGATTTGGTTATATCCTGAAAATCCATCCATAAAGGAAAATATTTCGCTTCCTGCACACTCATCGATAATTTGATCAATGAAAGGCGTGGGGAAGTTATCTTTAGGGCAAGCTTTGTTCAGGTCGGGAAAGTCCATACACAGATAGATGGTTCCTTTCTTTTTATTCATAGGAATGGGGTTGGATACCCATTCGGTCAAGGGAACTGGGTAGATGAAGTCGGCATTAAGTAGCTTCTCCACCTCTACCTTAATAGAGGGGGCCTTCCTAGGATTAACAGCTCTAAGATGTTGTCGAACAGGTTTAGCATATGGATAAGTTCTAATATCATGTTCGACAATATGAGGGTCGATCCCTGGCATCTCTTCATATGACCAAGAGATGTCAATTGAGATGATAGGAGAAACACTTGCCATATTTCCTTCGGCATAAATACTGTGCGTATCAAGTGGAACTACGGCGTGACCGACTATCTCACTCAAGTTAGACCAAAAATCATCTTGCTTAATTCTTTCAAGACTTGGGAGAAAATAAGATCAATGATGCATATCATCCCAAGGTCTCTCAGAAACATTCATGGCTTCAAGGATAGCTTCGTCTGAAGGCAAAGTCTCATCAGAAAGAGGCAAAGAGGTCATCTCAACAATAAGGGAAGAGCTTGGGGGTTGAACCCTATGTTCAAAATTGAGGGACAAAGGGATGCAGACTCAATATGAAGTAATTTCTCCAGAGTAACTTTTCTCTCAAAGTTGAATGCTTTCTATCTCTTTTCCATAGTTCGAAATTGTGCTCTTATAGCCTCCAGAATGCAACTAAAGGGCTGAGTTGGAACATTTCCAGTATATGGAAGGCCAGGGATCAGAGATCTTTTGTCATGACATGGAAACCCGACCTCATTTTGTTGTTTTTGGCACAAATCTCGATATACGTGAGTTGTAATGGAGCAGTAAGCGTATACACATCTTGCATAGCAGTTAGGGAGCGTATATGTGGAAAAATGTATATTTTATAGTTCTGGATTCATCAAAAAGGGATGAAAAGTCTACATAGGGAAATGGAAAAAGGCCCTCCGTGCAAGATACCAATGGTGAGGCAAATCTTGCTATAACAACGGTTTATAACGCAAAGCGAGAACCGGCTAAAGTCTCAATACTGCAAGCAAGGGCATGAGATGAAATCGCAACTTAACGCCAAAAAATGTCCTTTTTATACTTTTAGTCTACTTGGTGTGAAAAGGGGTAAACTTGTGCCAAATAGATGTCTTTTCAAATCCGATTTACGAGTGCGAAAAAGACAAGTTCACTCAGAAATATTTTCAATTTTTGGTAGCGAGTCGGAAAAAAGATTAACTAAGACTCATGACCTTTCAAGTCCAACTTTAACGAATGTTAAAGGGACAAATCACTCGACAATATTTTCGGTTTGTAGACGAGTCAGAAAAGATCTTAACTGAGACTCGTTTTTGGGAGTTTGTGGGTAATAAGGCCGCATGTGCATGAATGAGAAATGAGGCTCATCATACAGTCATGTATTGAATTATAATGGACTCTTGGTCCTAAGTAAAAACTCATCATGGGCACCAAATGACAAAGAGGTTCTAGCTAGAGTACCCATGTTTGGTAAGTCTCTACCATTTATTAACGACACTATTAATAGTAGATGGGGGGTTATGCATCACAATAAATGGGTTCGTACCTAAGGCATAAAAAGCAGTAGTCGAAGGATAATGCAAAAATGCATGATGGAGTAGATACCTATCCTATATGCTAGGTTATGAATATACATGCCTGAGGAGACGAACGGTCAACTATGACGTTGAAATCCGCAAGAAAATTGAGTCAAAACTGCAAAAACCAGCTTAAAACCGTTCTTGAATTAGTCTGTTAGGTGAAACAATAGCGTAAAAATAGTTCAAGTGGGTAAAAAATAGCTTATAAATAGTAAAAAAATAAAAAATTACTATATCATTTTCATTTTTACCCAAATAGTGCAATTTGGACTAAAAAACCTCCAGGATTCAAATGGTGATTGTGGGAGTTATAGGCAACTGTTGACGGGTGAAAATGATCATCCATCAACTAGAAGAACGAGTCTGGTTCATGGTTGTCTAAATAACCCAAGTTGTTTGGTGTAACTCGTTCCAACGGGTTTAATGGCTCCATTAGCCAATCTAAAAGTCCTAAAAGAAACAAATAAAAGAAATGAAATAGCTAACTAATTACTAATCACTATATATATATGTACATACATATAATGTAACTGTTGTAGATATATTTAAGCAAAAGATATACAAATATTAAACTTATGTACATGATTTACAAACTGCAAGTTTTAATCGAAATTTACGAAAATCAATGTGAAAAATGATTGCTTCTAGGAAGCAGATAAAGAAAGCACATAAAAATATTTTTTGTTTTTTCTTTATAAATCTAAACTAATATGAAAAAATACCATGAAATAGAAACGTGTGGATAGTCAAAAGCTGAACCATACATTCAAGTTTCAGTGATAAGTAAATGACAGAAAAATATAAATGAGCTAACCTGTTAGTGAGTTAACGATGTGTATCCAAGCATCTGCATGATTATAGAACATCCAACTACCACGTCCAAGAGGCAAACCTGCAATGAACCTTAAGACTGTTCTAAATAAATCCAGAACATATGTTGGCAGTTTGGGTTTCAATGACTGAAGCAGAGACACAAACATAAACCTGTGATCTCATAATTATACATGATCACTGCAAGATAAAACTGAAAGTAACCTGTACATTTCATTTTTCAATTAAAATTGAAAGATAAACCCTATCGTTTTAACTGAAAATATGATCACAACATTTATATTTTGAGAAGCAAATTATGGATAGTATTTAATATAAAAATCCTACACATCATAGATCATTTAATCTAAAGATATCAGATCTATATATGTAGCAGCATTAACAAAACATAAATGACAACATTAATAAACAAGAGGCTAAAGTCAAAATGCATGAATGTTGTTTCATTAGGTTATGGAATTAATCATCCATCTTTTGCTCTCAGCCAAGATGTCCTCTATTACAAAATACAAAGTATTTAAAGAGTTCAGGTAAGCTACGCATCCTATCTTCTAAGATAGGATCATATCTCAAAAGGATCTAAAAGTTACAAAAATAGAGGGTCTAAAAACCCACTCAATATCAAATTGTATCTTCAAAATTACACAAGTTTTGTTTTGATTTACAGAATAAGCCAAAAGAGGTGACTAATCAACTAAGTCCAGCAATGCTCCATCTTATGAGATCACCACAAGATACATCCTATCCTGAAAGAAAACGAAATAAGAAGATTAGATGTTTATTTAACTAACATTTTCCAAATTTTATATGAAAATTGACTTGGCTACAGAATTTCTTGATTTTATAGCGAGTCTTATTATTGCAAACAGAAATCTAAATCACTCTATATTAATTAGAAAAATAACAATAAAAGCAAATAAAAAACAATCTTACCATTCAACTGAAAACCAAATTTGAATCACAAAATTTCAGAGTTGATCACAACCTTGATACTATCGACATTTTTTATTATGATATTGCCAGTCCTTTTCAAATGCTTTCCTTGCCTTTGTGCATTGATCTTGAGCTCGTGGTTTTCAACTGTCAATGAGCGGTTTTGAGCCAAAAGAGCCTTGATCTTTCTTGAAGGACGGGAATGTCTGTGTAATACAGACCTATCCAATGTAAACACACTTCATAATTTACAGCAAGGGAAAATGGTTGAGGAAGCACATGACTGTGTGTTAAAACACTACCACTATCCGTTGTCGGATTTTGACCGAATTTAATTCCTGGAAAATCCTTGTTGTGCTTCAGACACAGCAACAAGTTATTCACATAATCGAAATCTTGACTGAGATCCGGTTTAGAGTGATTTGGGTCTTCAGCTGCCAGGAATTTTTCAATCTTAGAATCAAAGCTCTCATGGACCTCAATCGATTCGATCAAGCTCACATGAGCTTTTGATCTATTCCATAGGCTCCTCGAAATTAGTCTCCCAGTCCTCTTGTTATTAAACGCTCACATATCTTGATTTTTCTTTGACTGTTTGTAAGGGTTTCTACTGGTGGATTTGATGTTAACGTTAGGGTCGACAACCTATTCACACTCAGGAATTTTAACAAGCTTGGAGCCGACGTCCTTCTGTTCACACACAGATTGATCGGGCATAGCCCTCTCACAAGGGTTTTCACACAAGAAAGTTGGCCTATCACTGGAGGGAAAAAAAGACTTCTCTAGCATAGGTTTATCAACCATCGGAGTGTCTGCAGGGTTTACTATAACAAAGCCATTGCGAGTCATGAAAGCATCCCAATCCTCATTAAGTAGTTTCAGATGATGGACTATCAACAAATTAATCAACCCATGATGAAATAAGATGGAATCCAATTTATGCCTTTTATATCTCTTTGACATCTTATATAAACTTCTTAATAAGTAAAAAGGCATGTTTAACTGGAAACCGATAAAATGCATTAGCAGTCTTATGTGATAAAGGAAGACGAGGCCGTAGCGACCTTCACAAGTAACAAATTGCCTTAACACTGCCAACAGACTGTGCCATCTATCTTTCAACAGAGAGAGTGGCAAACCTTTGTCACAGCATTGAATTTTTTGAGAGGTGACAAATAGACTCCATGGTACCTCTTCCAACTTTGAATTTTTAAACCATTTTTGGTCGGTGAGGGAGAGGCCCATTGCCTCGCTCAGAAATTCCTCAGTGATTTCCAATTGAAGGTCGCCCACTTTGGCTCTGCGTCCATCGAATTTGAGGGAAAACTCTTGGGTTGCTTGTAATTTATAACCATGGAATTTCTTGAGAAACACAACCCAACCCTGACTTTTAAGGTCTTCACTTGTGTCATCACACAACAAAAAAGTTTGGGATCCATTCGGCTCAACACGGACGACAGGGGCCATAAGGGTTTAGACAGGCAGTCACAAAGGCGACCAGAACTCACTGTGAGCATAAGGGGTAGCAGAAATAGAGGAAGGCCAGAGCAAGTAACAAAGGAATAAAACCCACAGTTACCCTAGCGCAACCAAAATGAGAGCATAAGGGGTTTCAAGCCACGAAAACTGGGCGTTTCGGGTAATGAATGCCCTGAGTAGAGAACGAAACCCAAGACTTTAGTTTGTAATGATGGATCTGTCGATTCGAACTTCCACCTCAAATAAAGTACAGGGTACGACCAAGTTGTGTTTGAATCTCATCATATGTAATGGGTAACTTGATTTACCAAGGTTAGGAGAGGATGCGATCCAAAAATCAAAATACCAATCAAAATATTTAAAATAAAAAATGATCTACCAAGAACATCAAATGATTAATCTTATAGTCTTAATGCCAATCTATTATTGATGTATTTACAAAGTACTCAAGATATAGCTTATAATCTAGGAGCAACTCAAAACAAATGTTTTATTGATATATGATAAACTTCAAAGCAAAACAACATTCATTAAAAGAGTTATAAGAACATTGACCCTACATAAAGGCCAAGCCTTGGATATAGTTGCAATTTGATTATAAGTTTTAATGTTTCATTCATGCTTTCAGTCATGAATGAAGCATGAAAACGAAAAAAAATAAAATAGGAACAATCAAAATATCTTTTTTACAACCGAATAGTCACCTTCAAATAAAAATATTTACATGACGAAGCATAGGTAGCTACAGGAATTGTTATTTGTCACTTTAAAAGGAAAAATTTGTATAGGGCTGCCAACAATGGCGACTTACTGGGAGAAGAAATTATCTCTGCATCACCGACAATTTCATATTAGGACTGCTTAGAATGATTACAGATCAAAAAAAGTTGAAGGACATCAAGCATCCCAACAATCATTACATGGTCAAGGTTCAGATATCTTCCTGTTCAAATGAAATCCGGTGACAAATTTTAAAAATGAGAGCAACGATGTTCAAGTCAATGGCTCTGATATTGTTGACAGGGCCATTTCTACTAGCAGGCGTCCATAGCTTCGACAAGGATGTCAATAAACCCACTCGGATGCCTCTACCCTGTCCAAGAAATTGCAATTCAAAATGAAGGATACTTATGATCATTTATCAAAATTTATACCTAGAAATTTTCTTGAACATGACATTGCTTCGCTGCCAGCGGGCCTGTTCAGTACCCCAGCGAAATTGTCTTGGCATCATGCATGCATTTAACCGCTGCTAGCAGACTTGTTCAGTATCCCGGTGGGTTTACAAACACTTCCCACAACTCTCGAGAGATTGTTTACAATCTGGTATAAATTTAAAGATATTCAAAAGAGCGGGGTGATGCTGAAAATTTCAGTCTTTAGAACACTTGTTATTTTCAAGCCTTTAATTTTCTGCTTAATCACCTTCATTATGATCTGAAATCAGTTTCTTGATGAAACTAATTTTTTGAGGATAGGAAGGCATACTTGAGTTTATTTCTTTAAAAGCAGGGATAGCGTAAAAAGCTTTAAAGATGGTCGTGTCTGCTCATAATTATAAAGTGAGACCAGGAAATCTATTTCAAACATATATTTTCTTTAGATAGTCTGTGTTTCAGCAATTCACAACATTGATGCTCTTGAGAAGATCTTAATAGTTGCTTTGTAATGATGCATTATGGTTCCCCTCCACAAACTAAAAGGTAACACAGACATAAGTTTAACCAAAAATCAACGAAAACAAACAAAATGAAAAGAACCAAAATCATAAAATAAAAATAAATCAAAACAGAAAAATATGTACAAAAGGTGGATCTAGAATTATCACGAAAAATACCTCTTGAGGGCTTGGCCATTCACCGGGAAGGTGTCTGGCTGTCCCTCTAAATTATGTAGGAAAAAAGAGCTGGGACATAGTTTTTCAGCGATTACGAAGGGCCCCAACCATAGGTTCTGGAACTTGGTATGTTCCCCTTTTCCCTCATGAGGTTGATCCCATTTGAGAACCAGATCTCCTACCTTGAAGTTTCTATCTGAAGCAGAGTTTGAGTCGAACCAGCTTTTCAAAATCTATTGATGTTGATCCAACCTCTCTTTTTCTTGTGCTCTTTCTTCCTCTAGTTTCAGCAAGGCATTAATTCGACTTTCAAGAGGTGGGCATTCTTCCTCTTGAACCTTCTACGATAATTACAGAGAGGGAAGCAGAACATGAGGAGGGAGGATTGTTTCTCTTCCGTAGATGAGAAAGAAAGAAGAATTACCAACAGAGTTTTTTGGAGTTACCCTATCAGCCCAGAGTGCATTAAAAAGCACATTGTGTCATTTCTTGTGTTTCTCAGAAACTGTCCTCTTGA
Source organism: Picea engelmannii (assembly GCA_009831015.1). Classification (NCBI taxonomy): domain Eukaryota; kingdom Viridiplantae; phylum Streptophyta; class Pinopsida; order Pinales; family Pinaceae; genus Picea; species Picea engelmannii. Next base: position 333,940 of record ML792365.1, read on the forward strand.
TGATCTTGATCAGGTTTTTATTTGTCGATTATGCTAAGCCATTTCCTTGGGGGTAATAGCTGGCAAAATATTTCAGTTTGATCCCTTTTTCTAAATCAAAAACACTCATATCGAGGGATGAAAAGTAGGAAGCATTATCGAAGACCAAACACTCGAGAATACTGAATCTAGTAATGATGTTTGAGTTAAGGAAAGATATTACCTGACTAGTGTTTACCACTTTTACTAGTGCAGCTTCGGACCATCTGGTAAAATAATTTGTTGTTGTAATGATGTATTTATGCTACTGTGAGGAAGTGGGGTTAATCGGCCCTATGATTTCAAGACCCCACTGCTGAAAAGGTGAATCTACCAAAACAGGTTGCAAAGGGAATGTTGTCTTTTGTACTCGTCCAGCAGCCTTTTGGCAGATTATGCATTTACAACATAATGCTTGGGCATCTTTGAACAATGTGGGCCAATAGTACCTAGCTCTTAATACTTTGTGAGCAGTGGTGTCTCCACCGAAATTCCCACCAGCTTCACCTACATGTAGTTCGGATAATACTTTATGTGCTTCATCTCTTTCCAAACAATGCATGAAGACATTATCAAAAATTTTACGGAATAATACGTCATTTACCAGCTAGAAATGTGCATATTTTAGTCTTAATGCTCTTCTCTTTTTTGGATCAAGATAGAGAGGAGCAGAACTGTGTGTTAGATAAAACTTAATATCATCAAAACAAGAATTAGCAACAACTTGTGTACAACATATATGATTTTCACTACGCTGATTTACAGTTAAGACATTAATTTGACTCTCTCGCTCTTCAACTGAATTAGCCACAAGTTTTCATAGACCTTGACCTCTGACAATTTGTGCAGGGGTAATTTCGAGGTCATACTCTTGTAATGATGTCATCCAGTTTGCTTGTTTTTCACCCAATTCATTTTGTACTAACAATTTTCTGACATCAAGATAAGGCACAATGACTTTAGTTCTGGATTTCAGCAAATATGATCGGAAATGTTTCACTGCTTTGAAAAATGCATAAGCATGTTGATAAACAGTCGGGTAGTTAAGCTCCACTCCTTTGAAGGCTGACCTCATGAAGGAAATGGGGATTTAATTACTTTCATCGTTCTTTTGGGTCAACACAGTGGAATTAGATTGGTCAGAGGCGAAAGTATAAAGAGTGAAATCTTGTGAGAAATCATGACTCATCAAGGAAGGGGCCTCCACTATGGATTTTTTTATGGAGTCAAAAGCTCTATTTTCCTGTTGTCCCCAATAATACTGAACATCCTTTTTAATTAAGTTTTTCAATGGCCTTACCATTTCTGAGAAACTCGGGACAAACCTTCTGACAAAATTGATCTGGCCTAAAAACGATTGTATATATTTTTTGGAGGAGGGGGAGGAAGTTTAGCAATGGCTTGAGTTCTTTTGGGATCGATGATCATTCCATCACTGGATACTATGAACCTGAGAAGTTTTCCTTGTTACACTGCAAAGATAGACTTCTTAGGGTTGAGAGATATGTCGTACTTGTGGCATCATTCTAGGATAGACCTAAGGTGAGACAAGTTATATTTCTTGTTTTTGGAGAAAACAGTAACATCATCGAGATAGACCACTATGGATTGATTTATGAGACCATGAAAAACAATATCCATTGCTCTCTGAAAAGTGGCCTAGGCATTTATAAGCCCAAAAGGCATTTTCCTATAAGCGTAAGTACCCCATGGGGTACGAAAAGTGGTTTTTAATTGGTTTGGGGGAGACATGAGGACCTGGTTGTATCCCAAAAAACCATCTAGCAGTGATAGTCTTTCAGAACCATATACCTGCTGAAAAATTTGTTCCATTGGAGGAACAGGATAATTGTCTTTGTCAGACACTTGGTTCAGGTTACGAAAATCGACACAGAGTCAAATTTCTCCACTTTTCTTCCTTATAGGAACCAGATTAGACACCCATTGTGTGTCTTACTGGGAAGATTATCTTTGCATTCAATAATTTATTTAGTTATTTCTTGATTGTTGGTTCCAACTTAGGGTGCATCTTTCTCAGCTTCTGTTGAAAAGGTTGAGTCTGGGGTTTCATGGGGATGATATGTTGTATTATATTAGGGTCAAAAGTTTTTAAATCATCCTATGTCCAAGAAAAAACATCCATGAATTTCCTAAACAGTTTTATAAAAGCGGACCGCTCTTGCTCGGAGCATCCCATTCCCAGATTGATATATTGTGGATTATCTTTAGTCCCTAGATTTACTTGCTCATGAGTCAAGGAAGAACTGTTTGTTTTACAATTTACCGATTTTCTGAATTTATCATGCAAATCATAAAACTTCTCTAGTATTACCATGGATTTAGGAATAGAGTTTACCAAATCAGATGTTGATTCGGGAGACCTCGGCTCTAATATTACCGTGAAATTGTGGAGGTTTTCATTGTGAGTGCCTTCATCGATAATTGCACCTTGGAAGGTATCCTCCATATGCAAGAAGTTGATGATCTGTTGATCATCATCAAATACTCTCCAATTAGTGACATTGTCTGGGATGGATGGTCTGAACAATAACTCAATCGAAAATGCATTCGGAGAAAGACCTTCTGCGAGAAAAATTTTAGAAGTGACGTTAGCCAATAAATCGGCCTCAGAATTTCTTAATCTAGGAATGGAATTGACGTTAAATGCAGAAAATTTGTGCATTAGATTCCATACCTCAGTTTGGTAACTTTTCAGGTGTGGTGATAGGAAATGTATGGAATTTCTTACCTGCCTGACCACAATTTCTGAATCACCGAATACCATTAAGTTATTTACGTTCATATCTACATCTTTCCTGAGTCCTTGCAAAAGTGTCTCGTATTCAACGGTGTTGTTTGTACATTCAAACTCTAGTCGACAGGTGATGAAAGTTTTATTACCTGTTGGGTCGATGAGTACACATCCTGCACCAACTCCTTCTTTGGATTTGGATCCATCGAAGTAAAGTGACCATATGTGAGCTTCTTCGACATTTTTTGGCACATTCGGTAAAGTTGTTGACTAGGTACATATCATGAGCTCCGACTATTGTTCTAGATCAATGATGGGGGAGGTTTCAGCCATGAAGTTACCAAAGAAGGTGTTCATTCCCTGTATTTCAAGTGAATTAGTGGAAGAAGTAAATGGTTCATTAGCATCATTCAAATCCATCATGGTGTGCTTGAGGTAACATTCATGGTTAATCCAAATTTTGTTTGGCTTTCCATTTTCTGGTAGCCACAAATGAAACCAATCTGTTGCAAAGTACCCATGCAGTTGCTCGGACCAATCCCTGCTCAAAAATAAACCATAGACCTCGGGGATGTCAACAACAATGATGTCAATAATTTGGTGAACCTTAGGATTAGAAGATAGCCTAACGAGCACATTCTTTAGTTCACCAATTACCTTAACATTCGTCCAATCGAGTTGAATGATATTAAGAGTAGAAAGTTGAACTTCAACATTGATTTTTTGGCAAACAGACAAGGGCATCACATTTGATGATGCACCGGAATCTACCATGCAATTATGTACATTTCTATTGAAAATTTCAAAAGTTAATAAGAAAGGTGGGACATTTTTGCGAGTATTAACAACTGAATTCTACTGATTTTTAGCCACTGTCCCTAAAATTACTTTACTACATTTGATACAGTTTTTTCAGTGAGATCCCTTTTATCTGGGGGTTCAGGTGTTGTTTTAGCAGGGACATTTTGAGTTGTTTTAGAACTGATTTCTGCAATTTTCTTGTTGTTCAGATTATCGTTTTTACTATTTTCTGCGATGTTTTGAAGCATTTTCTGCAGAAGAAGAGGGAATTTCAAAAGTTTGTAAAAAGAAATATTAGCTCTAAGTTTATTTAGGTCTTCAATCAAATCATACTCTAAACTTGGGGCTACTAAATTATGTTTTGTTTCAACTTGTTTAAATTGTTTCAGAGGCACATTAGTACTTATTTTGGAAGAGGATTTACTCTGAGTTTTTCTTCTGGTGTTGTAAGGATGGACAGTTTCAAAATTGGCTTGAAAAATACTATCGGAAAAATGTCTAAAGATATTGGGAGATGACTCCTCTTCTTCAGCTATTTCTTCTTCAACCACGTCTTCAAAATTCTTAGGGGGAACTAAGTTATCATGTGCTTCAAGGATAGTCTGCAGAGAGTATTGCAAGCTTTCAAAATTCAGACCCTCATGGGTCGGATTCGGTCGGTTTGGGGGAAAAGGTTTTCTGAAAGGAGGTTTGTAACTTCCTTTGCTCGAAGATGCTTCTTTAGCCAATCTCTTCAAGTCTACGACTTGATTTGATAGTTTTTGGACGACCTTTTGTAAACTTTCTAAGTCTGAGGTTTCTGATTGGGTTTTGGTTTGGGGAGGCCTAGGAAGAATTTTTATTTTCTTCTTAGAAGATGGGGTTATTTCTACCTCATTACTAAGATTATCTTTCAAGCTCAAAATATCTTTTTCGATTTGGCTCGCCTCCTCGAAGGCTTCAAGTAACGTTGAATTATTAGACCTTTTAACCCAAATTGTTATATTATTGTGTATAGCTTTAGTGTAATATGCCACAATAAGGTTTTATGTGGGCATTGAATCAGTGGGGATTTGGTTTTTTAACCTGAGGAACCTTTGGTTAAAATATTTTAATTTCTCCTTGGGGTTCATCTTTAAGCTGGAAATTTCCATGACTAAGACTTCTGGAGATTTATCATCTCCGAACTTCTCTAGGAAACAGGTTTCGAATCTGTCCCAAGATACAATGGTGTCAAGTTGTTGGGCGAAATACCATGTAGAGGCATTGCCCTCAAACGTGTAAGGAAAAATTTTACATACTATGTCTTCATGTTCTACACTTAGGAGTCTAATGGCTAGCATGAATTTCTTTATGTGATCCTCGGTGATTTGCTTAGAATTTGGATCAAACTTAGGTAACCATTTCTCCGGCTGTTTTGGTAAAGGGTGTTGGGGTCTAGGTACATCCACAACATCTTGATCAAGCCAAGGTCTGGTGGGATTTTTTTGGTTCGCCATTGGTGTAGGTGGTGTCGAAGGTTGAGATGGTTTAGATGAAGAACTGCCTTTGTCAGATGACTCTCCTCCTGAAGAGGAAGGATATGAATGGGGTGGGGAAGGTGGAATACCAGATCCTTCATCTCCAAGAGTAGGGGTATGGTCAGGATTTGTGGTATTGTCTCCTAAAGGATATAAATGTAGACCAGTGCCTTCAAGTTGCTCTCGGATATCCGAGAAATATAAAGGTTGATTGAGACACCTACTAGGTTGTCTGATATGGTCCAAAGCACCCTATGTCTTTAAGAGTGACTGACGAACGATTTCTTGTATGTCGGCCCCTTGAGGATTTGATGTTACTGGCTCAACGGGAATCTCAGGATTTTTGTTCAAGGTAGTTTTTGTTTGGGAAGTAACGTTGTTTTCTGAGAGACTACATGTTACTACGGGGGATAGAGTGTGTGGGGGTAGAGTTTTGCGAACTCCACGTGCCATAAATTGTATTCAGGCCCTCCTTCTAACACCATTTGTTGACGGACGAAAATGACCATCCGTCAACTGGAAGAACGAGTCCGGTCCAAGGTTGTCTAAATAACCCAAGCCGTTTGGTGTAACTCATTCCGACGGGTTTAATGGCTCCATTAGCCAATCTAAAAGTCCTAAAAGAAACAAATAAAAGAAATGAAATAGTTAACTAATTACTAATCACTATATATGTGTGTGTGTGTGTGTGTGTGTGTGTGTGTGTGTGTGTGTGTGTGTGTGTGTGTACATACATATAATGTAACTATTGTAGATATATTTAAACAAAAGATATACAAATCTTACTTATGTACATGATTTACAAACTGCAATTTTTAATCAAAACTTACGAAAATCAATGTGAAAAATGATTGCTTCTAGGAAGCACATAAAAAAAGCACATAAAAATATTTTTTCTTTTTTCTTTATAAATCTAAACTAATATGAAAAAATACTATGAAACAAAAATGTGTGGATAGTTATCTAAGCATTTGCATGATTATAGAACGTCCAACTACCACGTCCAAGAGGGAAACCTGCAATGAACCTTAAGACTGTTCTAAATAAATCCAGAACATATGTTGGTAGTTTGGGTTTTAATGATTGAAGCAGAGACACAAACATAAACCTGTGATCACATAATTATACATGATCACTGCAAGATAAATCTGAAAGTAACCTGTACATTTCATTTTTCAATCAAAATTGAAAGATAAACCCTATCGTTTTAACTAAAAATATGATCACAACATTTATATATTGAGAAGAAAATTATGGATGGTATTTAATATAACAATCCTACACATCATAGATCATTTAATCTAAATATATCAGATCTATATATGTAGCAACATTAAAAAAACATAAATGACAACATTAATAAACAAGAGGCTAAAGCCAAAATGCATGAATGTTGTTTCATTAGGTTCTGGAATTAATCGTCCATCTTTTGTTCTCAGCCAAGATTTCCTCTATTACAAAATACAAAGTATTTAAAGAGTTCAGGTAATCTAAGCATCCTATCTTCTAAGATAAGATCATATCTCAAAAGGATCTAAAAGTTACAAAAATAGAGGGTCTAAAAAGCCACTCAATATCAAACTGTATCTTCAAAATTACACAAGTTTTGTTTTGATTTACAGAATAATCCAAAAGAGGTGACTAATCAACTAAGTCCAGCAATGCTCCATCTTATGAGATCACCACAAGATACATCCTATCCTGAAAGAAAACAAAATAAGAAGATTAGATGTTTATTTAACTAACATTTTCCAAATTTTATATGAAAATTGACTTGGCTACAAAATCTCTCGATTCTGTAGCCAGTCTTATTATTGAAAAAAGAAATCAAAATCACTCTATATTAATTAGAAAAATAACAATAAAAGCACAAATAAAATAAAAAACAATCTTACCATTCAACTGAAAACCAAATTCGAATCACAAAATTTCATAGTTGATCAGAGCCTCGATACTATCGATGTTTTTTATTATGATATTGCCAGTCCTTTTCAAGCGTGTTCCTTGCCTTTGTGCATTGATCTTGTGTTATTGGATAAATCGATAGGTGCGAACACTAACTGGCCTCCCTAGATCCACCTATATCTAGAACAAAACACACCAGAACATGACACTTTCCTTAAGTTTTAAATATTGAATTTACTAACTAAAGAGGGATAGGTGACATACCGTTGAAACGTTGCTTCCTCTCGCTATCGCCATCCTAGCTCCGTTCCAACACTCATACAATGAAGATCCTGCAAAAGAACGAAACCAACCAAAGTGATAGTAATAGCATAAACTCAATATAAACCTATGTATGTGATCAAGGAATCATACAATAAAACACAACAAGCTTTATAGGAAAGAATCATATCACTGTATCATATTAAATGTGAAAGAGATTACAACCATGTCCTTGATGTCGTAAGGTCCCTTCCAACTGTCCTTCGCTCCCCACACACTTCTTTCTCCAAGGATTCTGAGACCATGGATCTGATAGCTACTCACAATCTATCTTGACAAAGCAAATCTCAAAGCCACTCTAACCAAGCTAACAATCCCAAGCCAAAAACAACTAACTTTCTCCATGAGAGCTCCTCTCCTTTTATAAGTTGAAGAGGATAAGGTGAGGAGGTTAGGATGATCCCAATAAATCATGAAAGCGAGTAATATCCAAACCATTTGGATGCCACCTCACCATGGAAGTTTCTCCTTCTAGAAGATTCAAGAAAACGCTCATTTTTCCCACGTGTAAGCATTCTCACACCCTGCTTATAGAGAAACCTGTGAACCTCTCGCAACCCAGCTATGGTGCAGTCTGTGAGAATCAGGTATTCTCGCACCCTGCCAATATAGCAACCTATGAACATCCTCTTTAATAGGGTTTTTACAAAGGAGAATGCAACTTCTTTTCTCAGGAAAAGTTCTTCTCTCTTCTTTCTTCAAGAACTTAGGCCATTGACCCCTCTGAAGGCAACAGATAGGTTTACATCATTAACGGTCATAGGGATGATGAAAATAATGTGTAACAGAGAGCCCCTCAAAGTATGAAGTTAGAACAGAGTGATATCTGAAATACTGTGTCGAGTGTGTGTAGGAAACAAGGAACGGTCGGTCGGAAACCTGTCAACAAACAAGGAAATATAGTACAATAATATATCATCACTGAAGTAGGAATTCCCATACACGGAATACAAATGACTCAAAACATAAATGGCGACATGCGAAGATCCATGTCAAGTAAGACAGGTCATGGCCACCAAACATACACTGTGGATCCATGCCATTATGACTCAAATTTGAACATAGCCACCAAAAATACAATGTGGATCTATGTGTTAAAGACTCAAATTTGAACATAGCCATGAGACATACAATGTGGATCTATGCAATAGTACAAACTGAATATACTCCAATGCAACCTGAATCTATCAGAAAAGATCCAGGGTCTTCATCTCCACCACTCTATAGTACGAATCTAACCATGCGAATACATGTGTCAAAGTTGAACATGGTAGAAACCACTTGATTACCGGTCATTAGTGTATACCGTTAACAAGTGCGATGGAAATCACCATTAATGTCAATGACTCCCAAGGTACACTAGTACAATCTAACGAATGTGAATTAATGAGTTGAAGTCGAACACTCGGCAGAATCTCCTGATCAGGGGTCAATAATGAAAACCCACTGTCGAAATCGAGGAAACCTGCCATTGAGGCATGCAAGTTCTAAGGTACCAATTAGTTTCTAAGTCTAATTCCTAGATAATTAGTTGAATTCGACATGAAAAGACGCGTCACAGGAGGGATTTAATGTATCCCCCATCAATGACACGAAACGGGTAAAAAGATTTGATGTAGATCAGAGTAACCAGTAACTCAGGAATGACTCAAGGATATCTGACACAATAGAAGGCTTAAGTACTGCATAAATGGCTGACACAACAGAAGGCTTTCCGGGTTGAACTTCTCTTTGAAGATATTGACGGCACGACAATTGTCTTGGAAATACTAACTCAACAACAAGGATCACAGACCAACGGGTAATCTTATAAGGAGTATGATCAAGAGATGAGTGGATTTTCCAACCTAGACACAAGGCGAGTGAAAGGGTGTCATGTTCAAAAGGGACTCTTCCATGGAATATAGGTTTAGACACATTTCTTTCCCAATTTCCCCCCCACCATTTCTGGCGAGTACCTCTTTATTTTTACACAAGCTTGAGGAGGATAACATATGCTTCTTGATGTAAGATCATCCTTTGGATGAGTCCCTCGAAGTATGTTTAACTAACCCTAGGAAGGAGTGGTTCGGTCCCAGAAGGGCCTTTCGATATTTTTTTAACGAGTCCAAAGATAGAAAACTCGGGGGTTTTTCATGTTTTGAGAGTCTGAAAAACACTTAAAGAGAACTCTCCCAGTTCCTTTTTTGTAAATTAGTTCGACGAGACAAAAAAAGTGATAAACTATCGTCCATCGAACATTTTCTTCAAATACTTTTACGAGCATGAAAATAACAAGATCGCTCAGCAATCTTTTCATGTTTAGAGAGTCTGAAAAGAGCTTAAAGGTGACTCCAGGTGGTTCTTTTTTTTGTAACCTTTACGAGTCTGAAAAAGTGATAAAAGTATACTCGGTTACACTCTCACGTATTTATGAGCACGAGAAAGAACAAAGACTAAGCTCGGTAACTTATTCTCATGTATTTACAAGCATGAGAAAGAACAAAGACTAAGCTCGGGAACTTATTCTCATGTATTTACGAGCATGAGAAAGAACAAAGACTAAGCTCGGGATTGTTTTCATTTTTACGCAAGCTTAAAAACAAAACAAAACTATGCTTGGGATAGATTTTATTTTTACACAAGCTTAAAAACTAAACTAAACTATGCTTGGACCTGGTTTCATTTTTACACAAGATTGAATCAGAGGAAACTATGCTTGAGGTAAGTGGTTTCATTTTTATGCAAGCTTGAACCATAGAAAACTACGCTTGGACTTTCCAACGCATAACACAGGGATGGTTGGTACTTAGCCCCCAGCATAAGAAACTAGCGTCTCTAAATTAAGCATGAAGTCCAGAGGCTGAAAGCATTTCCCCCCAAGCTTCATTTCATCCAAATGGGAAGGAGAATGAAATGAATCTTCAAAAACTATACGTAGGACTTGACTCGAATAGAGAGGGGGAAAACTATTTCATTTTTTAACGAGCTTGACACAGAAACAAGAACTATGTGCGTAACCTTTGTTTCATTTTTTAACAAGGTTACCATAGAGATGAAAAAAACTATCCTCGTAAGTGGTTTCATTTTTTAACAAGCTTGAAATAAAAAAACCATGCTCAAAGACCTGTGTTTCATTTTTTAACGAGGTTTCCTCAGAGACGCAAAAAATATCCTCAAAGTCTCTCTTCTTGATCATGGATTCCAAGAGGACAATGCTCCATAATGACACCATGTCAAGGGACAAAACTCAGTCATGGCTTCCAATAGGTCTTCACTGGAAGGAAGAAACACACTCTAGAAGGACACCATGTTGAGGGTCGCGACAGGGGTAAAGAGATTAAGCTCTAACAACCCTATCGAGGAGATCACCATGTCAACTACTGGATCTAAGTCATCAGAAGTTGAATCCATGGGCAACAACGCCACATAATTGACCTGTGGCGGGAGAGATACCATCTACATATAAGAACCATTCAAGGAGGCAATCCAGGTGGGGTCAACGAATGAAAGTTGATCAACAGTCACAACTTGTCGATCGTGAGGGAAAGATATCACATGAAAAAGAGTAGACACAATAGCTTTCATGGCATAGACATAATCCCGCCCAAGGAGTAAAGCGAAATCCAAGGGGTCTTGGACTACCATGACGTCAATAAAGACAGTTTTCCCTCCCAAAGTTACAGGAAACTGAGGAAGGGTCCCTAAAGGTTGATTGGTTCTGCTGTTAAAAGCTAACAGATTCTGCGTAACCGGTGCAAGTGGAGGATAACCCAAAGCTTTCCAAGCAATATAGGACAAAATACTAATAGACGCACCTTTATCTATCAGTGTTTGAGGAACATCTTGACCACAAACTTGTACTGTAATCTGGAAAGGAATGTGAGAGGGAAGACGAGGTCCAGTTAGCACACCCCAATTAAAAAGGACGGTCTCATTAATTGGAGGGGGTTTCATGGGAGAAGGAGGAATACCCCCCGATATGGCAGAGTCTGTATCAACGAGAAAAACGTGGGCAGTATTGAGTTTACTCTCGAGCAGGAGAGTAGGATCAACCAATGATGAGATCGGATCAACTAGGGTTGCATTCTCCAAGGGGAGAATGGGATCGACGCTTGGAAAATGATCGACCGCTTGGGTTTCAGTCTCTAATAGGAGAGTGGGATCAACCAAGGATGGGATTGGATCAACCACTTTGTTAACACTCTCTAAAGGGAGAGTGGGATCGACTGAAGATGGGATCGGATCGACCACTTTGTCAACTGGTTCAATTAAGGATGTGACCATATTGACGACATGATTAATCGGATTGACCGGGGATAGGTCCGGAGTGATCATTCCATCAACTACAGGTGGGTTGAGAGAAAGTTTGTGATAGGAATCTGGAAGTTGAGGCTGTGAAATAGTCATGTCTTCCAATAATTTTGAGGCTTCGTCCATACGAGGGAAAAGGTGAGTGAGATGACTCCCTTTGCATAACATGCATGGGAACTTGACTCTACTTTTCTTCTTCCCAACGTTATCGTGACTAGTTTTCGGGAGGTCATCAGCATGTTGTTCAGAGGCTGACGACATGGGTTGGTGAGGATGTGTAGACCATGCTTCTATAACCTTGGATAGACCAGGGAAATCCTTAAGAAGATGGCTACCCTTACAAAGCTGGCAAGGGTACTTGGGCTTACGGGTTGTGGGGGTGATCTTGATATCATCAACACTCCCAACATGATTAACAGTAACTGGTTGTTTTCCAACATGTTTGACAGTGGTTGGAAGTTTGGATCCTTGCTTAATTTTCTTCTTCTTATTCTTTCTTTTCTTCTTCTTCTTATTCGTCGGGTTACTAGCTTTAGAAATTTCACTCGACGAAGAAGATGAAACAGAAGAAGACTTTGCAAGTGAAGAAGGTGAAGGATCAACATGAGTTTTATGTTCTTGGGGGGGAGTGCTTACTACTGAAGCACTTATTGCATTTGGGATTACCTAAGTGGAAAACAACCACACCAGCAATCCAATAGTGAGACCTGGAAGGCTCAAAGTAGCGATATGAGGAGGACCAATGTTTCCATAAGAAGGAAAAACAAAAGGTTCCCCTGGAGTAGGGGTTCCTCCATTGGTCATTTTAGGAACTGACGCCATTAAAACAAATATCCAACCTAAATTCTTCTAGGGAAAACAAACAGCACACGCTAAAAATCTAGGAAGCAAGCAAACAAACAAAACCTTCTCACAATGAGCACACTAGTTGGTGATGAAATCCAACATCGCGAGAACAAAGTAAGAAGGGGCTAAGATAGAGAGGGTGGAAAAGTTACGTTGACAACCTATTTAATGGACTTACACCCTGGTGCAAGCTCCCACACATAATCGTGGGTATACCCTCCAAGGAGCCCGAGTGAGTTTGGCCAATGTCGATTCCAGGTACTGTGAAGACTTGCCCCTCCATAGTCACCTTGTGTGAAGAACCTAGAGAGATAGGCCACTAAGGTTACCAATTACTACAGTGATGCCTAGGGAAACAGTCGACAGTCTGATCCACACGCAAAGGCAGGGTATCTAGCCCGAAATCAACTCGAAAGGCTTCCACTCATCATTGTGGGTATACCTCTCAAGCGACCCCCATAATACACGTAATCTCTACACCAAGACCAACAAAGCAGGGTGAGTAACTCTGCTAGTCTCAATGCGACTTTGAGATTGACCCTTGTTTTAGAAGGGCTTCCCAGGAAAAAAAGTAGTAAGTGGATTTAACTCTCCCTATCACAAGATATTATGTTTGTTTGCAGCTTTGGAAAGTTATCTTTCAAACCTATTCCAAATCCCTACGACTAATGTAATGTAGGTTTGCTACCAGAAAAGATAAAAATGTCTAATCAATTTTTATAAGCGCTTTATTTTATGGCTGTTGTTACTCAATAGGAAATGGCATGAACAATATGGTGTTTTGACCGACTCGAAAGTTATGCAAAGAGATGAAGATTCAATCTTTTCATTTCGATGAAAGCTATGCTACGAGAAGGAGAAAACATTTATCATTCCCATATACAAAATATCCCGAAATATATTAAACTCATCAATATCAACATTCTCAAGAAATGAGAAAAAGGTATTGTACACCAATGCACGATTCATGGCCCCTCTCCGGCCATGAGGGGGAAATTTTTTTGGAATTTAAGACCAAAAAATGCCAAGAATCATGCAATTTTGCTACTTCAAATGAAAGCATGCCCCCAATCTAATATAAATCAAGAAATTAAATCCTCTTGTTTCAAAAAATTCACTAAAAGTAATAATGAACTTTCTTAAAACAAAGAAACCCAAACTAAAATTTTTCTTTTAAAGCGAACTATTCAGAAGAAAGTTGATCTTTCCCTAAACAATTCTAAAGAAAACACATGCTTTGTAATTGAAATATACTCAAAGCAAGAGACTAATCCTTCAAAACCAAACAAAGCCAATGTGGCTAAAAGTAACTCAAAGAATGTCAAGAAGACTGTAAACAGATCAACATAGGGTCCAAAATCTCAATCCAGCTGATCAAAGCAAAACTGGGTCATCAAAAGATGACAAGACCCAATCCAAAAAAGTTTACAAACAAGTTTTCAGCCTAGCAGTAGAGTACAGTGCAAGAATTAAGTATTCTCACAGGCTAGACACTGGTAGGGTGCGAGAAGTTTTCACTGCATCTAACAGCAGGGTGCGAAAATCAATGGTTTTCGCAAGCTGTAGAGAGGTACAGTGCGATAATGTTTGTAATAAAAGAAAATTTTGAAAAAGGACAGGGAATCTAAGTGAACTTCTAGATCCAGAGAGTCTGGATGGATGTCCCACAGACTCAGAAACCAGAAAACAATCAATCAAAGGAAGGGAAACTAGACTAACTAGGAAATAATCTGTTCCCTACTGGAGTCGCCAATTTTGTTATTGGATAAATCGGTAGGTTTGGACACTAACTGATCTCCCTAGATCCACCTAGATCTAGAACAAAACACACCAGAACATGACGCTTTCCTTAAGTTTTAAATATTGAATTTACTAACTAAAGAGGGATAGGTGGCATACCGTTTAAACATCGCTTCCTCTCGCTATCACCATCCTAGCTCTGTTCCAACACTCATACAATGGTGATCCTGCAAAATAACGCAACCAACCAAAGTGATAGTAATAGCATAAACTCAATATAAACCTATGTATGTGATCAAGGAATCATACAATAAAACACAACAAGCTTTATAGGAAAGAATCATATTACTGTATCATATTAAATGTGAAAGAGAGATTACAACCATGGCCTTGATGTCGTAAGTTCCCTTCTAACTGTCCTTCTTTCCCCACACCCTTCTTGCTCCAAGGATTCTGAGACCATGGATCTGATAGCTACTCACAATCTATCTTGACAAAGAAAATCTCAAAGCCACTCTAACCAAGCTAACAATCCCAAGCCAAAAACAACTAACTTTCTCCATGAGAGCTCCTCTCCTTTTATAAATTGAAGAGGATAAGGTGAGGAGGTTAGGATGCTCCCACTAAATCATGAAATCAAATAAGATCCAAAACATTTGGATGCCACCTCACCATGGAAGTTTCTCTTTCTAGAAGATTCGAGAAAACGCTCGTTTTTCCCACGTGTAAGCATTCTCGCACCCTGCTTATAGAGAAACCTGCGAACCTCTCGCAACCCAGCTATGGTGCAGCCTACGAGAAGCAGGCATTCTCGCACCCTCCCTATATAGCAACCTATGAACATCCTCTTTAATAGGGATTTTACAAAGGAGAATGCAACTTCTTTTCTCCGGAAAAGTTCTTCTCTCTTCTTTCTTCAGGAACTCAGGCCACTGACCCCTCTGAAGGAAACAGATAGGTTTACACCATTAACGGTCATAGGGATGACGAAAATAATGTGTAACATCTTGAGCTCGCAGTTTTCAATTGTCAATGATCGGTTTTGAGCCGAAAGAGCCTTAATATTTTCTTGAAGGATGAGAATGTTTGTGTAATACAGACCTATCCAATGTAAACACACTTCACAATTTACAGTAGGGGAAAATGGTTGAGGAAGCACATGATTATGTGTTAAAAAACTACCACTATCCACTGTTAGATTTTGACCGAATTTAATTCCTGGAAAATCCTTGTGCTTCAGACATGGCAGCAAGTTAGTCACATAATCGAAAGCTTGAACGAGATCCAGTTTACAGTGATTTGGGTCTTCAACTGCAAGAAATTTTTCAATCTCAGAATCAGAGCTCTCATGGACCTCGATCGATTCGATCGAGCTCACATGGGCTTTTGATCTATTACATAGGCTCCTCGAAATTAGTTTCCCAACCCTCTTGTTATTAAACCCTCGCATGTCTCAATTTTTCTTTGACTATTTGGAAGGGTTTCCACTGGTATATTTGATTTTAAGGTTAGGGTCGACGACTTGTTCACACTCAAGAATTTTAACAAGCTTGGAGTTGACATCTTACTGTTCACACATAGACTGATCGGGCGTAGCCCTCTCACAAGGGTTTTCACACAAGAAAATTGGCCTATCACTGGAGGGAAAAAGAGACTTCTCTAGCATAGGTTTATCAACCACCAGAGTCTCTACAGGGTTTACTGTAACAAATCCATTGCGAGTCACAAAATCATCCCAATCCTCATTAAGTAGTTTCAGATGATGGACTATCAACAACTTAATCAACCCATGATGAAATAAGTTGGAATCCAATTTATTCCTTTTATATATCTTTGACATCTTATATAAACTTATTAATAAGTAAAAAGGCATGTTTAACTGGAAACCAATAAAATGTATTAGTAGTCTTATGTGATAAATGATCAAAATTTGGACCAGGGGTCAAAATTTAGCTCAAAAATAAAAGTTCTCTGAATTGCCTCAAAACAAACAAGTGTGTAGCCCTCATCGTCATGAACCCAACGCAACTCGTTTGGGTTCAAACGGACGTCGGATGAGTGAGATATCGCATTCTGTTCGAATCATCAAACAGGGAAAAAAAATGTGTTGACTGTACAGTCTGTACAACCTACGTGTCATTACCGTACACTGAGTTGGCATGTGACGTGGCAAGTGCTGACATGTCTTTTCTGAGTTGGCATATTTTGTATGAATGATATTGCGACACGTGGCATTTTTTGGTCAAGTGGTTTGGTGCCACGTGGCTCAGTCGTGGGATGCCACGTGGCACCCTATTATGGTAATGGTTGTTGGTTTTAAAATTTTATGGGGTCTGTGGGGATCGAACTTCGGACCTCCAATACACACCATAGCCTTTGCAAAGTCCGCGCTGCCAACGTACCACACTATATTACTTATTATATGTATGTTGTTATATAAATTTAAATTCGCATATGTTTTAAGTTGGCGCGGGTCCTGGCTGGGGCTTAGCCCCAGCCCCCAGTTTCATATGTCCACCCATATGACCTGTCCACAACTTTGCGCGCACGCGGATTTGGTTTGAAACGGTTACAACACACGCCCGCCACTTTTCCATTACACATTCTCTCTTGGAACCTAGCTTTTTGTGCGGGAAACGAGGTCACATGGTGACCCTTATGACCACGGACTTGGTGGTTAGGGGCTAGGTGCACCCATAACCATCCTACAGTTCACACAATTTTGTATTTGCACCCGATGCTAGGTTTTAGCACATAAAAACGCGCGTGTGCTAGGTTGGGCACACAGAGGTGTGTTTTGGCGAACCAAAGACAACAAGCTTGAAGGAAGAAAATGGCAGGAGGCCTATCTTCTTCATTTTTTGGCCAAATGAGGTGCCGAAAAGCTCAGCTAGGGGTTTTTGGACGTTCTGAATCCATTGACCACTTTCAGATTTTTAACCATTGAAGTTTCAGAGAGCTCTAGGGAGTTTGAAGCCCTCATTGATTGAGGTCATGCTCAGATGAGCCCATGTCTATTTTTTGTGATTGAATAGTCATTTTTGGCTAATTGTTATGCTATGAACACATTGGGATAGGTTTCAGATCCATTTGAGGACTTTTACAAGTGTTTTTTCCACAAGGAATCTCAGGGAAGCTCAAGGCCACATGTAGAAGAGGTCATGCCCGGATGAGCCATGATCTGTTTTCAGAGTTCTATTAGTCATTTTTGGGGTTTTTATGTATTCTGAACCCAACGGTACAGTCAGTATTTCCATTGGAGTTGAGCAGAATCTTGTAAAAGAATCTTTGATAAATTAATCCCAAAGAGCCAAGTCCATTGATGGAGGCTCAAGGAGATGTAGCCCAAAGAGGGGTGAACTCCTTTATCATCTTGTTATTTTTGTGAGTTTGATGGTTTATTTGCTGCAAGTTATTATTGTTGTGCATTTATTTAAAACACATATTTAACCATTTAAAGGAAAATTTCCTCTCACATGAACATTTAAAAGAAGATGCATAAACTTGGCACATAATCTATCTTGCATATTTTAACACATTGAGCAAGGTCCTGAAAAGTTTATTTTAATGGAATAGAGGGTGCTTGCATAGCATAACAAGTCATCCCCCTATTTTCAGATCAGGTGGTATCAAAGCATAGTTTTTTTTGCTCATGTGATTTCCATTGATAGCTAGAGTTTTAGCTGTTGGAATTATTGTGCAAGTTTTGTGTTGAAGTTTGATATCTTGCAAGGATGGAGGAAGCTTCAAACATTGGTAGTTCTCATACATCTTCATTATCCAAGTTCTTTGACAAAGAGATGTTGAATGAGTTTGTAACCATGAGATATATGGTACAAGAGTTGTGGGAAGATAGAGAAGAGAGGATTGCTCTTGAAGAGCAGTTGATGGCCATGAAGAAGGAGAAAGACCAGCTTCTTGAAAAGTTGCATGAGAAGGAGACTCAACTCCATGAGGCAAAGGAAACCCTTATCAAGTACATGCATGAACATAAGGTATGTAATGTTAGTTTATCTTCAAATTCCTGTCAAAATGAATGCTTTGGTGTTTTTGAAAATCACACAAGAGGAATAGGGTCCAAGTTATTGTTAAAAATGGGCTATGAAGGTAAAGGATTAGGCAAGCATGCACAAGGCATTGTTGAGACTATTGTTGTTGAAGAGAGGCCCAAGTATTGTGGTATTGGATATGAACAAAGAGATGGAGCAAATTCCAAAGTCGAGGAGACAAGGGAAAAAGTTCCAAGAACAAATTTTGTTTCAAGTTCACCTCCTCAAGAAGGCTATAAAGGTAAAAGTTCAAGAACTTTTGTTTCAGGTTCAATCCCTCAAGCATGCAAAGATTTTGTTCAAGATGAATGAAAATGTATGAAACAAGAGAGTTGTGATAGCCATGAGGACAAGAACATTGTTGTTGGTCTTCAAAGGAGAGCTTGTAACTCTTCAAAATCACCTCCTCAAAGAGGCGATAAATTGGAATGTTCAAGGTATAATTCTGCCTATCATTCAGTTTCTTTTGATTATGTTAAACATGATAAATTTTCATGTAAAAATGGAAGAAAAAGTCCATGTACATATTGTGGTTTATATAACCATCATGTTTCAAAATGTTGGAAAAGATTGACCACTTTCAGGAAACTTTACAAGCAAAGAAAACTTGAAAAGAGGATGCAAAAGATTTGCACTCATTTCCAAAAGAGGGGTCATCTCATTGACCAATGTTGGACATTACATCCAACCACTCATCCACAGCACAAGAAGCAGATGGATAAAGAGTCTAGCAAGAATGGAAGAGGAGATTCCATCATTGATGTGAGTCAAGATGATTCACAAGAAGACGATTTTCAGCAAAAAAAATCACCATTGAGTTGGCTTGGTAAGAAATGGTTGGATTTCTTGAGAAAGTAAGGCTTGCATTTTCTGTTGTAGATGCATATTTCAGCCTTATGTATGCATTTATGTTGAGAGTATGACAAGTTGCAGCAGTTTATCACAACTTGTATGATGCAAGTTTGCATGTGAATGCAATTCATCTGAAGGCATTCTTGTTTGTTGCACAACTTCGCTAGGAGGATGTAAAAGAGGGTATGATGTTCACTTGTTACAGCCATATATATTTTTCATATTCATCTCTTATGTACCCACATGTTTCGGGTTTATGTACTTATGTTTGTACTTGAAGGAGAGTTGAAGAACTATGCACATGCATGTGTTTTTGTGTGTGCGTAAACAATGAGCTTGGTGATAGTTCATCCTGAATGATTCATGATTGTAACATGATTGTGTATCATGAATTTCAACTTGTCATTGGGAAGGTTGATACGTTTTAAATGAGTCTCGACTTGTGTCGATGTTGTCTTGACGACTATGTTGTGTCGATCATGTTTTTCGACTTGTGTTTAGTCGATGGTGTTTGTTGGCTTGTAAGTTGACTTTGAGTACACCAAGATGCAGGAAAATGCCATGTGCTTTGATGAGGTACAAGATGTGACCATTTTCTTGAAGAGCAAAAGACTTTGTTGGCATCATTTTCAGTCTTGTATAAATTTGTTTTCAAGATTGATGGTTTTCTTGGTTTGTGACAAGATGTTGAAGGAAAGTTTTTGCAGCCATTGTAGAGCGGATTGTTTTGACGCCAAAGAGTTCACAAGATGGACTTGATTCTTAGTGGGAAGGCTGGCAGTCTTCCAAGCACAAAGAGAACAGTGGGTCAGCCACAGCCAGAGAACAGTGGTTGAGGGACATAGCCAGTTGCAGTGCAAGGCATGTCAAGGAATGCAGGTGATTGTCAAAAAGACTTTTCAAGTAGAATCAGTTGATAGAACTTGGAAGCAGAAGAGTATTGAAGCTCAGACAGATAATCATAAGCTTTTGTGGGTCCAAAATCCTTTCAGTGGGAAGGCGTGATCAAAATCTGGACCAGGGGTCAAAATTTAGCTCAAAAATCAAAGTTCTAGGAATTGTGTCAAAACGAACGGGTGGATAGCCCTCGTCATCATGAACCCAATGCAACTCGTTTGGGTTCAAACGAACGTCGGATGAGTGAGATATTGTGTTCTGTTCAAATCGTCAAACATGCAAAAAAATGTGTGTTGACTGTACAGTCCGTACAACCTACGTGTCATGACCGTACACTGAGTTGGCATGTGACATGGCAAGTGCTGATGTGTCATTTCTGAGTTTGCATATTTTGGACGAATGATATTGCGACACGTGGTATTTTTGGTCAAGTGGTTTGGTGCCACGTGGCTCAGTCGTGGGCTGCCACGTGGCACCCTATTATGGTAATGGTTGTTGGTTTTAAAATTTTATGGGGTCCGTGGGGATCGAACCCTGGACCTCCAATACACACCATAGCCTTTGTAAAGTCCATGCTGCCAACGTACCACACTGTATTACTTATTATATGTATGTTGTTATATAAATTTAAATTCGCATATGTTTTAAGTTGGCGCGGGTTCCAGGTTGGAGCTTAGCCCCAGCCCTCGGTTTCATATGTCCGCCCATATGACCTGTCCACAAATTTGTGTGCATGCAGATTTGGTTTGAAACGGTTACAACACACACCCTCCACTTGTCCAGTACACATTCGCTCTTGGAACCTAGTTTTTTGTGCGGGAAATGAGGTCACATGGTGACCCTTATGACCACGGCCTTGCCAGTTAGGGGCTAGGCATGCCCATAACCATCCTACAGTTCACACCATTTTGCAATTGCACCTGGTGCTAGGTTTTAGCACATAAAAATGTGCGTGTGCTAGGTTGGGCACACAGAGGTGCATTTTGGCGAACCAGAGACAGCAAGCTTGAAGGAAGAAAATGGCAGGAGGCCTATCTTCTTCATTTTTTGGCCAAATGAGGTGCCGAAAAATCCCAGCTAGGGGTTTTTGGACATTCTAAATTCATTTGCACTATTTTCAAATCCATTTGAAGACTTATTTTGCAGTTTTTTCACCATTGAAGTTTCAGAGAGCTCCAGGGAGCTTGAAGCCCTCATTGATTGAGGTCATGCTCAGATGAGCCCATGTCTATTTTTTGTGATTGAATAGTCACTTTTGGCTAATTGTTATGATCTGAACACATTGGGATAGGTTTCAGATCCATTTGAGTACTTTTACAGGTGTTTTTTCCACAAGGAATCTCAGGGAAGCTCAAGGCCACATGTAGAAGAGGTCATGCCTGGATGAGCCATGATCCGTTTTCAGAGTTCTATTAGTCATTTTTGGGGTTTTTATGTATTATGAACCCAATGGTATAGTCATTATTTCCATTGGAGTTGAGCAGCATCTTGTAAAAGAATCTTTGACAAATTAATCCCAAAGAGCCAAGTCCATTGATGGAGGCTCAAGGAGATGTAGCCCGGAGAGGGGTGAACTCCTTTATCATCTTGTTATTGTTGTGAGTTTGATGGTTTATTTGCTTCAAGTTATGATTGTTGTGAATTTATTTAAAACACATATTTAACCATTTAAAGGAAAATTTCCTCTCACATGAACATTTAAAAGAAGATGCATAAACTTGGCACATAATCTATCTTGCATATTTTAACACATTGAGCAAGGTCCTGAAAAGTTTATTTTAATGGAATAGAGGGTGCTTGCATAGCATAACAAGTCAGCCCCCTATTTTCAGATCAATAAAGGAAGACGAGGCCATAGCGACCTTCACAAGTAACAAATTGCCTTAACACTGCCAACAGACTGTGCCATCTATCTTTCAATAGAGAGAGCGGCATACCTTTGTCACAACATTGAATTTTCCGAGAGGTGACAAACAAAATCCATGGTACCTCTTCCAAATTTGAATTTTTAAACCATTTTTGGCCGGTGAGGGGGAGGCTCGTTGCCTTGCTCAAAAATTCCTTGGTTATTTCCAATTGAATATCGTCCACTTTGGCTCTGCATCCATCGAATGTGAGGGAAAACTCTTAGGTTGCTTGTAAGTTATAACCCTGGAATTTCTTGAGAAACACAACCCAACCCTGACTTTTAAGGTCTTCACTCGCGTCATCACACAGCAGCAAAGTTTGGGAGCCATTCGGCTCAACACGGACGACAGGGGCCATAAGGGTTTGGACAGGCAGTCACAAAGGTGACTAGAACTCACTGTGAGCATAAGGGGTAACAGAAACAGAGGAAGGATAGATTAACTAACAAAGGAATAAAACCCACAGTTATCTTAGCACGACCAAAATGAGATCATAAGGGGTTTCAAGCCAAGAAAATCGAGCATTTCGGGTAATGAATACCCTGAGTACAGAGCGAAACCCAAGACTCTAGT
The DNA here is from genome assembly GCA_009831015.1 of Picea engelmannii. Taxonomy (NCBI): domain Eukaryota; kingdom Viridiplantae; phylum Streptophyta; class Pinopsida; order Pinales; family Pinaceae; genus Picea; species Picea engelmannii. The sequence continues at coordinate 356,393 of ML792365.1, forward strand.
TTGTAATGATGGATCTATCGATTCGAACTGCCACTTCAAAAAGAGTACAAGGTATGACCGAGTTGTGTTTGAATCTCACCATATGTAATGGGTACCTTGATTTGCCAAGGTTAGGAGAGGATGCGATCCAAAAATCAAAATATTTAAAATAGAAAATGATCTACCAATAACGTTAAATGAAGAATCTTGTAGTCTTAATGCCAATCTATTCTTGATGTATTTACAAAGTACTCAAGATATAGCTTATAATCCAGGAGAAACTCAAAACAAATGTTTTATTGATATATGATAAGCTTCAAAGCAAAACAACATTCATTAAAAGAGTTGTAAGAACATTGACCCTACATAAAGACCAAGCCTTGGATATAATTGCAATTTGATTATAAGTTTTAATGTTTCATTCATGCTTTCAGTCATGAATGAAGCATGAAAACGAAAAATAAATAAAATAGGAATGATCAAAACATCTTTTTTACAACCGAATAGTCACCTTCAAATAGCAATATTTACATGACGAAGCGTAGGAAGCTACAAGAATTGTTATTTGTCACTTTAAAAGGAAACATTCGTGTAGGGCTTCCAACAACAATGGAATCATGAATCGTTTGGATCAGGTAACTCTTCATCCCATCCTCTTCAAATTCAATGGTTTACATTTTTGAATTAGGTTTTATTTTGCTATTTTTTGAGGGCGTAGTTTGGAGTTTTCAGTATACGTTGGTTTCTCTGAATAGGTCACATATACGACTAGATATGCGTCCTTGTGTGAACCACAAGGGGGAGTATATAAGGCCCTACCCACGACTGTTTGTGGATAAACCGTGTATACGTACGCAAATGGAAAAAAAAAGGGATTCTAACTCAAAAATGATTTGTTTTTTGCAGGATGGTGTTGGAATGGAGAGAGAAAGAGCATGAGGAGGTAGATGCAGCAATGGATCAAGATCTGGTGGCTCAGGTGGCTCTAAAAATATGTGGTTTGTATAATTTTTGGGCTCTTAAAGGGATGAGGGCCCAAGTGAGGTTGTTGGATATGTTGGTGGGCTGTTGGGATCTTGATAGCGAGAGATTTATCCTTGATGGACAACCATTAAGGATCGAAGTAGAGGACATCTACTTCTTGACCAGACTTTCATGCTAAGGAGAGGTTATGGACCTCAAGTCGCGGGGGGAAGGGAGTGTGATGAAGGTTGAGGAGTACATCAAGGCCCACTATGTTGCAAGGACTCCCTTAGTGGGAAGTCAAATCCCCATCTGGGCTATAGGTAACCCCAGCCTGAAGATTATTGTGCCCATGCTTACCAGGATCATAGGATCGACCTTTCTACATCAAGCATCGAGACCACTTATGTTTTACGCATTGGAGCGTGCCAGGCCCACTGTCTATGATTGGTGTACCTCACTGTTGACCAATATGAAAGGTCGGTTGACAAAGTGCAAGCAGGGGGGTAAGCGAAACTTCGGGTTTGCCTCTATCCTTTGCAGCTTCTTTTTCGAGTGGGTCCCAGGTCTGGGACCTAGAGTGGAGATCCTTCCTAGGGGACCATGGGATCTAGCTATGGCATGATGGATCGAAGTCATGAAACAGCAGGGGGGAGGTAGGGTGTCGACACCCTACAACGATGATTTTTTCTTCTGGTGGCGGAGACAAATCATTGCTCTGGACGACTATCCCTATGTGGGGATCGATTTCAAAGGAAACCCAGATATGCTTCTTCCACCAGGGGCCGCTTAGGGCGCCATAGGTAAAAAGTTTTTACATATTTCATTTTTTTGTATTTTTCTATTTAAGTAAACAAAAATATTTTTGGATGGTGTTTGAATATTAACTAGATACTTGTGTGATTTGCAGATGTGGGTCCTCAATGGCCAGAGGGATTCTTACAACATAGACAGAGGCACCAGGGAGATCAGGCAGTGGGAGGAGAAGCAGAGAGAGTCCTACAGAACGTGCAGGGAAACCTGTCTCGTCTGACATAGAGGATTCCTATTGTTCAGGTAGAGGATCTACCAGAAGCCATGCAGCGGCAGGTTGTTGGTGTACCTAGAGCATGGATACGACTCTTCTGATGTCTCGCAAATGCCATGGTTTTCTATCATGATATGCATCTAGAACCACAGGCATAAATGTCGTGGGATATGTATATCGGTTGTATATGTATTTTGAGGGTTTTAGCCCCAATTTTGTAATATAAACACCATATATTTTTTAAATATATAAAGAGGTATCTTCGGCTTTACTCATATCTTACAATGTGTACATTGATTTAATGGTTTTCTTTACTTTATTAATGTGACAAATGCCAATCTAAAACATAATTAGCGTAGGCATCGGATACATGATCAGAACTTCTATGGATGTGAAAATATGTAATAAAATCAAATTGTCGTTCTAAAAGATGTACCCGTAGGAATCGACGAAGTAACGTAGGATCTCACACACGGTAACGGTCGTTCAAATGACATACTACTAACTGAAAATCTAGGTGAACCTCTAGAGAGTGAATACCATGTGAGATGGAATCGCGCAAAAGTTCTATGACGACGCTATATTCATCCACATTGTTTGTGGATGGCCCTAGGTATATGGCACCTGAAGACACCAACAAACCCTTGGGTGAGTAAATCACTGAAGAGGCAGAAGCCAAGTTCTGTGTATGACGACTAGCTCCATCTGTGAATCCTAGGTAGACTGAAGACTCAGTTGACATCTGCCAACCAAAAGGGAAAACTTGATAAGCAAGCCAAAGACAAAAAGAAAAGGTGAAAAAGATGTATATACACCAAATTTACATTAGTACACAAAGGGTTTCTCCCAAGCCTAGGTATCAAGTGTAATACCTTTTCAAGTAGAGCTCATTTCTGGGCTCAGCCAGTTTATTCCCTTCATAATATTCTAGCTCATAGGCTCCTTTTTCCAGAACATGTCGCATGATATAAGGACCATGCCACATGGGTTTAAACTTCCCTGCCCCTAGTGGTTATTTGGCTTGGTCATACAAGAGGACTAAGTCACCCTCAGCATACAACCAGGGACAGACAGACTTGTCGTACTGAACCTTAACATGTTTCTTGTTTGCCTCAATAGTCATAAATGCATCTCGACGTTGCTCATCCAGACTCTCTAAGTGCACGAGGCGTCGCTCTAAATCCGAAGTGTCAGGTAGGAGATCGGCTACCAACTTGAGAGAATCGATTTTGCATTCAACAGGAAGTATCGAATCCACACTATGTACTAACTAAAAAGGGGAAAAACCGATGGCAGTCTTGACCAAGGTTCGGTATGCCCAAAGCACGGGATATAGCATGATGTGTCAATCGAAATTACTTTGGCTGACAGTTTTTTGCAAAATAGTCTTGAGAGACTTGTTAACGGCCTCTACTTGCCCATTTTCCTGGGGGTAATAAGGAGATGAGTGACCATATCTAAACCCCAGTTTGGATGTTATTTCTATCATCACTTCATTCTGAAAGTGACTGCCATGATCAATGACAATCTCACTCGGGATACCGAACCGGGCAATAATTTGGTTGAACATGAAGAAGGTTTCATTCTTCCCATCGGATTTTATGGTAGGCATGGCTTTGACCCACTTGGTAAATTAGTTAACAGCCATGATAATGTGTTGATTCCCCCCATCCGAAGTTGGGTTGCAATCGACAAAATCTACCCCCCACTTGGTGAGGGGACCAACGGTAATGGCTAGGTGAAGGGGGGTTGGGTGCGAGCTCATTTTTCGAGTGAACACCTGGCAGGGGTGACACTTCTTAACCGCTTCAATGCAATATTTAAATATGGTGGGCCATAAGTAACCAGCTCACAATATTTTTTGGGTTGTCACAAGCCTAGATAGATGACCACCACAAGCCCCTTTGTGGCAATCATTTAGGACTGACTCGACTTCCTCGTGAGTTAGGCAGCAATGTAAGATACTATCTATTCCTTAGAGATACAAAGTGTCGTCGGCGATGGTATACTTTTTGGTTTGGTATCTAACACGTCATCGATCATCTCGCGAGATATGTTGAGCGAACTTCAAGGTTTGAAGATATAAAACAATGTCTCCATACCAGGGGTTGGACAACGAGACAAGGAAAATGTGTCCGTCTGCAAACGAATTGATATGGATAACATCCTCATCTAATCATGGAAAATCGGATATTAACTCTGCAAAAACTACTGATTTATTGGACTTGGCCGAAGAAAAGTTGAGATCAAATTATTTTAAGATGACAACCCATTTATTATATTTCCTTCCTATGATACGCCTAGTGAGGATGTATTGAAACGGATTGACATCGGCAACCACAGTAATGTTGCAAAGAAATATATAGTGTCGCAAATGTTGGACTGCGTGAATGTAAACCAAAGATAGCTTTTCAATGTGAGAGTAATTACGCTCAGGTCCGACTAAATTTCGACTAATAAGTAGATGGCGTTCTCATGGAGCTCATCATCCTCCTGAACTAGAACCATACCAATCATCTCTTCAGACGCGACGATATACAACAAGTAATCTCTATTGTAATCAGGAGATTTCAGTAGAGGGGACGATACTAAGGCTTTATTTAAAGCGTTGAAAGACTCTTGGGATCACTCATCCCAAATAAAAGGAGTGTCTTTCTTCAATAGGCACATGAAACCCTTAGTGATATTGGCATAATTCACTATAAACTGACGCGGAAAGTTATCTTTTCCCTGTAAACCTTGAAGTTGTCTAATCGTGCACGGGGGAGGCAATTTGAGTATTTCCTCAACTTTAAGAGGATCTACCATGATCCCGGTCTCAGAAACTAGGAATCCTAAGAGACGGCTAGACTTAACGCAAAAGATGCATTTGTGAGGGTTTAACCAGATTCTATAGTAACGACATATTTCAAAAACCAGCCGAAGGTGTGTAACATGATCCACTCTCTTGTGATATTGACCAAGAATATCATCGAGGTAAGCTTCGACTATGTTCTTGAGATCGTGAAAAGCGAAAGTCATGGCGCATTGGAAGGTCGCTCTAGCATTTTTCAGGCTGAAAGGAATTTTCCGGTATGCAAAAGTACCCCAAGGACATATAAATGTCGTCTTGTGTTGGTCCTCAGGTTTGATCTGGATTTGGTTATATCCTAAAAATTCGTCCATAAAGAAAAATATTTTTCTTCCTGCACACTCATCGAGAATCTGATCAATGAAAGGCATGGGGAAGTTATCTTTAGGACAAGCCTTGTTTAGGTCGTGAAAGTCCATAAACACACAGATGGTTCCTTGCTTTTTATTCACAGGAACAGGGTTGGATGCCCATTCGGTTAAGGGAAATGGGTATATGAAGCCAACATTAAGTAGCTTCTCCACCTCTACCTTAATAGTGGGAGCCTTCCTAGGATTAACAGCTCTAAGACGCTTTCGAACAGGTTTAGCATCCAGATATTTCCTAATATCATGTTCGAAAATATGAGGGTCGATCCCTGGTATCTCTTCATATGACCAAGTGAATACATCTCAAAATTCTTTGAAGAGGTTGGTCATGTAGATCAGAATCTCTTCTGGCGAACAATCCGCACCTATATTTACATTCTCAATCTTGCCAGGGGTACGAGAGATATCGATCGGGATGATAGGATAAATACTCACCATATTTCCTTCGGCATAAATGTTGTGTGTATCAAGTGGAACTATGGTGTGACCGACTATCTCACTCAAGGTAGATCGAAAATCATCTCGCTCGATTATTTCAAGACTTGGGAGAAAATAAGATCGATGATGCATGTCATCCCAAGGTCTCTCAGAACCATTCATGGCTTCGAGGTTGGATTCATCCAAAGGAAAAGTATCATCTAAGAAATCATGTGAAAAAGATAACGAGGTGGCCCATACAGACCGAAGAATGGGATCCTCCTTATCTGTCTACGAGGTAACAGGATCGGGATCGACGGAGGAGTCAAGAATGGCTTGATACGCAATCTCCACTGCCAATAGTGGCATAGCCATGCCAGCATGAAACTGTCCTTCACCCGATGAATTCAGAGAAGAAGGTAGGGTCCATGGATCACTAAAATAGGAAGTGCAGAAAGGTATGAACCTTCTGGTTGAAGCAGGCCTACTAGACATGGCGTAAACGTGATGAATCGGTGCCGAGAAGTCGAAAGTACCCATGAGGGAAGAATACATTCTGACACCAATATTCTTAGTTGTCAACTGAGAATTGTCGATCACAGGGATCGACGGTCCAACAAATGTGTTAGGAATAGAGTACGCAAAGGATAACTGGTTGATTGTCACGATCTTCCCTTGATGAGGAAAACAAAGTTTACGTAAAACGGACGATACGACAACAACCATAGCATAGGTCTAATTGTGACCTAGTAACAAGTTATAATCGAGAGGTGCATCAACTACCTCTACTTCCACCTCTACCGTCTTCCCACCTAACAGGACCGGAAAGGCGGGGAGAATACCATGAGGGCGGAAGGAATGACCGTCAAATGCAGTCAACATGTTCAACGACTTGGAAAGGGTCAGAGAACTGATAGCTTTCCAACAGACCAGGGACATCACGCAAGTGGCAGCACCTTCATCAACGATCGCTCGTTTGATAGTATACTTGGAATAATCCACGTGGATTTGAAAAGCCACATGGTAGGGTAAGCAAGGCTTCACATCTGTGACATCAAACTTGATAAATTTCGAGCCACAAGGTTCTAGAGCTCCTAAGGCAGAGAGTAAGGCATTCCTCTATGATGGACACGTCTGGAGTACCTCCAAAGCCAACATCGCACAAGGGGTTTGGCCCAGATCCTCAACAATAGAGTAGTTTTGGGCAGCTCTAGCATTAGGGTTGTGGGTAGATCGCTTGAGTACTCCTTTCGGAATATGAGGCAGTGGCTCTGGTTTCTCAATCTGTAAGTTCGTCTTTGGGGGTGGATGAGGAGCTTCTAGGCTAGTACTAGCTTTTGAAGATCTATAATCTCGAGAGCGGGTGGCTATATCAATTTTTGCGTCGACCATATTGATGCAAACACGATCACCATCTTGCAATGGTGGGTTTTGACTTCCACCGGACGCATTTCCAGCATTCGAAGAGCTCGAGGCTAAGTGTTGATTGTGTGGGAATGGGTTCGTTAGCACGGCGGGTGGTAGATTTAAAATCCTCACAGCCTCCACAAGTTTGGGGCATAAGTGTGTAAGGTTTTCATCGGTACAAAGTTTACAAGGAAACTTCACCTTACGTTTCTCTTTCTTTCCCTCTCTAGCATTATCATTTTGTTTCCCATTATTATCTTTGTCCTTGGGTTTATTATTATTCTTACCACCCTTACGATTATTTCTGATCCAGGTGGATATTGGTGGCCACTCGCCTATTCCACTTGGACCCACACCATTGTTTCTTTCAGTTTTTTAGTTTCCTTAATTGTAGCACAATTTACTATTTTTAGCAGTTCTTCGGGTCCTGAACTTCCGGAGCTGTTTTGAGGCCCTAAACAGTGTTTTTTGGGCATGAATGCTCTGGAAAATATGAGTCTGTTCTGGGCTCGATATTCACTGTCAGTAGTGTAGTCCTCGGATAGATCTTTCTAACAATGTATCATGTGCGTCAAACGAAGATAGTATGCCAAGTTACGACCCCAGGAAATTGATGTACAAATTTACCCCAATGGGGCCCATATTCTGGCGTTTCATCTCCTAGGGTTATGTTTTTTGATGTTTAGGGTTTTCCATTGTTTCTTAGTAATATATATCCCTTTGAGCCTCATTTTAATAGGCAGTTCAGAGGCCAGTAGCCACCACATCTCTTCTTAGAGATAAGCTACCAACGCCCTAGCTAGTTTATTTCCAATCTGTCTGTAAGCATTTTTTAGTCATTTGTTATTAATAAAATGAAGTCTTATTTCCGCTGCATCTCTGCATTTATGTTTATTTTTTTATTTCATTGTGTTCCTACATAAATCTGGATCAGTGGTATCAGAGCGGTCTGTTTGTTCTCGATCTTTCTTTGCATGTCCCCAACGAGGTCGAGGTATAAGGAGTTGGGGCTCGATCTGGTTGAACCTTTGCAAGATCAGCCTCGCAAACCCCGATGACCGCCCATGGGGGAAGAAAAGAAAGATGAGGGAGCAGGAGATCCTATCAAAATGTTGCTCGAGGAGGCCCTTGAGAAACAAAGGAACGCGATGATGGACAACTTTGCCCAGATTCTTCAACAGATTCCCACTAGCGGCGCATCGACATCTAACAGCCACTCTGGAGGCGCCACTCCTTTTAAGGTACAAGTAAACTTTGACATTCCCATATTTGAGGGCCAAATAGATGTAGATGTCATAGATAGATGGTTGAATCTGTTAGAAGGATAATTCTCGATTCATGAATTTTCTGACAGAGGATTATTTTCGCACTCCTCAAAGTCGCCCCCCATGTCAAGGACTAGTGGGAAACCTACTCGGAGCAACAGGGCAAGGGGGAACCCTCTCTGTTCTTGGCCACACCCACTTGGAATTCTTTCTGAGATGCCATCAAGGAACAATATTATCCCATGGGGAGCTATGAGGACAAATACATACAATGGACTATGTTGCGGCAGCAAAGGGACCAAGATGTGCATGAGATGACAAATCTATTTCATACACTATGCACAAAGTTGGGTATCAAAGATTCAAAGAAAAATTTGGTGTTAAAGTACCGTAGTTGTCTGCACAGATACATTCAGGAGGAAATGGAGTTCCTCGACATCTCCTCGCTTGGTGTGGCATACCGATATGCTGCCAAGATTGAGCAAAAGTTCAAACAGAAAAAGTGAGACTTTGGGTTTGCGAATCAGAAGCAAGAGAAAGGTACCCCCAAAACGCAGAACAAAGGACCAAGCCAAGGCAAGGCGGCCTAGGATAACTCGCCAAAGCCACAAGAAAAGAACAAAACCATGAAGCCAAAAAAGGACATGGGGAAGTGGTGTGAGTTCCATAAGAGCTCCACTCACAACACAAGTGAGTGTCGGGCCAAGCAATCACTGGTAGCCGAGTTAAAGGCTTCTGAATCGGATGCATGCTCTGACTCTGAATCAGAACCCGAAAAGGGGAATGATAGGGGGAATTAGATTATCTATGCAGAGCCCAATGCCACCGTTGTCGCCACGAATATCCAGAAGGAGGAAACAGAAGATCCAGAGGAGGTGGAGCATCTCTTCCATTCCAAGATGTGGGTAAAAGGTTCCCCATTGCAGTTCATTGTCCATAGCGGGAGCCAGAAGAACCTCATCTCGATAGAGGTCGTGAAGCGTCTAGGCTTGCCGACCACAGCACACCCACAACCATACACCATCGGGTGGTTGCACCAAGGACGAGACCTCCGCATCAGCCAACAATGTCGCCTTCCCTACAGCATCAAGCCCTTCACGGATGAGGTATTATGTGACATTTCTCCTCTTGATGTTTCTGATGTATTATTATGCCAACCGTACTTGTGGAAGTGACATGTTGTTTATGAGTCCATGCCTCTTGCTGTTATTATCACCTTGGGCAATAAGTTGTACAGGATACCGAAGATAGCACCACCTACCACCATCTCTTTGGTTACTGCAAAACAATGCAGTAAGCTCATTTCCAAAACTAGGAAATTTGTTTTCCTGATGATCCGCCCTTAGGGAAAGAGGAAGATTGTGGCCATGACCTCCAGACAGGGCCCCGCTGCATGAAAAAAACAGATGGATAAGGTCATGTAGGAGTACGAGTACATCTTCACCTCCCCCGTAGGGGTGCCTCTACACTGCCAGGTCAAGCACCCCATCGATCTGACCCCAGGTGCATCGTTGCCCAATGGGCCCATCTATCGACACTTTATTCTGGAGAATGATGAAATCAAGAGGAAAATTCAGGAGTTGTTGCAGAAAGGTCACATCTGGCTGAGTTCATCACCCTGTGGGATCCCGATCGTGTTGGTGTAGAAGAAGGATGGGACTTGGAGACTTTGCATTGACTATCGGGCACTGAACAAGATCATTGTTCAAAATAGGTACCCGATCCCACGGATTGATGACCTTTTGGACCAACTCAAGGGGGTGAAATATTTCAGCAACATCAACTTGAAGTCGGGGTATCACCAGGTACCAATCAAACCCTCTGATGTGTGGAAGACTGCCTTCAAATCCAAGGAGGGCCTTTTTGAATGGTTGGTCATGCCATTCGGGTTGACGAATGCCCCTGCATCCTTCATGAGGCTAATGGATGACATCCTACGGCCATTCACCAACTCATTTGTAGTGGTGCACTTGGATTACATTCTGATCTTCAGCCAGACTTGGGAAGAGCACCTCCACCACATCCGACAGGTCCTCCAAACACCGCGACAACACAAGTTGTGTGCCAATTTGGAGAAATTCACTTTTGGCATGACCCAGGTTCAGTATCTGGGATACATTATTGATGAGTGGGGGGTGCATGTGGATCCAACAAAGATCCAAGTCATTTGGGATTGGCCAGCCCCAACCACCCTAATAGAGCTTCGCATCTTTTTAGGTCTTGCCAATTTCTAACGTAGGTTTTTGTTGGGATTCTCTCATATCACTTGGCCCTTGAGTCAATTCACCAAGGGAGGAGCTAAAGAAAAATTATTTTGGTCTGAATCTCAACAGAAGGCGTCCGGGGAGTTGAAGCACCACCTCTGCTCTGCACCAGTTCTCACATTACCAAACTTGCAACAACCATTTGAGATTGAGACAGATGCCTCTGACTATGCCATTGGGGCAGTCCTTACTCAACATGGGCATCCAGTGGCATATCACAGTGAGACACTTTCCTACACAGTCCGGAAGTATCCCACTTATGACAAAGAAATATATTCCATTGTGTAGGCTTGTCGGCAATGGAAGCATTACATTTTGGGAAAGGAAACGGTCATCCACATAGACCACCGACCCCTGCAATTCATACAGACACAAGGGAACTTGCAGAACGATCGCCATCAGAAGTGGTCCACATACCTGCAACAGTTTCATTTGAACATTAAGTACAAGAAAGGAAGCACCAATAATGTTGCAGACTGCCTCATTCGACCACCCATCGTGGCGCTAACCACTGTGCTCAACTCTTGTGGGCATGAGACTTCCGATTGGCCACTTCTCTACACAAGTGATCCAGAATTCGACCACGCATACAATACACTCTTGGAGGGTAAGCAAGTTCCCAATTTTCACCTCCAGGATGCCCTGCTTTGTCACCTGGGAAACCTTTGTGTTCCTTCAAGCGAGCATGCCAAGATGATTTGGGAGGCGAACTACAATCGGGTCGCTTGGCATTTCGGGGTCGAGAAAACCATGGCAATACTGCAAAGTTATTTCTATTAGCCGAACCTTCGAAAGGATGTCGAGAAGTACATCAAGTCCTGCACTGCTTGGGCCATTGCCAAACCAACCAACAAGAAGCAAGGCCTCTATACTCTGCTTCCTACCCACAGTCGACCTTGGGAATCCATCTCTATGGATTACATGTCAGGCCTTCCTTCTACTAAGCATGGCAATGATTGTTTTTTTGTGGTCGTCGATCAATTCTCGAAGATGTCCATTATGATGGCCTGCAAGAAGAATATCACAGCAGAAGCCACTGCTAAAATCTTCTTTGAACGAGTGTGGGTACACTTTGGGATCCCATAGTCTATAATCTCATATCGGGACAGCAGGTTCCTTAGTACATTTTGGTCTATCCTCTGGTCGATGCTGGACACCAAGCTCACCAAGTCCACAACTTTCCATCTGCAAACTGATGGCCAGACAGAGGTCGTTAACCGGATGATTGTACACATTCTGTGCATGTACAACTCAAAGCATCCATGCACATGGGATGAGAGCCTCCCCTATGTACAACACAGATACAACCGGGCTCTCCATAGCTCAACCAACCATAGCCCCTTTCAAGTGGGCTTGGGATTCCAGCCACTATGTCCCATTGACGTAGCCATGCCATTTGTGGCTACTCGAATAGATTCATCCCATGTCCAGTATAAGGATGACAAGGAGAAAAACTTCATTGAGCGCATTTAGCACATCCGCCAACAAGTTCATGACATCTTGGACAGAGCCAATGCTAAGTACAAGCAACGACATGATCAACATTGGGTGCCACACAACTTCTAGGTGGGCGACAAAGTGTGGCTACATTTGCAAAAGGAGCACCTTGCTGGACCCTACCGCAAGATTCTCCCACTCCAATATGGGCCATACACCATCACCAAGGCTGTAGGGAACAATGCCTTTGAGCTTGGTATTCCACCATTCCTTGGTCTTCACCCAGTGTTCAATGTGGACCACCTTCGACCCTACTTTCCACCTCTACTAGACACATCCAACATGGCAGAACAACTCACACCAACAGAGTTAAACCCAGATTGCATGGAACAAGCCACAACTGATCAAATTATGGACACACAGATCAAGAACACCCGCCAACAAAGGATCCAGCTATATCGAGTTTTCAAAGTAGGCCAACTCCTTCACCAGGGCAAGTGGCTCACTAGGGACCAAGTTCAGTAGAAGTTTCCTCATCTCATGGAGGAACTCAATGCAATGGGGACCATTGCTTCCTAAGGGCGGAGGACTGATCCAGGTGGATATTGGTGGCCACTTGCCTATTCCACTTGGACCCACACCATTTTTTCTTTCATTTTTTCAGTTTCCTTAATCGTAGCACAATTTACTATTTTTAGCAGTTCTTCGGGTCCTGAACTTCCGGAGCTGTTTTGAGGCCCTAAACGACGTTTTTTGGGCATGAATGCTCTGACAAATATGAGTCCATTCCAGACTCAATATTCATTGTCAGCAATGTAGTCCTCGGATAAATCTTTCTAACAATGTATCATGTGCATCAAACAGAGATAGTATGCCAAGTTACAACCCCAGGAAATTGATGTACCAATTTACCCCAACGGGGCCCATATTCTGACATTTCATCTCCTAGGGTTATGTTTTTGGATGTTTAGGGTTTTCCATTGTTTCTCACTAATATATAGGCCTTCGAGCCTTATTGTAATAGGCAGTTTAGAGGCCAGTAGCCGCCACATCTCTTCTCAAAGATAAGCTACCAGCGCCCTAGCTAGTTTATTTCCATTATGTCTATAAGCATTTTTCAGTCATTTGTTATTAATGAAATGAAGTCTTATTTCTGTTGCATCTCTGCGTTTATGTGTATTTCTATATTTCATTGTGTTCCTACATAAATCTGGATCAATTTTGACCTTTCCTTTTATTCCCATCTAGTTGTTGGTCACCATTTGGGTTCTTCGACGATTGCACGGAATGTACATCCATCGATTGGGTGGGTTTGGAGGATCCAGACGAGGCTGGCCCTCCAACAGACTTCATTTTCGAGTCTTTGGATTTTACATTGGCGGACTCTACAATGCCATCGGCATGAGGTCCGGGAGTCTGTCTAGGATCATGATTTGTCTGCGGTGCATCTGGAAGAAGGTGGTATAACATCCCAGACTGAGCATATATAAAATCAAGTTGTTGGGCTCTAAAGATAGCTTCTTCCTCATTGAAGACCCCGAAAGTAGCAATGTCCTTTGAAATAGGAGTTTGTAAAGACTTTAGGAACCATTCTAGAAGAAAGGCCAGTGGTATAGGAGCCTTAAACAACCACCTTCGCCTATGCCATTCTTGGATATGGTCCGAGATGTGAGTGTCGGTACCCTGGCGTAAAGTCGATAAAAGTTCAAGGCCAGCATCATAATGAATGGGTAGTTGAAAGTGGTTGAGAAAGGATAGCACCAACTGATGAATAGATCCATATGTCCCCCTAGGTAGCTCAATGTACCATTGTGACATCACTCCAATGAGAGTGCGCTGAAACAATCATAATCTAATAGAATCATGATTCAGAGAATTCGATGAGCACCAAAGGTGAAAAGTAGTGACATGGTCACAAGGGTCCTCGCCATTCTTACCCTCAAACTTTGGAATGTCTGATGGAAGTTTGGTAGGGACATGGGGCCATGTGGGATCATGACTCATTGGGTCATTCATTAGTTTAGACAAATATGACAAATTAAGCGTGGCCAAAAAGGGAATACAGGGTTGCGACACCTGGCCCCATCCTCCCGTAAAAGATTGTGTGTTAGGAACTGCATTCCATCCAGGATTCTGGTAAGGACCAAAACCTTGTCTGGGATTAAAAGACCCTCCTCCAGGCTGATTCATAAAATATGGATTGGGCATCATTCCAGTGGGAATGTTCTGATAAGGGTTATGAAAGTTGCCCCCAGTTGGATTAGATCCAAGCTAAGGGTTGTTAAAATTTCCCCCAACTAGATTAGATCCAGGTTGGGGAGTGTCCAAAGTGTAAGATTGACCTCCTCTAAGTGGGAACCCGAAGGATTGAAGAGGATTTTTCATGCCAAAAGTATTGGTCGGAATCAGCACCGAGGGGATAGGGATATAGGGTGGAACTTGTCTTCCATCTGGGTTGTTCCACCCAGCCATAGAAAGATAGGACACGGGGTTAAGATCAGGGACACTTCCCACATTAGGATTTGCTTGGGGTATATGAGAACCACCAAACGAGAAAGGAGTGTAAGGAGGTGTAGTTCCCCCAAGTCCAAAGCTAGCATTAGGGCCAGAAGTTGGGATGGCAGTCAAAAACTGCGAAGTGAACTTAGGCATACCATAAGAAAATGGACTAGAATCCATAGGGATGGTCTAAACATTGTACCTCGGTGAGTGATCGAAACCTCCAAAAGGGTTTGATGTAAGAGAGGAAGCATTAACTACAGGCCGAGCCATAGTACCGGTATAAGCCTCTGGCACTGCAACTGTAGCAGTTGTAGGTGTCAAAGGGGTGCCAATAACTATAGTAGGATTGGGAGTCGAAGAACTCCCAGTGTTATGAAGAGTAGACTCGATACTCATCCTTGTGGAACCACAAGTCTGAAAAGTGGATGTGAGTGTACCACTCCTGATAACTCTATGCCTTTTAGAAGGAAAGAACTCAAAAACTGGTGGTAACTGTAACAATCGACGGGACATGCGAGGAGGCTGGTTCGACTCCATGATGACTTATGACTCTCCAATGAATAAAAATATATCCTAAGGCCAACTAGTAGTCAAAGAGCATACCAAAAATTCAAACGGCCAATATGCATGAAAACGGGCTAAAGTGGTTGAGTGGCCTCCCTCGCTAAAGAAGGTATGTCTCGTCCAAGAGGGACCTGAGACTCCCCGCTAAAGTTTGGAGGTAATAGAATCAGTTATAAGGGCCCTGTTATCCCCGATTTCTAGGGATAATTAGGATATCATGTCTCGAGGCCCACGGGTCCTAGACATGGAGTACCAAGAGTAGGATTGACCTGAGCATGGCCCTGGAGGGCCCATATTTCTCCTTCTTCATCAAACTTGTCTTGTCAGTAGCAACAACATCCATCACCTTCGGCTTGGTCTTGTATCGGAGAAGACTCTTGCTCCATGAGGTAATTGGTCCATGTATCATCGTATGTGTCACTTTTGATCATTATAACCTTTAGATATATGCGTCTTACTCCTTTTATTTCTGACAACTGCTTGGATCTTACATTGACCTGCTTGACCATAGTTGTGGGGATTGACAGGGTGTCCTAGCAAGTCTGTACCCATAGGTTTTGGTTTGCCACCGGGGGGATTTATGAAGAGCCATCGTCCACTTCCATCGAATCATCATTTTTACATCTTGTCTCCCACTCATCTATCCCATTCCCCTACTACGGGCATTAGGATGATTTGTTTGTGGGGTTGCACCTTATCTCGTGGGAAGAAGGGTCTAAAGGCCCAGAAGGTAAAAGTAGCTGGTGAAACATAAAAGCCATAAAAAATGAAACCTAGAGATGCCTCACCCAGGGATCCCCGAGAAGGCAATAAAAATCCTCTCAGCAAGAAATAAGAGGGACCCGAAGAAAAATAACAAAAACAAGACCTAGCCAAGAGGATAGGGGGTCTCATCACGAGCCAACCTATTATGTTCATGGGTACCTAGAAGTATGACATTGCCATTATCTAGTTACCACGCCAGGGAAATGACCTTTGGTTGCATGGCCAAGGGAAAGGGGGTCTCATCACAAGCCAGCGTTATCATCTCTGTGAAAGTGCTTGTGGGTAACACTATCATCTCTAGTCACCACGCCAAGGCAGTGTCCTCTAGTTAGTCCTTGAAATAAAAAGAAGAAAGAAAATACAGAAAAGAAAATAATAAAGGCAATAAAGGGCTTGGAAAGAATTGCATCCATGATGGGTACAACTCGCCTTCTACAAAGGCACCCGCAGGTAATATCATGCATCCCTGTCTCTCACTCTACTCGTATGTCTGGACATCCTTTGACCACATCACCTCATTTAAAATGGCTTGGATGATACCCCTTGGAGACTTTCCTTTCCGTATGAATACTAGCCCAATAGGGTATTTTGTCTTTTTCTTCGGCTTTATATTGTAGGTCTTTGTAATATATTTGAGCTATTGAATGATATATCAAGGTTTTTATGCATATGTTTGATAACCTTAATGATGAAACATGATTAACATTGTTATGATACCTGTGACTAATGAGCCCATGGAGGGTGAATTTTTTGATGTGCAGGACCATGCCTGACGGATAGGTACCAATTGGACCAGTACACATGGGGAGATGATTAGTTCGGACCTCCATGGGGCTGAAGATCCCATCAAATGGTTGTTGGGACCCCATCAGGGGCAGAGACAGGACAGTGCTTGATTGAGCTTTTTCACCTGAGAAGAAGAAGGACGTTCCATCCAGGACACTTTGGTTGAGCTCAGCCTAGGGGGGTTGACCCACTTCAGGTGGAACATCTCCCTTTGATGGCCTAGGACATCACCTAGGATCCATTGACATCATCTTAATAGTGTGGTAGTCTGACAGGGAAGCTAGCACGTGTGGCAAGGTTTGGAGGCCCAAAGAGGGCCAACGTTTTGTCATTTGTGCTACATTTTGCCCTAAAAGGGGCCAACGTCTCCCTCGGGAGGGCTTGATGTCTTGCTTATGCTCATTTAGGGATTTGATTTAACAAATTAATGTAAAAACAGTATGATTTTGGTTTGTAGACTTGTCGGCTATTTTTAATGACCTAATTTTAATTAGAGGTCATGATACACTATATATTAAGGAGTTTTCCCTCATTTTGATAACAACACAACTCACTCTCTTGTGAGGTCTGATTTTTGTTCCCTAGTTTGGGTATTTGGTCTTTTAAAGTGAGGCACACTTGTTGATGGAAGGATTTTCTTGGCATATTTGGCATTTCTCTTGAAGGAAGGTTTACAACTAGGGTTTGCAATGCTATTTCTTCATGATATGTAAGTGTTTTTC
>ML792365.1:373759-396542 GCA_009831015.1 Picea engelmannii
TAATTGAATGGTTGTAGGTTTATATTCTTGCATTTACTTATAAATTTGTTGATTTAAAACCCTAGGTGACAAGCACACAAGTAGGTCCTTGTTTCATGTCCCCTTAGAGAGAAATATTCAGCCATTGAAGAAGGAAGAAAGAGTCTAGCCTTTAATACACTCTTTTCACTTCCCTTGTGCTAGCAGTGTTTTTAAAGGTTAAAAAGGAGGTGACATCCCAGGCCTAGGTTATCTACACCTAGGTTCATCCATATTCTAGGGTTTGGTGATAGAGCCTTGCCATTGCAGCACTCTCTCTCACCCCACTCTCTTGTTTTAGCTTATCTTTTATGCTAGCCGTTTTGCCAAGTTTGACCTAAGGAAGGAGGAAAGAGCACGAGGCCTTGCTTAAGCAACACCGCAGTGAGCCTCTTTCCCCTAGGGTTTTGATTCTAGGGCCCTACCATTGCAACACTCTAGAACCATTCCCTCTCGTCCTTAGCCTTTATTCCTTCAAATTTGCTTCCTCTCCTAAATTGACTCCATCTACCCCTAGGCACTGATCTTAAATCCACGACATTGAAGTGATAGTGCTCAAACAACCTCTTAAAACTTTTAAATTTGAAACCCTAACTAACTAGCTAACCCTAACTAGGCTGACGTCATGCTTGGTTATCCCATATTGAAGAAACACCTTTTGATGATAAGCAATTAGATGATGGTTGAAAGCATTTATTGAGTAAAAGATTGGTTAGATACATTGTTAGCTACATCATCTCAATAGTTATTGATGAATTGATATTCTCCATTACTATATTGATAAAATGTTGATCTCATTAATATCTGTTGTTTTACATTTCTTATATATTGATTTCAGATAGTTACATGAAGTAATAACCCACTGAATTATAGCCTGCATATATTCTTTTGCTATTGTCTTGTTCCGGGAAAGTGTTCTCATTTGGGCATACACTTCATTTATTGGTTGATTAGTCGGACTATCTGATCTTGGTGGTAACCTGTGAGGAGGGACTTTAACCTTAACCTTTATATCCTTGCCTCTTCAAAACCCCAAGTTACCAGGGACATCTCCCCTGGGCTAACCTCCCTAAATAGAAAGAACCTCCCCATTGAGGTGACATTGGGTGGGGTAGGTTCCTATTACGCCAGTTTGACCTCTATCCTCTAGTGATTTGACCTAGCTACAAATTGTGCGATAACATTTTGGCATCGTTTTTGGGGAACACTGAGTCAATTCTCCTCAGATGACAAATCTTTTCGGTAAGCCTTGCCTCAGAGACCTTTTCTTACAAGCCTACCTGGCGACTCCACTATGGTGTTTTCCCTTTTCCTTTGATAGTTTCAGGCAAATTATCTGGCGACTCCACTAATATTTCTCCAGGTTCCACCTTACTTTCTGTGATATTTCCAAGTTATGGGATCATGGCACATTGGGAACAAATGTATCCGAGTATTGATTTCATAAGTTTTCAAGGATACCCAAATTACTTTGATACAAAATGGCTAAACAACTCTCCAATGTTTTTGGGCCTCCCAGCTCCTCACATAGTAAATGTTTTGGAGTATTTGAGTGAGATAAAGTTGGGAGGAGAGGATGCTCTTATAAAAAAATTCTTACTCACTCTACCATCCTACTTACAAGATCATTTTAAGAGTTGTTGCAAGGACAGGGGTATATCATCTTTCATACACCTCATCAGTAGGTTTATAGACCTCACTAAGCCAGATTGCCAAACGTATGAAGATGTCCTTCAAAACCTCATGGTAACCTTATACCACAAAGCAATCACCACTGAGATTGTAGAAGATCTCAGGAGAGAATATCATGATCAATACCAAGAATCCTTTGATATAAGAGACGAGGTTTATGAAGACCATTATCAACCCCTTGAAGAGGAGCAAGACCTCTCCCATAATCCAATAGAATGCAACAAAGATATAACCAGATACGTGAATTATGAGGATGAAGCACCAGTAACTGCTCCTCAGTTTGATGAAGCTCTCCAAGATCATGTCCCTCCTGCACCAAATGAAGAGAATGAGGTAAGTCACTTTCATTTCCCATTTTTTGATGATACCTTGTTCTATGACTTAGAGAGTGAAGAAGGAATGGAACCCTTGGACAAGCTAGATCCCCTATGTCTCAAGACTGAAGATGTAGAGGCAAATCTTCCACTTGATGAAGCTATCAAAATACTTGAATCTCTTACACAGGAAGGATTAAGCGAGGTAAATTATTCCCCCTTCCAATTTTTTAGTGGTTCTTTACCTTAAGACACAGAGAGTACAGAAGTATTGGATGTTTTGACTCCTCCATGTTATGATACTGATACTGACATATCTGATTTTGACGAGTTCATACATGTTGGGAGACGTAGATGGGATGCATTTAGTTATGATATGGATCCCATCTATGACATAAAGAGTCATCTCCAAGTGTTGCCTTCGCAATTATCACAACAAGTTCTTGAACAGTGGCAACAGGGAGATGAGATTTTTACTGACTCTCCACAAACACCCAAGGTTGACCAAGTACAGTATTTGCTTGATGATTTTCGGTCTTACCTTGAGGCCTTTGGTGAGTACTCCTTCGAGCACTTAGGTTTACCCTATGAAGATGACTATCAACTGCCACTATGCTCAGATTTTGATAGGAGCAAAAACAATGTTTTCCTAAAGAAGGATTCTCATGATTTTTTGCTCCAGCGACCAGTTATTACTTTATCATGCTTTTCCATTAAAGGTGTAGTTGGGAAGTACCCTTTTTATTTTAAGTTTCCTCCTAGGCAAACCCTAGACTCCAAGGGTTGGTTGGGTACTGCAAGTTTGAGTCAGTTATCCCAATTTTTCAACTTTCCCTTGATAGTTTGCTAGTCGCCTGCTAGATCTTTGTCGATCCCTTCCTTGACTTCAGAGCATGAGGATGTCTTAGGTAGCCAGTTTGTAGGCCCTTTTAGTTAGTTTTCTGAACCTTTCATTTTTCATGACCCTTTCTTGAAGTGGATTGAGTACTTTCCTCAAATATTGACATGCTAGAACTTTATCCCTCCCACCCGTCTCCATGAGTTAGACTTTGAGATTCCTGATGATCTGATACATGTTCTAACCCATGTTATTTTTGTGCGTAACTTATCACTATTTTTGTTTATGATGAAGCACAAAGGCAAGTACTGTGGGACGTTGTTGGATTGGCTTCACTGGTTGTTTGACTACACCAAAATACAGCCAACAGGTAAGTACGAGTAAGTATTTCACTTTCTATTCGCATTTATGATTACTTTATATATATATATATATATATATATATATATATATACGAGGTGGCAATACCACCCCACCTTTGTTACTGATGCCCTTTTTGAGTTGAGCAGGTCTGCAGGTTATGCCATAGATGCTAAGGTTCTCATGCACTCTATGGTGAGCACATGTCCCCGAGTTGGAGCCAGATGTTATCCCCGATTTCTAGGGATAACTAGGAGATCATGTCTTGAGGCCCACGGGTCCTAGACATGGAGTATCGAGAGTAGGATTGACCTGAGCATGGCCCTGGAGGGCCCATCTTTCTCCTTCTTCATCAGACTTGTCTTTTCAACAACAACAACATCCATCACCTTCGGCTTGGTCTTGTATCGGAGAAGACTCTTGCTCCATGAGGTAATTGGTCCAGGTATCATGGTATGTGTCACTTTTGATCATTATAACCTTTAGATATATGCATATTACTCCTTTTATTTCTGACAACTGCTTGGATCTTACATTGACCCGCTTGACCATGGTTGTGGGGATTGACAGGGTGTCCTAGAAATCATGTACCCATAGGTTTTGGTTTGCCACCGTGGGGATTTATGAAGAGCCATCGTCCGCTCCCATCATATCATCACTTTTACATCTTGTCTCCCACTCATCTGTCCCATTCCCCTAGTTTGGGCGTTAGGATGATCTGTTTATGGGGTTGCACCTTATCTCATGGGAAGAAGGGGCTAAAGGCCCAGAAGGTAAAAGCAGCTGGTAAAAGATAAAATCCATAAAAAATGAAACCTAGAGATGCCTCGCCCAAGGATCCCCGGGAAGGCAATAAAAATCCTCTCAGCAAGAAATAAGAGGGACCCGAAGAAAAATAACAAAAACAAGACCTAGCCAAGAGGATAGGGGGTCTCAACACGAGCCAACCTATTATGTTCATGGGTACCTAGCAGTATGACATTGCCATTATCTTTTCTTTTCTTTATTTGCCTTATCATCTCTGTGAAAGTGTTTGTGGGTAACACTGTCATCTCTGGTCACCATGCCAAGGCAGTGTCCTCTAGTTAGTCCTTGAAATAAAAAGAAGAAAGCAAATAAAGAAAAAAAAAGAATAAAGGAAATAAAGGGATTGGAAAGAATTGCATCCATGATGGGTACAGCTCGCCTTCTATAAAGGCACCCATAGCTAATATCATGCATCCCCATCTCTCACTCTACCCGTATGTCTGGACATCCTTTGACCACATCACCTCGTTTTACATGGCTTGGATGATACCCCTTGGAGACTTTCTTTTCCGTATGGATACTAGCCTAATAGGGTATTTTGTCTTTTTCTTCGGCTTTGTATTGTAGGTATTTGTAATATCTTTAAGCTATTGAATGATATATCAGGGTTTTTATGCATATGTTTGATAACCTTAATGATGAAACATGATTAACATTTCTATGATCCCTGTGACTAATGATCCCATGGAGGGCGAAGTTTTTTATGTGTAGGA
This sequence comes from Picea engelmannii, assembly GCA_009831015.1. Classification (NCBI taxonomy): domain Eukaryota; kingdom Viridiplantae; phylum Streptophyta; class Pinopsida; order Pinales; family Pinaceae; genus Picea; species Picea engelmannii. The sequence goes on from ML792365.1 coordinate 378,502, forward strand.
CCATGCCCGATGGACAGGTACCAATTGGATCGGTACACATGGGGAGATGATTAGTTCGGACCTCCATGGGGCTGAAGAGCCCATCAGATGGTTGTTGGGACCCCATCAGGGGCAAAGATAGGACAATGCTTGATTGAGCTTTTCTACCTGAGAAGAAGAAGGGCGTTCCATCCAAGACACTTTGGCTGAGCCCAGCCCAGGGGGGTTGACCCACTTCAGGTGGAACATCTCCCTTTGATGGCCTAGGATGTCACCTAGGAGCCATTGACGTCATCTTGACTATGTGGCAATCTAACAGGGAATCTAGCATGTGTGGCAGGGTTTGGAGGCCCAAAGAGGGCCAACGTTTTCTCATTTGTGCTTCATTTTTCCCTAAAAGGGGCCAACGTCTCCCTTAGGAGGGCTTGACGTATTTCTTATGCTCATTTAGGGCTTTGATTTAACAAATTAATGTAAAAATAGTATGATTTCGGTTTATAGCCTTGTCAGCTATTTTTAATGACCTAATTTTAATTAGAGGTCATGATACACTATATATTGAGTTTTCCCTCATTTTGATAACAACACAACTCACTCTCTTGTGAGGTCTAACTTTTGTGCCCTAGTTTGGGTATTTGGTCTTTTAAAGTGAGGAGCACTTGTTGATGGAAGGATTTTCTTGGCATATTTGGCATTTCTCTTGAAGGAAGGTTTACAACTAGGGTTTGCAATGTTATTTCTTCATGATATGTAAGTGTTTTTCTTGCAAAACTTCTTAATTGAATGGTTGTAGGTTTATATTCTTGCATTTACTTATAAATTTGTTGATTTAAAACCCTAGGTGACAAGCACACAAGTAGGTCCTTGTTTCATGTCCCCTTAGAGAGAAATATTCAGCCATTGAAGAAGGAAGAAAGAGCCTAGCATTTGCTACACTCTTTTCACTTCTTCCCCTTGTGCTAGTTGTGTTTTTAATAGTTAAAAAGGAGGTGACATCCCAGGCCTAGGTTATCTACACCTAGGGTCTTCCATCTTCTAGGGTTTGGTGATAGATCCTTTCCATTGCAACACTCTCCCTCACCCCACTCTCTTGTTTTATCTTATCTTTTATGCTAGTCATTTTTCCAAGTTTGACCTAAGGAAGGAGGAAAGAGCATGAGGCCTTGGTTAAGCAACACCGGAGTGAGCCTATTTCCCCTAGGGTTTTGATTCTAGGGCCCTGCCATTGCATCACTCTAGAACCCTTCCCTCTCGTCCTTAGCCTTTATTCCTTCAACTTTGCTTTCTCTCCTAAATTGACTCCATCTACCCCTAGGCACTGATCTTAAATCCACAACGTTGAAGTGATAATGCTCAAACAACCTCTTAAAACTTTTAAATTTGAAACCCTAACTAGGCTGACGTCGTGCTTGGTTATCCCATCTTGACGCAACACCTTTTGATGATAAGCAATTAGATGATGGTTGAAATCATTTATTGAGTAAAAGATTGGTTAGATACATTGTTAGCTACATCATCTCAATAGTTATTGATGAATTGATATTCTCCATTACTATATTGATAAAATATTGATCTCATTAATATCTGTTGTTTTACATTTCTTATATATTGATGTTAGATAGTTACATGAAGTACTAACCCACTGAATTATAGCCTACATATATTCTTTTGCTATTGTCTTGTTCCAGGAAGGTGTTCTCATTTGGGCATACACTTCATTTATTGGCTGATTAACCGGACTATCTGATCTTGGTGGTAACCTATGAGGAGGGACTTTAACCTTAACCTTTATATCCTTGCCTCTTCAAAACCCTAGGTTACCAGGGACGTCTCCCTTGGGCTAACCTCCCTAAATAGAAAGAACCTCCCCATTGAGGTGACATTGGGTGGGGTAGGTTCCTGTTATGCCAGTTTGTCCTCTATCCTCTAGTCATTTGGCCTAGCTACAAACTGTGCGATAACAGGCCCTCTTAGGCTTAAAAACCAGTTGGTGAGATCCCCTCAGAGAGTTAATCCTCCATAAAGTTTCTGTGTTGTCTGACCCCTATCTGACTCAGGATACAAGCAGAATAACCCCTGCAAGTAACTTATGAGATACCTAAGTCAAGCAACTAATAGACCATTGTATAGTCGATGCACAGGAGAGCAGTCGTAAGTCTGGATCACTGTATGGGCAAGGTAGCAAAGCTTGAAACCTTGGAAGCATCACCTCTCATAGAGGTAGTGGTACTAGCAAGATCCCCAAATATGAATAAATCCATAGAAATATCTATGACACTAGGTGAGTATCCAGGGGTTATCCCTTCAACCAACTTCGCGCGACCTCATGATTAACTTCGGTGTGAGTGGAGCCTCCTGATATTACCAATTATACAATGGACTTCTCAACTCCCTGTCTTAGACACATGTGTTGATTTAATTGCCTTGGAGAAGTTTACACACAAGATCATATTCCAAGGCACTAAATCCTAGACTAGTTTGTGCACCCTAAAAATAAAATCGTGACTAATCAATTTTAGTTTAAAGCGTAAATTTTATTGGCTGTGGTTACTCAAAAAGGTATGGAAGTGAAACTCATGGTGTTATGACTCTGGAAGAAAATAAATATGGATATAATGAAAAGTCTATCTTTAACTTTTCAATGAATGATATGCTAAATAAGAACAGTGCAGTTTTCAATTTCAACTCTGCAATTCAAAAGTAAAATGCAATATTTCACTAAATGTGCTAAGCTAATGATAAATATTCCAAGACGAAAATGCCAACCAATGAAAAATGCCTATTTTTTTGTATTTTCAATATACTAAAAATAAAATGCATGGACTGATGAGAAACCTGATATATAAATTCTATTGTGTATAAAAAAAATAACTCGAGCAGAACACCAAGCAGCCAGGAAAACAACCCAGATAACAAGGACAAATAAAAAATGGAAAACAAAGAGAAAGACTCTGCCCAAAAATTGAAGTCCAAACAGGTTTCCTGTCATCCCAGATAATCTCAAAAGGCACTATAGAGACCTAAGAAGGCTCAGCAATTTTCAAATCCCATCGAGCAGTCACTAAACCAAGAAAACAAGCAAGGGGAAGTGTTATACGTGAATGTTTAGGAGAACATAGCATATACATGCTTCTTGCAGTGAGACAGCAAGCGTGTATACACAACTGTCAAGGAAAAAAGGGCGTATATGCTTTAAAACAAGTCCAGGCAAGGGAAAAAGGCTGAAAACTTAGAATCAGAGTGAACAGAATCTGTCAAGCAGTGATACGACAAGAAATACAAAGGAAAAAGAGCAATGTAAAAAGAAAAAGTACTTCAACCCTTAGAAGGAAGATCTCTCCCCAGTGGAGTCACCATTTCTGTTACAAGGGAAAAACTATCTATGGCCAAGGGTAAACCACAACAAACAGGTATGACTGCAGAAATCAACTCAATTCCAACATATGCTATATAGACTAATGTGCAATATAATAAAGAGGCCTACCTCGATCCAATGTTTGATGATGTTCCACCGTTGAGCACTTTGACCCAAAGATTTATACCTGCAAGAAGTTCTCGACAAACAAGTAGAGAAACTACATAGTGATGATATAAAAGGGGTTAGCACATTAGATAGCATACTCCATTAATAAACATTAAAAACACGCCCATGGATAATAATCATATATTTGCAATATACCAATAGGACGGGAAAGGAGTATTTCTATTAATAATTGATCAGCAGAAGTGACAACATTATAGACTTTTGTGTCAGCACAGTTCGTAACCAAGAAACCGAGTTCCTTCCAACTGGGTCTCCACCACTTCAATCCTCCACCAAAGGAAATCTCATAGGAAAGAGGCAATGAGGTCCTCTCAATAATAGGGAAAGAGTTTGGGGGCTGAACACTGTGTTCAGACTTGAGGGACAAAGGGATGCAGACTCAATATGAAGTAATTTCTCTAGAGTAACTTTTCTCTCAAAGTTGAATGCTTTCTCCTCTTTTCCATAGCTCGAAATTGTGCTCTTATAGCCTTCAGAATGCAACTGAAGGGATGATTCAGAATGTTTCTAGTATATGGAAGGCCAAGGATCAGAGATCTTCTATTGTGACATGGAAACCCGACCTCATTTTCTATTTTCTGGCACAAATCCCGATATATGCAAGTTTTAGTGGAGAAACTAGCATATACGCATCTTGTACAACTGATAGGGAGCATATATGTGGAAAAATGTATATTTTTAGCTCTGGATTCATCAAAAAGGGATGATAAGTCTGCATAGGGAAATGGAAAAAGGCCCTTTGTGCAAGATAGCAATGGTGAGGAAAATCTTGCTATAACACGGAAGAAGTGATATTGCATGTTCCGTCATGAGAGATGCCAACATAAACCCCTGCACATGAGGGGTGGGTGATTCAGGAGAAGGTTTCATGAGTTAGTTTACATAATTTATTGAAATATGGGGGGGTCATCATTGTCATGATAAAAGTGATAGAGATGAACATGCTCCAAGTAGGGTTGTTATGATTGAAAAGAATTGGCAAGAGTAGATGAGAAAGCCAATGAAGAGGTCAGATCAGTCCCGAAAGATGATTGACCTCGATATCAACCAAAAGAAATAATTGGAGAAGTTTTGGGAGTTACAGATATGCGGAAGATTGGTTAGTCGTTGGTTGAAGGAAGGATTTGGGGAGAAAGATGAAAGTTATGAAGGAAGCATACAAGCAGGAGTTAGGATAGATGAGGGAGTTAGGATCAACACCATTTAAGGAGAACAAGATTCAATCATAACCATTGAAGGAGTTGTGGGAGACTTAGGTCTAGTTACATCGGAAGATGTTGAGTCTCATCAAGGAAATGGTACAGTGTCACACAACTACATGAACCCCCCCCCCCCAGTGAGCTAATTCCATTCCAAAATCAAAGGAACCAACCTTGGATCGCCCCCACCCTCAGTGCCTTCTACAAATCTAGTAAATTCTTCATCGAATCCTGCAATCATTTCTATTGTCTCTCACAATTATAATACAATAAGTTTGAATTATAGTAGTAGTGGAAGTGGAGAAAGTTCTTCATCTCTAGTACAACCATGAACATCAAGATTTATATTGATAGGATCCCCCAGTTCTTTGATGGGAACTCAACATGCAGGCTCACTCACTCGATACCCGAAATTTTTGGGTAAAGGGGATGATGATGTTGAGCAACATTGGTTCTTACATGAGGCTATCTGGAGATCTCGCGGAACTCTAGATGCCAATAAACTAGTTGAATTATGGACCACATTGAGAGGTAGAGCATTAAAATGGTACATGAATTCCATTAATCCCGAGAATCCTTAAGGGACTCCCCCAAAACATCCCTTTAATCTTTCTCAGGTCAAACAGATATTTATTTCAGAGTTTCACCTACCTTAATCTGAACAGCAGGCCCTCTCTAAGTTGTGGAAGATCAAGTAGAGAGATGGGAAATCTGCTTGGGAGTACAACCAATGATTCAAAGATGCAATTGGGAAGCTATAAAACACTATTCATGAGAATGACCATTATGAATGGTTCATTCATGGGATTTTTCCTTTGACTCAGATTCCATTAACTCAACAAAGACTAGCCACTTTGGGCAAGGCATTAGAACATTCTATAAAAATTGAAGCAATGGTCAGATACCCTGGGAATTTGCAAATGATTATATCCACAGAAGATAATAATATTGTGAAACTCTGTGGTCATACTTCTGCGATGACTGAGAAAATTCAAGAGTTTTCACTACCTAGAGGAGGTCGACTGTAGGTTTGGTGCACTAGTTGCTACACCGAAGGTCATACAGTGACAGAGTGTCCAAGATCGCAGGGTGGAGGAGCTGTGAGCCACCCTTAACCTCCACCACCAACCGGACCATCAAGTTGTTTTGCACAAGTTGTGATTTTGGTGCCATTCCATGCACCTATGAAATTCTAGGCCTTCTCGACTCAACAAGGGGTTCAACCCAATGAGTATTGTGATATTTGAAGACACCATGGACTTTCTCCGAGACACTGCCCCATTTTACATAAATATACATCTATCCCAAATATAGTGTACTGTGAATTCTGCAGATCGAATACCCATACCGCCAAGTAATTTTGTGTTTTAGATGCTCTTGAAGATAGAATAGACCACTCTACCTTTATGATTGACGAGTCCCCTCAAGGGTTTGGAGGAGGTAAGAGAGGTAGAGGATCTTTCAGAGGAGGCCAAGCTGGCGGCAAAGGACCCACTCGTTGCTACAACTATGATGAATAGGGACACCTTGCAAGGGACTGCCCACATCCTAAGAGACCATGGTGCACACACTATCGAAACAATACCCATACTACTGAGGGCTATCCTGACCTGATTGCATGATGGGAATATCATGCAAGACAAAGAAGATCCAATTTGATAAACTCAAAACCTATGCTAATTGTGGAAGAGAGGAAGTCCAACATTCATGTTATAACAAGGGGAGGTGAAAAGACTGGTGTTGATGTTGAACATCTTAATCAAGCTCAAATTCAAAAGGTGGTGCCTAAACCTCCATATGATCTTGTACAAAAAAAGGATTTTTTTCAGAATGCACTAGAATTATTCCGCCATATGTCTAACTCTACGATACCAGAAGTTGTGAATCCAAGCTATACTTCCCCCTATCAAGTTGCGGAAAATTTGGTCCCATCCAAGAGCCCATCGTATGAGTCAAACAACACAATAGCCTTATTGTTGCAACTCTTTTATGATATCCTGAATGATGAACACCTTACCCAGAAGTTGTGGAACACCATTAGCATAACTATGGGAGTTGAGGGAAATATAGAGGGATCTATAGTTGTTAATCTTCCCAAGAGGAATGTAGGCCAAATACAGAGACGAAAGAAGAGGTCAGGATGTGAGTTCAGACTAAATTCCTATATTGATGGTTATTAAATTAATGATGATATGCTATATTTGGGATCAAATGTTAATATCCTATCAAAGAAAACATGGGAAGCTATGGGAAAACCCAAGTTAGTCTATTCCCCAATTCAATTGTGCATGGAGAACCAATATTATATTTACCCAATAGGGAGGCTAAAAAATGTGGAAGTAGATCTAGCCAGAGTCAAGATTGTTGTTGACTTTGAGGTCATTGATATCATGGGAGAGAAGGATCCACATCCATACTTGCTTGGAATTGATTGGGCATATGACAATTATGTCATGATTGACCGGAAGAAGGAATCCATGACCTTCGAAGTGGATGGTATGAATGTGGTTCAACCTTTAGATATGTACCATAGGGACATAATACATTGAACCCTTAGAAGACAACATGGAACCTGATGTCTTGGATAATTTGTATACTGTGAATAAAGGAAAAAATGCAGACTACATTAATCCTATCGTGGATGGTTCAATCAGTTGGTGAATTATTCAGTCTATCGGGGAAGATTCAGAGGACGCTTTTGAAAACTGGTAGCAAGGACGATACAAAAATTTCTCAAGACGATGTGCAACTATTCAAGCAGCTAGGTGGATTGGAACTAAAATCCGTGAGCATCCAGTGCATGATGATCTCTCTGAATTACGCACTTTTCTGATCGAAATGGAAGAAAATTTTTGGGTGGAATAGAAGTTGTCACCACTTGATATCTCTTTGCGATCCTCCCCAGCTCGCTAGTGGGCCACCGAAAAAATTAACCTACCTTCATGGGAGGATATCAAGATTTCCCTATAACATCGATTTATCCCTCCTTCCCAAGTTAGTCAAGACAATCGAGACCAAAAACTGAAGACTCTCGTTCTCACCCTCGACACATATGATGGATCTTCATATCCACATGAAAGTTTTGCACACTATGTTAAGAGTATGCACAACCGCGCAACTGCCCCGGGGTTTTTGGGTACACCGATTTTTTCATTCGCTCGGACCAATCCCCATAGCCTGGTATATACATGAAGAAACCTAAAGGAAAACCCAATGTTGGGATGTCCTTCAATGCTAATTTTGCAAGTATTTCTCTTTTACAGGTAAGTCTCCTGAACTCACTTTAGCATTGCAACAAATTAAAAGCTTGTTATTCACATATAAGTTTAGACTCACCTATCCCCATGTAGTTTGCTCTGTGCATAAACACCTACTCTCTTCTATCTTTCACCCATCTCTTGAGCCAACAAATCGTGTCATTGCACCACTATCTATTTACTGTGGTAATTTTGATATCTCCCTAGATGATCTCAAAGATTTAGAAGATCTTAGGCATCTATCCTTTAAAGAATCTGAAGGAACTAGGATTGTTCAGGATACCATTTATCCTGAAGATAGTATCTCCTACACTAACCCTACGACATTGTGCAAGGTTAATATAGGCACTACGGAGCATCCCAAGATAGCCTCTATAGGGTATTATTGGGACAAACAGAACATGATTGAAATTCAGGCCCTGTTGAGTGAATATGAGGACCTATTCCCCACCAACTTCTCGTAGTTGAACATAATTAAGGGAGATATAGGAGAAATGAGAATTGAATTGAAGCCTGATGTGAAACCAATTAATAATCAATCATACCTTCTGAACCCTAGAGTCAAAGAAAAGTTCAAGAAGGAGATTGATTGTTGCTTGCAGTTGGGTTGATATTCCCAGTGGATGAGGTTGAGTGGATTAGCCCTATTTTCATTCAAAGTAAAAAAGTTACATAATATTTCAGGGTTTGTGTTGACTATCAGAGTTTGAACTCTGCCTGTGTTCATGACCCATTTTTGACTCCTTTTAGTGAAGAAGTTCTATATTAGGTCGTAGGAAGAGAAGTATGTTCATTTAACGATGGATTTTCTAGATATCAGCAGGTTAGGATTGCAGAAGCAAATAAGAAGAAAACTACCTTCACGATAGAGAGGAGGTCATTTTCTTACATCGTCATGCCGCTTGGGCTCAAGAATGCCCATAAAATGTTTTCTCGGATCGTGATTGTCGCATTCCACAACTTCATCCATAAATTTCTTGAAGTCTATTTGGATGATTGGAAGGTATACAATCTACTCGAAGAGCATATTGGTCTCTTGCAGCTAATGTTGGATTGATGTCGCCAGCTAGAGATTTCCCTCAATCTGAAAAAGTGTATACTTTATGTACCCCTTTGGAATCTTCTTGGCCATATCATTTGTAGGCAAGGAGTGATGGTGGAACCTACAAAAGTTGCAGTCCTCCTCAATATGCCTCCTCCTACCTCTATCAAGCAGTTGCAAACTACCTTGGGACATATTGGTTATTACCATCGGTTTATTAGGGGCAACGCAAGTATCACAACATCGTTGGAACAATTACTTAAATAAATCTGAAGGATTTCATTGGAATTCAGTTTGTGATAAAGCATTTAAAACCTTGAATAAAAAGTTGAGTACAACCCCCATTATTACTTCCCCCAATTGGGGCTGGAGTTTCATGTGCATATTGATGCCTCCAACATTGCATTAGGGGATATCCTTGCATAAATAGGAGAAGGAAATCTAGATCATCCTATCTACTTCGTTGGCTAAAATATCTCCCAAGCATAATGTAACTATACTACCACTGAATGAGAAGGTTTGGCTATGGTATATTATTTACAAAAATTTAGATATTATTTGTTAGGGGGTCATTTCAAGTTTTTTACCGATCATTCTACATTAAAGTATTTGGTTAACAACCTTGTCCTAGAGGGCATAATCTATCGATGGTTGCTACTTTTTTAGGAATTTTTGTTTGAGGTTATTTTCAATCCTGGAAAGATGAATGTTGGGCCCAATCACCTCTTTCAATTAGAGTCCGATGAGAGTGGAGGAGCCCTAGACGATCAACTTCTTCATGTAGATTTGTTCCACATTGAGGCTATTCTAGACTATTTGTCAGACATTGCAGTATTCCTCACGACTGCTACAACACCTAAGGGATATTCTGCAACTCAGAAAAAACACTTATCCATCAGGGAAACATATTATCAACTAATTTCCAAAAAAATGTACAAGTTGGGATTATATAACATTCTCATACAGTGTGTACTCAATCACGAGTAACCATATATCTTATGGGAGTGCCACAATGGAGTTTCAGGTGGAAAATTTGGTGGTAAGGCTACTACAAAGAATCTATTATAGGCTAGATTATGGTGTTCTACAGTGTTCAAAGATGCCACAAAATTTTCCCAGGCATGTGATGTTTATCAGCAAGTAGGGAAGCCCTCATACAGAGATGAACTACCTTTACATATTGTCAGAGCTCTACAAGATTTTGAAAAATGGGTTGTTGATTTCAATGGGCCCATAAAATCACTTTCTCAACATTCCAAGGAAAGGTACATCATTACCGCAAAATATTATCTTACACGATGGGATGAAGCTACACCAGTGCGAGATTGTTCTATCGATACAAGAGCCAGATTTATTTTTGAAAATATCATTACTCAATTTGGTTTCCCTCAGAATTTAACTAGTGATTAGGGTGAAAATTTCATAAACAAAACTATATCTACCCTCACACATGAATTTATGATTCAGCACCATAATATAAACCCTTACCATCTGCAAGCTAATGGGACAATGGAAGCGTTCAACAAAATTTTGGAAAGGGTCTTGAATAAGGTCTGTTGCGCAAACCGGGAGGATTGGGATGAGAGACTATGTGTTGTATTATAGGAATACAAAACCACTACTAAGAAACTACACAAGTATACTATGTTCCAACTTGTTTATGGTAGAGAATTTATTGTTCCTGTCGATTTTATCACACCCAAATTATACGTTGCGCAAGTCACTCATATAACAGATGACGAATCAATTGCAAAATGGGTTGCAGAGTTATTTGAGCTAGATGAAGCATGATTCCTCACATATTTTCATCAGACCGTAGAAAACGCTTTCCAGAAGGCTTGGCATGATCGACACATCAAACAAAAATCATTTGCACAAGGAGATAAGGTTCTCCTATACGATAGTAAATACCATAAGCATCTTGGTAAATTACAAATGCATTAGCTGGGACGGTTTATTGTTGGGTAGGTATGTGAATCTAGAGTAGTCAAACTTGCACAGCTTGATGGTATCCTTTATCCTAGTTAGGTTAATGTTGCACGCCTGAATCCCTATACAAGTTGTCAATAAGTCAGGTTTCACAACCCTCCTACGTGTCGGGAGTGGCTTTCCTAGGTAGGATTTTCCTTTGTATTGCAATTTTATTTTCTGTCAATAGTATGATGACATGTCAATTCGATTATGTGTTCGTGAGTCTAGTTGTCTAGTAATCATCCACCCCAAATATTCACTTTGTGTTCGGGGAGGTGTTTCTCATGTCTACTTGTCAGTAACATCACTCAAAGCTAAAAGTATATGCCCACGCGTTACCACGTGGGTCGTTAAAATTTGCTAGTATTATTGCTGACTTGTTTATTTCTATCGGTCGTAGTCAATTTTAAGATTACCAGTTGTCCACTCTTTTCCAGTTTTATGCCTGTGAAATCATTACTTTCCCATCTTTTCCCCACGTCTCGTTGTCCATTTTCTGCCAATACATTTAATTGAAAAAACCCTGTTACATATTTCACCATGGTAACGAATCTTACCGAAGTTAATGCTATTTCATTTCAACCTGCGAAATTCAATGCATGTTGTCGCGTCACATTTTTCTTAGAGTCTATAAACATCCCATTCGCCCAACAGGTAAGGTTATTATGTTTTCTTTGTGAAAATTTCATACTCGATCCTGGAGCCCCCTGTGAACTCGTCCACATAACTCCATCCCCCTATCTGTTTCATTTATCACCGAGACCACGTCAGAATGGTTTGCACTGCTGGTAAGGGGTCAGTCTCCAAAGATACTACCCAGGCCGTTGCACCAGTTAGAACTATTGTCCCAGAGGAATTCATTGACCCTCATGTACAAGTCATTGATGATATCCACGAGAAGGTAAAGCACACTCATCTAATGGATGTAGACTTCACTGATCCCAACCAATTCCCACTAATGGCCATCCATGCCCTTATGGATTGCATTGTTTTATAGATGACACTATGAGTTGGGAGTGGAAGTCAGACTTCCTACCTCTACAAGAAAGTGCCTTAATGAGTTTGAGTGACCTACTAGTGTTCGACACCACTGGAGAGGTTTCCAAGTGCACTAAATTTTTTATCATCTGAGTGCACAATAGCACGTTGTGGATCGACAAGGGATACCCTATTCATGTCATGGACATACATCAGTTGACAAGGTTAGCTATGGATGACCAAGATGTCGTAGATGGATTCCAAGGGTTAGGCAAGCATGGTAGAAATAAAGGTACTCTAAGCCTATATGAAAAATACAACACTCAGCAGGGAGGGTGAGGTAGTCTCATTGATCTCATCAAAGACGAGAAGATCTGGTGTGCCTGCTACATTATCAAAGAGAAAGTGATGAAGAATTACACAAAGGGGAATGCACATTGGACGCCATAGCTGTAGAGGAATTCCTTAAGAATGGTGCCAGGTTGAATTGGTGCCAGTATTTGTTGACATAAATGTTCCAGGATTGTGCGGATGCTCATGAACACACAACATATTTTATCTATGGATACCTACTTGTTGCATTCGCAATGTGGAAATGGAAGTAGTCGAAGGGGAGGGATCTTTCTCACACGACTCATCCCCAAATTTCCAAGTTGTTCGATCCCTAGAACACCAAGTCACTTATTTCCAATCCTGACGCACACAATGTCTCTTTTTCACAATAACATAAAGACATGGTTAATGATACCCAACGTTTGAGGATTCTGCAATCGATCCTCAACAACCACACACACCACATTTGGTTCGGGATGGGTTGGGACCATACTTTCCTCCACCCATTGGGATTGGATCCTACACTATTCCACATGAATCCTCTTCCTTTATACCTAGATGGCACCATGTTTGATAAATAATTCAAGCTCTAGGCAGGGGTCATAAGAGAAGAGACTCTAAAAGGGATCAAATACACTATTATGTCAGTTGCATTCCGAGTCGCTCCTGCGCGAACATCAACTTCTACCACTAGTGCAGGAAAAAGGGACAGAACCCCACACAACTTAGATGAGGAACATGAGGAGGCTAATGAAGAAACATTACTACAAGTCCCACTACCGATCCCCTTGTCAGCAATTCTGGATGATGCACAAATATCTAGTAAGCAGTTTTGTGAATTCCTTTCCTATTCTTTTCCTCTCAAGAACATGTTCTCCTGTGAAACCAACAGGTGAACCATTTATTACAAAGGCCACCCCTTTGTCTTCACTACCACCTTCGTCGATATTCACTACCCCGACTTGGGTTCACACCAAGAACCCTTCAGTAGCATCAATTGTCTCTACACATTTTATCATCCATATTCTAGATGACCCACCCGAGAAGGTCCAATCTACTACTGTTGATGAGGAATTTTTCGGTTAACAAAATGGTGGCACCCTTCATGACTCCCCTTCATACCTACCATCCCCATCCCACACAAAATAAAGGACTCTTGAGCATGTTGATCCTCTTAGTATACCCACTAGCGTTACCACTATTCCATTTATGACTATTGTACTCCAAGTCTCACAAGCCCCAGGTTCTCTAGAAAAAAGTCTGGATATTGTCTCCAGTCATCAACCATATGAAAATCCTGAAACACAAGACTAGATGGACGTGGACACCTTCAATGACCCTCTCAATGGATAAGATGACACCCATTTCGCACATAGCACGACTTCCTTAAAGGAACAAGTCGCTCCAATTTTGAAAAACACGCAACAATGTCTTGCTCTATTAGAGTTATGTCTGGAGAAACAAGGGGTTGTCACCACAATTCCACCAGAAGTACAATCCAATCTTGCGAGAACTCTTCAAGCTCAGACTCCTGTCTCGGAAGGTGTAGGTACTCCCTGTTTTTTTGAATAATCCATTGCAAGTGGCAGACCACTTGCGACGCGACTTCCATTGGATCCAACTACTATAAATAGCAAGTTATCTTCTTGGGATACACCTCAACTTTTGCAGCTTGTGAGTATTTCTGCAGATCATCTAGAACAAAGAATTGTTGTTGTAACACAGGAAAACGAAGAATTAGTATAGTAGGTTGACCAGTTAAAAGAGAGAACTTCAACTAATGCAAAAATAGCTTATGAACGAGGCATGCGGGAAATTGTTGAGTCCACTATTGAAGCATTGTCTAATAGGCTTAGTGATGCTTGGCCTACCTTTTTTAAGCAGGTGCTCGAACTCCTAGAAGACCCCAGCCAAGTTGTGTCGATAGCTAGAGTTGAGCTTGTTGTTGAGGCATGGACCCATGTAGAAGCTAAGACTCAGGACCTCCAGTAGCAACTGGAGACTATCCAGCTAAAGGAATGAGAGCATCCCAAGGAGATGCTAGAGAAAATCTCCAAGGTTATTGTAGAGGTCGATATTGTTCACATTTATTTACATCAGGACATTGCAGATTGTAGTCACCTCAGCTAGTTAACGATTGGGTTGGTATGTTGGAGCATCGTACTAAACCAATGGAGGACCTCCAAGCCCAAATCTGCTAGAAGAGGTGAATTTGATCACTGATCCCATTGAGAAGAGTGCTAAATTTTCAGAAATCCAACAGGCCAATGAACGCCTCGATGCTTTGTACGACACCAATTAGGTTTCCAAGAAGAAACTCTAGGAGTTCAAGCCAGCAATCAAGGACACCTATGTCAATATCCAACAGCTCGATGCAATGGCGAGATCCAAATGGAAAACATTTATGGACATGAAGCCCTCAGTCTTGGATGTCAACACAAAAGAAGAATTCATTGCGGGAGCATTGATCCTGCTGCACAAGTGGAAACATCGCATCGATCAGTATGATAATTTCAGGGAGCATGCCATCCAAATTGTCCATGAATTGGACCCTTCATTTGAGGGAGGCTGGAGTGAATAGATGAAGACTTGACTCGAGATGAGTCAAGGTTTTTGGTTGGGGCCTGTTGGACCCTCTTTTTTTGAAGAAGACTTGATTTTGCAAAAATATCATAGTATTGCAGGAAAAGCATAGAAAACTAGTGGAAGGCTACGACTGGCGACAAATAGAGAAATGCAGCGGAAAGCCAATGGAAAGTGATGCGTCAGAATGCCAGTGCACAAAGCAGATATGAGCTAGTTGGACAGAACAATAGAAGAAGTCAGAACATTCGAGAGAATGTCGAAAGAAGACAGAATCAAGAAAGCACAACACCAGAATGAAGAAAGAAAGAAGTCTACGGAAAAAATCGATAGCTCGGAGTTATGTAATGGGTTTGGATTAAGTTAGTAGAGGATCAGTTGGTTGATAAGTCATTCTGGGTTTTGTTGTGAATCTCTCTCAGTCTTGTGTTTTCTTTCTCTTTCTAGCTCTCGACTGTTGTATTGATTTCAGAGCTATGAATACTGTAAATGCTTGTTGTGATCATACCAGCTGTGAGAAACCCGTGTATTGAGTTTATAGTTGATATGATATTCTATGTACAAGATGGAAACGAAACTCGATATCAGATGTTATGAAATGATATAAATGTAAGAGATGATTGGACCCCTAAAATTTTGATAAATGGTGTGTGTATCTTGATGGACTGTGTATGCTTCTTTTGCGCAAGTCTCCATTATGCATATTGGATCTCTTCACTGCGTGCATGCCATCGTTAATTTGTCTGGTTACTTTATTTTTTGTAGATTTGTTCAGGTATGAAGTAGGAATCATTATATGTGTTGTGTAATTTTGTTTAAACTGCATCTTCCTTGTTTATTGTCCCAACCCCGTGATCGATTAATTGGGTTGTGTTCTTCCCACCACTACATTCTCATCAACCTTGATCCATTCCATATAAGTCTCAACAACACTTCAGGTGAGAGCTCCTAAATATGCCAACACTCTTGACTATAACGGTGTCTTTGTTGGAACTCTGAGAACCCTAGTCTCCAATCAGGTGCCAACAATCTTTTAAATTTATATGAATAAGAAAAACATTAAAATTGTGAATAAACTATGTATAAACATATAAATTGATTAGTAGTAAATGTTGATGTTACAAATGATGAATACTCAATCATGTAAGTTTTTTGAAATTTTGCATATTCAAATAAAATAAATTATTAGTATCTTTGTTTTACTCTATATGTACTACAATGTTTAATAGTAATTTATATGATTGTTATATTGTACAAGTTTATGCTTCTTTATATCCCTATTAAAAATGTATGGCTTCATCTTCTTCAATGTGGGCTTCAATATCATAACATTCCTTTTGATAAATATGGAAGATATTTGTATGGATAAAATTCTCTATGCTCATTTCCCAACATGATATGGGAATATCATAACATTCCTTTTGATAAATATGGGAGATATTTGTATGGATAAAATTCTCTATGCTCATTTAGCAACATGATAAGGGAGATATTTGTATGGATAAAATTCTCTATGCTCATCTAGCAACATGATATGCAATGCAGGATGCTTTATAAATCACTTGGGTGTGTGGTTGTCCATTCTCTGAATCCTAAATCATAAAGAAAAAATTATCACATAAATGTATTTAAATATTAAAATGAAAATAATCTTATTAATATTGATAGAAATATGCCTCTTTGATCTAAAAATGAAGAAGACTTGAAAAACTTGAAAACTTATTGCAAGTGAATGTTATGTGTTTAAAGCAAAAGGATTAGTTTGCAACACATGAATTAAAGGATTACTTATGAAAATTACACATAGACAATAGCATAATCAATGAACAATAACACATAAGCACAACAATTGATAAAGGAGTTCACCCTCTTATGGGCTACATCTCTTGGTCCAGCTTCCAATGGATCATTATTATTAATTGCTCAAAAAGTGCTCAAAAAACATGTCTTACAATGCTCAAACTGACAAACCGACTGCTCCAATGGCTTCAGAGCATCTCAAAACCCCTATCTGGGCTCTTTCGGCACCTCAATCGGTCGAAAAACGAAGAAGTTAGGCCTCCTGGAAGTCTCCCTCTTCAAGCTTGTTGTCTCTGAATCTACAAAACGCACCCTTTCATCAATGAACCTGGCTCACACGCATTTTAAAGCGTGAAAACCCAGCACCGGGCGCAACCGCGCCAACGATGCAAATCGTAGAACAGTTAAGGCGCCTCGAGCCCCTAACCGCCTAGGCACCTGGGCGTATGATAGCATATGACCACGCGCTTGGCTAAAAGGTGGTTAACGGTTAAACCGCTCCAACTGTGCTAACTCCTCCGCTCCAGTCGTGGGCACATGGTACACGGCATATGACCAAGGGTCATATCAAAACCCCGGGCGCACATATTGTACCACTGGTTACACGTCATATAACAAAAACCATGCCGTATTGACATCTGCGCGCATGTATATAACATATGGTTATATGGTATGGAATAGAACCATGGGTCGGGGCTAAGCCCCAGCCCGCCCCCCTTTCCATTTAAACAACAACCAAACTTAAATATAAATGTGTTGACATACATAACAAGGAACAATGGGCGGCACGTTGGTTAGCGGAGGTTTGTGAAGACTTATGCGATGGAGAGGTCCGGGGGTCGAACCCCGTGGCCTCCAATATATATTTTACATAACCATATAACCCAATCAATGAGCGACACGTGGCACCCATGGATTGGGCCACGTGTCCTCACACCATTCGCCAGCTACAGGACACGTGTCACTCTTGGATTCAAAAATCATCAACCAACAAAAACCTGCCACGTCACCACTGTACGGTCGTACGGTCCTGCCACGTCGGAATGTACGGACTGGTACAGTCAGCATCTAAATTTTTTTTGCCTGTTTGGCTTGATGAACAGATCGCGATATCTTCTCCATACGGCGTCCATTTGACAAAGTAAATATACTGCCAGAATCAGGAAGACGAGACGGACGCAATGGCACTGTTTTCGTTGCATTCCGAGCACATTGAAATTTGAGCAAAATTTGATCCCCTGATCACACCTCCCCATTGGGAAGCTTTTGGACCTCCAAAAGACTATCTCAGTCTATGTGAAGATGAGGGTAAAGTTCCCTCACCCTTCCAACCTCAATCCACTTGGCCTTGCTTG
>ML792365.1:411225-431468 GCA_009831015.1 Picea engelmannii
CCCCGTTTGGGTAAGTTGGTGCATCAACTTCCCGGGGTCGTAACTTTTGCATACGATCTCCGTTTTAGGCGTGTGATAGCTCGTTGGAAAGGTATCGTCGAGGAGATTCATTTTGGGGCCTCAATCATGCCTTCGGCTATCATGAAGAACCTCGATCTCGAAAAACCTTCATTTAGGCCCTCAAAATGACCCCGGAAGTTAAAACCTGCTAAAAATAGTAAATTGCCAAAATGGCCAGAAAACTGTTTTGAGCCATTTGGAAAAGATGGGTGGCCCCCGATATCCACCTGGATCATGTAGTGACAATATTAAGGTTCTAGGGTTTGACCATAAATAAAATGAAACAGAAAGAATTAAAACCATAGCTAGTGGTTTATGAGTAAAAATAATATCGCTATCTAACATTCTGAGTAGTAACAGTTAAATCTGTGTAGTAGCAAATGTGATTCGCTGCCAACGAAATCGTTGTACATATCAAAGAAAAAATGATATCCATAAATCATATCAGAAAATGCTATCCCTTAATACCTATCAAACGCAGACATATCAAAATGTTGTCCATCAAATAATATCGATGTCTATTTAGGATTCGCCTGGGTCTATTAAATCGTGTTACTATTTTTATTAAAAGTTCGTTGTCAACCATCCAATTGTTGTCAAAAAGGTATGATATCATAGTGTAAAAGATAAAATATGAAATATAATAATGTTGCCTATAAAAATTATTGTCGGTAAAATAAACAATTAGTTGTCTAAATATATAAGGGATGAGAAAGCAGTCAACACAACAGTAATCACCACGTTGTCATTCAAATGTATATATTAAATTTGTAGTATATGTGTGTTTGTGTGTGTGTGTGTGTGTGTGTGTGTGTGTGTGTGTGTATCAAATTCGCTACCAGACTTAACAATACTAAATCACTGCATTATTACACCATATTAAATCGCTACAAGATTAAAACGTTGGGTAAAAAAAAAAGATATCGCAGTGTATCAAACACCAAGAAAAATCAGAGATAATCAATCCTAGAAAATGCAGAAGTAATCAATCACTAGAAAACGCAGATGTAATCAATCACAAGAAAACGCAGAGATTTATCAGAGTTTAAACAATTAAAACGTAGAATGTAATCAGGGTTTAATCAATCAAGACACAAAGCTTAATCAGAGTTTAATCATAAGAGGAAAATGCAAAGTTAAGTAAGGGATAGACAGTTGAGCGAAATTTATCCTTCACTTATTATCCATGCACAAGAAAGCAGGGAATTTGAATCTATAGGTCTTTAAACACCGGAGTAACGATCGTCGATTCGGCTCCTAGCCGACTGCTCAGGCATGGACTAATAACTAAAGGGATAAGAGACAGAAGATAAAAACACAAATTTTTTCATAATAGTCAATAACACAACACAGAGAAGTCATTGCAATCAATTTTTTGGGTTCGCCATGGGAAATCAACTCAAAAATACAGGGAGCACAAGGCTGGGATGACTTTAAGTTCTTGATCATAAAACACTGAATAAAACAAAATCTTTAACACAGTATAAATACAGTACTGAAGGCGCAGGAACAATATTAAAATACCATTCAAAAATATACACATGCGTACCATAGCCAAATGCAAAAGCTTCGAGTCGTTGTCCCACATGTGCTCCATCCAGCTCCCGCTTTCCAATCGATGTGACCTCACCGGTACCTCCCAGCCAATGCTAGGGGTACTCTTCTTCCCCCTGATCCCCCCGAGCTGCAAAGGGGCCACACACACAATACCAGAGAACTGCTAGCACCCAGCTCGCCTCGCAAGGTCGAGCTACCACTCGTTACCCAAGCTGGGTATCCCAACTCCCACAAGAGAAAGTTCAGTCAAGGAAAAATTCAGCAGTGTAACGTTACGCAAAAAGATGAGATCATACTCCTCCTCCTCCACCCTTTTTATAGAGTTTTCAAGTAATTATTTTGTCAAATTCTCATTAAATTCCTTTTTCATTTAATTAATTAGGAAAAACCTCACCCGTACACATGTCACTTGATCCCCTAGTTGCACTAGAAAATTAATTTTATTAATTATTTAATTATTCATATTTCCCTCACCCACCTAAAAACATTCATAAAAATGCTCCTTGGTGTCCCAATATTCCCTTACAAATCTTAAATGACTTATGCCTTACTTAATTCTTAGTTGAGTTCATCAAGAGCAAGTTCCCAAGGCAAGATTCCTTACTAAGTTAGACATTCATCTTTTTCTTTATGTTTCCCCTTTTATTTATGTTTCCCCTTTTTCTTTAAGTTTCTTATTTCTTTTAAGTTTCCCTCTTTTTCCTTTTTAACTAAAAATCAATTTAGCAAGTGTAGATAAAACAACCATTTACCCTTTTTCTTCTTTAATTAAAAATTAATTTAGCAAGTGTAGATGAAACAACCATTTACCCTCTTTTTCTTTTTTAACTATTATTAAATTAGCAAAAATAGATAAAAACAACCATTTCCCTTTTTTTTTTAATTTTAAACCTCCATTATAATCTTGGCTTTAATAAATAAATTTGAATTTCTTACCCCCCTTCTTGTTACATGTTCATTTATTATTATTTTTTGACCACATGTTCTAATTAGAGCTAGGTTGTAATTTCACTAGGTTGGGCGACATTTTTATTAGGGAAAAATGTTCTTAAATCTTACTTGTCACATCATTCATTTTAAGGTCGTTTAGGCTTATTCACTTACCAGTTAAAATCGCGACGTACCCTTTAGGACGCACTAGGTGCTCCAAGGGTGCCACTCGCCTCCTTTCCATTTTCCTTGCGCGACGTTCCCTTCAGGACACACTACGTGCTCCAAGGGTGACACTCGCCTCTTTCTGTTTTCCTTGCGCGACGTGCCCTTCAGGATGCACTGTGAGCTCCAAGGGTGCCACTCGCCTCTTGACTGACTTTGGTAGACGTCAAAAACTCCTGGAGTCAATACTCCGCCAGGTGATGTTGTGGGAGACTAAGGACCTCTAAGGAATAAGGCCCCTGCCTTATTGCGCGGCCCTTAGAATCATTGTGAGCGACTATTGCAGTCTGCCCTCACGACATCGTGGGTCTCTAAGAACTAGGTAATTGTTAACCTACAGTTCGAGCCACGACGAGAAAGCTAGTAGGCTGTGGTAGGGATTCTCCCACACCTCTCCCTCAAAGTCTCTGGTTGTTGTGCGTGACCCCTCTACTCCACATGTGAGTCTGTTCAGAAATATATCGTCAGCCTCCATCCATCAACAAATCATGTCATCAATAATAATCAATCATCATAACATCTAATAATATGTACATATGTCACATCAACAATATTCAACCCAACAGTCCACTCCCTGACTCGATCTAGAGTCCAAGGGGTTTCATCGATGCCTCTGCATCCTTGAGGCCCAAAGTCATGAACACTCAGGAGAACCCAGTCAATAGCAACTGTCTATGTTAATACAACAAAATAACATATCATCATATCCATAATGCCTCATAATCATAATCAAACGACCAATAGTTAATAATCTGGATCACTTGCAAGTAAGTGTCCTCAAAGAATAAGTTCGTTCAGTGCACGCAAGAGAGGGATGTTACATACACCCCCTCTTGGTTTAAACTTCGTCCCAAAGTTTCACAATATGTAAGTGTTGATAAAAAGTGTATCACAGTATCATAAGTCTATCTATCAAGCAAAAATGGAAACTGTTGGCGCATATCATATGCGTCCTCCCAGGTCGCCGAGTGCGGACTATAGTTGTCCCACTGGACCTTGACATGATCTATTGTTCCACATTGTAGTTGTCGAATGTGATGGTCCAGGATGAGGATTGGCTCAGCCATGAGTGCACCCTTGTCAGAAAATGTAAGGAACTCATGTCAATAACATGTGTAGGATCACTAATATAATGTCTCAAAACAGATACATGAAAAAAATCGTGCATATGCGTCAAAGAATCGGGCAAGGCTAGTCGATAGGCCACGGGCCCCTTCCTTTCCACAATCTCGAAAGGTCCCATGAACCTAGGAGAGAGTTTAGCACCCTTTCCAAACTTGATCAAACTCTTATGCGGTTTCACCCGCAAGAAGATTCGATTGCCAACTTCGTAACTACTGTCGACACGATGCACATCGACATAACTCTTCTATCAATCCTGCACTTCCTTGATCCTTTGCCTTATTGTTTTCATTTGATATTCCATTTCTTGGATCTCTTTTGGTCCCACCGGGACCCTATCCTCAAGCCAATCCCAACTCAAAGGTGTCTGACATGGTCACCCGTAAAGAAACTCGAAAGGCGTCATCTTAATGGTGCTTTGATAACTGTTGTTATATGCGAATTCGACCAGTGGAAAGAATTCTTCCCAACGCTTATGTTGGTCCATCACGTACATACGCAACATGTCCTCCAAGATTTGGTTTGTCCATTCAGTCTGCCTGTCAGTCTCCGGGTGATACATGGTACTAAAGTTAAGTTGGGTTCCCAAGGCCTCTTGGAAACTAGTCCAAAATCGTCTAGTAAACACCAATCCTCGATCGAATATAATCCTCTTAGGTATGCCATGCAACCTCACAATATCACTGATGAAAACTCTATCTATGTCAGGTGTCCGATACATCATACGCACAAGAAAAAAATGAGCACTCTTCATCGGAGTGTCGACTACCACAAAAATCGAGTCGTGTCTCCTTGCCATCAGTGGAAATCCAACAATGAAATCCATCGAAATGACCTCCCATTTCAATTATGGAATCACGTGTGGTTGTAGTAATCCTACCGGATTTCTATGTTCATCCTTCACCTGCTGACATTCTAGACATATTGCCACGTAGTTGACTATGTCTATCTTCATTCCTTTCCAAAAGAATAAGGGTTTAAGGTCTACCCTCATCTTTGTGACTCTCGGGTGAGCCATGTACACTGCTTTGTGAGCCTCGCTTAGGATCAAACTCCTCTTGACTCATCATTCGGTGATACGTAAATTCGATTTTTAAATCTCAATAACCCATCGTTGTCCAACGTAAATCCTTCAAATCTTGGTACCATCATTGTGTTTTGTTCGATAAAATCCTTGAACTCTTTGTACCAGTCATCGTCGCGTTGTAAAGTTAGAATCTTTTCACGTAGATTCGTCTGAAGAGGCATCACCGAAAATATGCGTAGTCTCCGAATCAACGCATCAGCCAGTCTATTCATTGTTCCCTTTATGTAAGTAATCTCGAAATCATACTCGCCAAGCAATTCTGACCAACGTCGTTATCGCTCATTCAAGTCGCTTTGCGTAAAGATGTGTTGTAGTCCACAGTGGTTCGTTTTTAGTTTGAATTTCCATCCAATAAGGTAGTGCCTTCAAACTCTCAAGGCATATACAATGGCTAACAACTCCAAATTGTGTGTTACATAGTTCTCCTCATGCCTCCTCAACTTCCTTGAGATGTAAGCGATCACTCGACCGTCTTGCATCAAGACTTCGACTAAGCCTTCCTTGGATGCGTCAGTGCATACCAAGAAGTCTGCATCCATGTCAGGGACCTTTAGTATCAATGTCGTTGTCAATAACTCATTGAGCCTCCGAAATGCCTCCACGCATTTCTTGGTCCAAAAAAACTTCTTGTTCTTCTTCAGCAATTCCATAATCGGATTTTCTATCTTTGAGAAACACTCAATGAACCGTCGATATTATCCTGCTAATCCCATGAAGCTACACACTTCTGGAACATTCATCGGTGCAGACCATTCCATAATAGACTCGAACTTTGTTGGATCCATGGTGATACCTTCACTGAAGATGAAATTCCCTACTGTAGATGAAATGCCCTACGTAGTGAATCTTCGATTGATAAAATGAGCATTTAGATAATTTCCCATACAATTTTTTCTCTCGCAGACATTGTAGTACCAAGTGAAAGTGCTTGTCATGATCCTCCATCGTCCGAGAGTAAATCAAAATATCATCAATGAATACTTGGACAAACTTGTCCAAGTATTCACGGAGCACCTCCTTCATCAAACTCATAAATACCCCAGGGGCATTTATCATTCCAAAAGGTATAACAGTAAACTCGTAATGTCCAAACCTCATCTTAAAGGCGGTCTTAGGGACACCATCCTCCTTGATCTGTAACTGGTGATACCCTGATCACAAGTCGATATTTGAAAACACCATTGGGCCTTTCATCTGATCAAATAGATCATCAATCCTTGGCAACGGGTACTGATTCTTGATCGTTTCCTTGTTCAATTGACAGTAGTCAATGCAGAGTCTCCACGACCCATCCTTATTTCGTATGAAAATAATAAGCGCATCCCACGGTGACACAATGGGATGTATAAGTCCCAGGTCCAACAAATCCTTCAGTTGCATTCTCAACTGTTGTAACTCCGGGGTCGACATATGATAAGGCATTCTTTCTTTCGGTTCAATTCTCGATTTTAGGTCGATGGTAAATTCCAATTCCCTCTCTAGCGCCATCCTAGGTAACTCCTTAGTGAAGACGTCCGCAAACTCTCTCACTAACGCAAGGTGTTATAGACCTTCCACTACTCCCCTCTCATTTAACACAAGGATCGCATAAATCTTACATCCCTTGCACATGCTCTTCTGTAGCTACAAGGAAGAGATGAACCACAGGGAAACTCCCTAGATCCGACCTACAATCATGAGTCTCTGACCCTCATCATTGACCAAGCTCAATCGTTTTGTTTTATAGTTGAGTATTGCCTCATGCAATTCCAACCAATCCATATCGATCACGACATCATAAGATCCTAAGATCATGACATATAGGTTGGCCCTAGTGAAAAACTCTCACAGGTTAAGGCTACAACCTGTAACCTTCCCTCCAACCTTCTGTTTGGCTCCCAAATCCATTTCTACAAATCTAAACTCATCATGTCAACTGCCTTTACCTTAATTATTTTTAGCGCTGCACTAGAAATGAAACTCTTTGTAGCACTTGGATCAATCAAAATACTAAGGGTTTGGTCAGCGACGGTACCTGACGTCTCAAGCATAGTCGACTAGTGCTCTACGTAGCGGTTGTTCACCACTGCATGAATCTGATGGGCCTTGCCCAAATCTCCCACGGTAGTGGGTCATACTAATCTAGATGCTCTAGTCCTCTCCACCGGGCAGTCGCGTTGGTAGTGTGGCTCCCCACATGTCCAACACCCCTTCTTTCGTCCAGTACTCTTGGCACCCGAAGTAGAAGTTGATGGCCCACCGGCCTGGAATCCCGGTCTGTTCTGTTGAACATGCCTAAACTGTTGTTGTTGCGGTCGACGTTGCTGTTGGTGTTGTGGTCCTCGGTCAAGAGTCTGCTGCTAAGGCATTGGTCGTCGAGGTGTAGTGAAAGTGGATCCTCTCTAGAAGCCACGATATCTCGGTGAATTCCTAGCTGGTGTCTAATGTTGTTGCACACCAGATGACACCTACCCTGTTGGTCTCGCAAGAGTCCAACTCTGAACCCCACAAATAAGCTCCTCCTCTACTATGAGGGCCTTCTGGATGACATCCTGCAAGGTCTGAAGCATCAGAATCCTAACCTTTGCACGAATGCTGACATTAAGGCCAAAAAAGAACCCGTTGAACTTAAGTTTCTCGGTATTTAGGTGCGGAGCATACCGAAGCAACTCCATAAAACGGGTCTCGTACTCGGGCACCGTATGACCACCCTATCGCAAGGTGTTGAAATCGTTGAGTTGACGCTCAATGAATTCCTCTGATATATACCTCTCTCGGAACCGTTCCTTGAACAACTCCCATGAAACATCTTCGACGACCATGTTCAATTATGGCAGGAGCGTCTTCCACCATAGAAGAGTGCTCCCCTTCAGTTGAAATACCGCCATGCAAAACTTCATGTTGGAGGTATAGTCACAAAGTGCAAAGCACATCGCCATATTCTCCATCCATGCCTCGGCGACTGCGTTGTCCGGGGCACCAAAGAACTCGGGAAATTTGACCTTCTCGAGTTCGTGGTGAATGCTACCAGTACCAATCGGAGTGCATGATGGACCCTCAAGGGGTGTCAACTCCCTGGCCTAATCTCTGTCCAAACGACTGATCAGTGCCTCAGACATTCGCTAAAAGGACCTCATAAGCCCAACCACATCACCCACTTCTATCTATTCCTGCCCGACAACCTGTTCGTCTCCCTGGGGGTTAGACCCTCAGGCGTGGATGCTACTAGGGGCATCGCACCTCCTCCCCTAGCACCCCGTCATCTTCCTCCGTGACATCCTCTAACCATGATTACCTGCACGAATACAATTCAACTTAATTAGCAACATTATAATCAAATATCAAATCAACAAAAGATGTAGTGATCCCAACTCGCGGGTCAAACCCCCTCTGATACCATATGTAACGGCCCCCTCCGTTACGACATCAACGATGTACAGATTATTTTATTTTTTTTAATTTTATCAAGTGTCAACGTGAACTATGCTTGATCCATAATCACATGATGTGTATTCACTTGAAGAATAACATTCCAATAGCCAAACTATGTGAAGAATTTAAGTGTTTGACGAAATTGTTTCAACCATAAATTCATGATCATGCCAAGTTGTTATTGGATTCTCCAAACACAACCACATAACAAATTTCATTTAGCTATTGCTCTTAATGATGATCGTTAGTGTAATTTGAGAAATCCATAAGAATATTCAGTGAGACCAAATCTTGGGACATTCAATGATTCAGGTTTAAAGTTAATCCTATAGTAAAGGGTTTGAGACTATATAATGGACATCAAATGAAAATATATAACACACCATTCTCAAGAGGGTACCTATAATCAACGGTGTAGAATGTTTTTTTTTTTGTGTGTTAACTTCATAATCATTGTCTATGGGATTTCACAACTTATAGCAACGTCATGTATATATGCAAAGGACATGATCAATAAGTATCCCAACAATATGGTAACCTGAGATTAGGACGACAACCTTTAATAATTTAACTTAAAAAGAAAAGTTTCTATCTCTTAACACAGGGACCGCAAGAGCTAAATGCAAAGTTCATGAAGGTAATAGAACCATGTAGTGAGAAAAACCATTAGTAATTAATTAAAGGATAATTTTGCAGTTAAGATTTTCTTATAACCTTTGAACAACAATTATGTGTAGGCTAACGTTAGACATCTTTTAGAGATCCTTGTATCAATTTGTATCTATAGGAAAAGATTTGAAACGAGGAAAGGGACAAATATTGTAGAGAGAAGGGTTGTGCCACATGCATCTTTTTGAAGAAAAACTTACGCATAAATAGGAAGAGGGAACATCCGTCAATTCTAACACCAACCTGCTTTGAGATAAATGAATCAATCTTGTGATCGACCTTGGGAAAGTTTTAAACGTGGAAGAGGGCACCGATTTGAAAGTATTGGAGAAAAGACAAATGCAGTGACCCAATGGCGGAGATAATAATGATTTGATCACAATCAACGTGTTGGAAAAATTTGAGTGCAACAATCCGTTCGCCAGTTGGACACTTTGTAAACCCTGCAATTCTACACAGAGCCTATATATGAAGATGAGACATGTAGTGATGATATTAAGGTTCTAGGGTTTGACCATAAATAAAACGAAACAGTAAGTATTAAAACCATAGCTCGTGGGTTATGAGTAAAAATAATATCGCTATCTAACATTATGAGTAGTAACATTTAAATTTGTGTAGTAGCAAATGCAATTCGCTGCCAACGAAATCATTGTCCATGTATAAAAATCGTTGTCTACAATAATATTGCGGTCCTTTAATAAATTGTTGTTTTCACAATAATTTGTTGTCTTAATAATAACTCGTTGTCCAAGAATCATTCTCTGTCTATATAAAGGAATTAATCAATTATATTTTCTATCAATCAAACAAGATTATTGTCCATTAATACATATCAAAGAAAAAATTATATCCATAAATCATATCAGAAAACGCTATCCCTTAATACCTATCAAACACAGACATAACAAAACATTGTCCATCAAATAATATCGTTGTCTATTTAGGATTCACCTGGGTCTATTAAATCGTATTACTATTTTTATTAAAAGGTCACTGTCAACCATCCAATTGTTGTCAAAAAGGTATGATATCACTGTGTAAAGATAAAATATAAAATATAATAATGTTGCCTATAAAAATTATTGTCGTTAAAATAAACAATAAGATGCTTAAATATATAAGGGATGAGAATGCAGTCAACACAACAGTAATCACCACGTTGTCATTCAAATGTATATATTAATTTCACTATATATATATATATATATATATATATATATATATCAGTGTATATCAAATTCGCTACCAAACTTAACAATACTAAATCGCTTTTACACCATATTAAATCGCAAGGTTGACTACCAACAATTCTTAGTCAACTTCCTTGTTGACTCCATCCTTCTCCTAGAATAAAATTGCATTGCACCTCCTGCAAGCATTCAAATTATGGCACTATCATTGTGATTGTCAAGTCATCGCATGACCCAAAAAATCTTGTTAAGGCACCAAAAACTAGGGTGCCTCATCCATCCTCTCATCTCAACACAAACATAATTCACTTCCCACTTCACCGCAACAACCTGTCCAATGCGCCTCATCAAAGAGTTAGGCAACTTCATCAAGCCACCTCCACGAGTGCATCCAAATTTTCCTAATTCCACCACAAGATGCATCCAAGCAGGTCACTCCAAGCTCTCTACACATTCACCCAATAAAGACATCATAAAATGCTACAAGACTTCTTTGAATCTACACCACTTGATTCACCCTCAAGTTTGTTGTCTTCACTGCGGAAACATAATGCACTTGAACTACCAAGTCATCTGACTTCCCATCAAACAACTCACTACAACACTTAGGAAATTAAAGAACTTGAAACCAACCATACCTTTCCCAAAAACATACTTTGTTGCAACCATAGTTCAATTCTATTGTCTTGGACCTCCTCTTTCCCAAGCAACCGACTCTCCACATGAACTCCTCAATCATCATCCACAACTCCACAAACCTGCAAGACCTTCACTGTTATACAAGGATGAGTCCAGCCATCCACTTCAAAAGTCTGTCTAAGTCCTAAAGTTTGCATGCAATCAGTCGAACTCATCTCCAATGGTCTGCCATCTATGCACCTTAACTGCTCCCACCTCAAGGCACCATGCATCCACCACCCGACTGTCAAGTCATACTACTACTAACTAATTGTTGTAACTCTGTGAATCACCTAGTCCAAAGGTTGCGGCCAACCCACTCATCTAACAACCCAACTCAACTCATTTTTTGTTCTCGGCGATGCACAGTATGAAGACATCATGATGGAAACGTGCCCAACCAACTTCCTTTTGCGGAGCTACTTTAGGTCACCCCAAGTCATCCAACACACCCAAGTGCTTCACCTTGTTGCAACCCATAACTGCTCTTCTTTGCAATCACTTTTGCAATCACCCTCCCTATCCAAGTGCTTCATTTCACCAAAAACTCTGCTCTCGACCTACACAAGGTGTGCACCCAGATTAATCTTCCACCTTATTGTCAACCAAACCTTTGCCGTGAGTCTAATGCAAACTTTGTGATGAATCAATCTGTTCCACCAAATGGTTCACTAATTAAGTTTGTGAACGTTCCCACCGAAATGACTTCGTAACAAATTTCCTTCTCAACAAGTGCACCCCACCACAACTATTCTAACTACAAGAGTGGTGAAGATCATCAAACTACTCTAATACCATCTATCGTCGAGATAATGGTGAAGAGTTCACCAACCCTTCATCAAAATCTACAACGAATCCTCTATTATACCAACTGTCACATCCCCACAATGTGCCTTGCGATCATGCACCTATTGAGGGTGTACAACACCGCAACGTTTCTCACTTGGTTTCTTGGAAATACCAAGGATACTTCGTCCAGACTACACCTCTTCCACTAGAGCATACCCATACTACATTCTAAGCTACCAGCGAGTCACACTCCTACTCTAGTGCAACTCTTTTATTCTTAGACATTTATTAATATCTTTCACACTTAGTCATATATAAAAATGCATCCATGAGAAACCAAGAGAACAACAGTGGAACAAACGAAAGACAAACACATAAATAATGCAACTGGCACAAACCATGCCTAACACCCGACTAAGTCTTTGTTATTGCAAAACAGTTGCAATATGAGCATTATCGGCTCAGTTTACAACTTCGTCAGAACCACACAACTCACCTCACCTCACCAAGGCACTCATACACAGATTCATCACACCAAGACTATGTTGCAACCATCTCTACAACCTTTTTTGTTGCACCTCGAACGCGCCCTCAATCACATACTTGGTATCTCTTCATTTCCGCAGACTTCATAGATTTAAATTCTACCTCACGCATGCCTCCAACAGACTTGCATTTCCAAACTTCCCCAAAACCTTCCCAAAATAAGCTCTCCCAACTTTGTCCATTGAATCCATCTCAAGGTAGCGCAAGT
Source organism: Picea engelmannii (assembly GCA_009831015.1). Taxonomy (NCBI): domain Eukaryota; kingdom Viridiplantae; phylum Streptophyta; class Pinopsida; order Pinales; family Pinaceae; genus Picea; species Picea engelmannii. Next base: position 423,701 of record ML792365.1, read on the forward strand.
CCTCCCATGTGGAGTGACTTGGATCCTTAAGGGAGCTCGCCCCTCTTTGTCTAATCCTACCTTAGAACCGCAGATCTCTTCTTGTTCTGCTTGTCTTCCAAGCTACCTTCCTTGGTTTTGCACCCTTGTTCTCTTATAGGGACTCCAAAGGTCACCATTGTGAATCATCATGTCCCTTGGGGGTGTCACTCCCCTTCATGAACCCATGTTCAAAACGAATCGCCGTTCCCCTTCATGGACCTAATTATTCAAAAAAATCGCCGCGCCCCTTCGCAGACCCGGTCGCCCAAACAAACCCATGCAATCGTCAACCTTCATGCTCCTTGGGACTAGCGCGCCCCAATATCTTGGTTGCTTCATACTTGGGAAAGCCTCTTGGTGCATTCGCATGCCCAAGGTTCCCACTTTCCCAACTTGTGCAATACTTGGGGGTCGGAGAAACCCCAAGTTTTGTCTCCTTGAGGACTTGGGTGAGGGTCGCCATGCCTGATCCAGATGGATGTCGGTGGCATCCCACCTATTCCAACTGGTTCGTTTTGGTAGTTTTCCAGTTTGACATTTTTTTCCTAGTTTTCAAGTCCCCGACTTCCAGGGTCATTTTGAGGCCCTAAAAAGTGTTTTTAGGGATCAACAAAGTCATAGTCTGACAAAAGCATGTGTATTCCTCGGATAGACCTTTCCAATGGTCTATCGTGTGCCTAAAATGGAGATCGTATGCAAAAGTTACGACCCCGGGAAGTTGATGTACTAGCTTACCCCAACGGGGCCCACATGAATTTTGGCGCTTCATCTCCTAGGGTTAGGTTTTTGGATGTCTAGGGTTTTGGCATTCATGTTTATTGTAAAAATTCCTTCAGAGCCTCATTGTAATCATCTTCTTGCGAATGAGCGCATCTGTCACATCTCTTCTCAAAGATAATCCGCCACCATTCCAGCAAGCTTGTTTTCCACTGCATTTTACAGTTTCATCTTATTTCCTTATTGAATAGAAACTAGTTTTACTGTATCTCTGTTATTTTGTGTTAAACATCTTTTAATAATCTGTATTCATTTCGTTCTTCTCATAAAATTCGGACCAACGCTTATCTAGTCAAAGACCTTACACAAAGCATAACGCTTCCCAAAATTTCTTCAAACTCTAACCAAAATCACCTATAATTCAAGCGGGGATGAAATGAAAATTCCAATTCTTGGCTTAATCATTGGGGAATAAAAGAAGAGATCATTCTGCAGAATAATGACAATATTAAAAATATTATTACATCAAAATTTAAGGAGAAATTGTGGTGCAATAAAGAATTAGATGACAAAATAAAATTAAGATATTATAAGGAGGTGATCAACTCTAATCTTGAAGATCAAAAGTATCTCTCAGTTTTGACTATCGTAAAGACGAAAACACTCAATATTGGACAATTCCCAAAACATCAAGAATCTCTAAATTTTCACAACAATCTTTTTTTTATAAACAAAACTAAACTTTATATATTGAAAAAGAGGTTTGTGCTTAAACAAATAGTTGTCATACATAGAAACAAAAATGGCTCAAGTGTTGTACATAGTTCTAGAACAAAAAGGCAAAAGATGGAACTCACTCTAGTTCAACTTCCCACTCTGACTGACTGATAACCTTTTTTACAAACAAGCCTAAGAGAAAGAGAATTTTGAAATACATTCATTGATATGAAGAAACAAAGTCCTGAATTTCGGGTACCCTGGTTTTCTTCAGATTTATTTCTTCAATGTCCATAGGAGTTGTATCATGATCCCCAATGCCATTGATCGTGTTACCTTGACAAGGGGAGACATCTGTACCTTGGTTAATGGAGGCAGAGGTCGAACGTTGGGGAAGAAAAAGATACTTGATTTGTTGAGTGTCAAGTTCCATCTCATCGATTCGCCTTGTCTAAATTTCTAGTAGATTCCTCAAGTAAACCAAAGCTTGGTCCATTTCCCCCATCTTAATAGAGATTTGTTGTAGTGAAAAGTTGTTTGCTTGAGATATTTCCTCATGTCACTGAAGGATTATTTTAATTTCTCTCCAGTTATGATCAATCTTTGTGTTCAACAACCAACAACCAAAAAAACCCCACCACCCAGAACTTGGTGAAGGGTCTCCAATTCTAGATTTAAAAAATACAATCAAAAGATGAAATTCAATGAAGATGAAATGATCCACTTGGAGGAAAAGATGAACATTACCAAACCTAGAAGGTGAAGGATTGAAACCCAGGGTGTATGTGGACAAAGACCCCAATAAATCCAACATCAAATGAGCACCACCACCGCCCATAAACTGAAACAAATCTCACAGAAACAACACCCCAACATGTGTTATGAACATAATATATAATAATAAATATAAATACATTATAATAGTTAATGAATAATTAATGAAGAGACATGTTCCTAATGAAAGGTCACATCTCTTCATGGAAGGGAACCCCTCTGTGGGTATATAATATTCATTTTTATTGTATCTCATCATCTCATATTCATATACATTATTTAATATATTATCCAAGTTATGGATTATAACATGTTGCCCTTCCTACATTGGGTATTTACCTAGTGAACCGGCTTGGTTCACAACAATGGTATCAGAGCTTCATCTTGATCCAAATTTTGGCCACAAATAGAGTTTCTCTAAAATCAGGTCTTTGACCTCATATTGGCCATTGGCCATTTATAAATCAAATATTCTACAAATTTCAGCGAAAGTAAAAAAGTCATTCTGCACAAAATCAAAAAACAAAAGAAAAGGTTTTTCTTAAGGGGAACGTGAAGAAGTATAAGTGCACACCAAGAAGTTTGAAAGAAATATTCTATATTTGGCATTATTTAAGTTAATTGTCATTTAAAAAGTGAGAAAAAATAATTTAAAAGAAAAAGTTTCAAAGAAGAGAAAAAGTGAATATTTTATTTTACCTTTGGAGATTTACCATCAAATGGTTTTGGAAAACCATTAACCCATGGTATTCCATACCATATATAATATATATGTGTGTGTATTTTCCTCTAAAGAAGTATTTCACAAAAACTTAGGGACGTGTTCATTGAGCTCTGATCACTGCTAACAAATAGTCAAGAGTATAAAAGGGATTTATAAGGTACTTTTTATAAGTATAAAAAGGATTATAAAATTTGAAGTGAAAAGATATATAAGAAGGAAGGGGTATAACTAAAAGAGTTTTTTGGAAATTGTGAAGGTAATATTAAATTATTTTTCAATAATTACCAAGGAAAAAAAAGAAGAAGAAGAGATTAAGTGAATATAAAATTACTTTTGGTAAAGTATAAAGAAAATATTCAAAGTTTTTAAACTCTATATATATAAAAAGAAGAATTATCAAGGATTGTTTTCTTAAAAAAATATAAAGGAATATTAGAGGAAGATATCTATTAAGTCAAGAAGCTTAAGTCTTATTATTATTAAAGGGATATTATAATAATTATAAGGTCAATTCAAATTAAAAAAATGGATTTTAAGGAAGGAATATTTTATGGTAAAAATCATCTAAGTAGATGCATCGAATTATTAACATTTAGAGGAAATATTCAAGAAAAAGAAGTTAGCATCAACATTTGTCCAAATAAGAAAAAAATGACATAAGTATGGTTTTGGCGAATCAATTAATAATTCCAAAGACAAATGTAATCGAAACAAAATACTTTTTTTTTGCAATAAATATGACATCAAGGATTTACCGTTGACACTCGAAGATTATAAACTTGTATCGAATTTTGAGGTTACAACTATATATGAAAAAGAGGTTTATATAATCCTTGGCTCGACTTGGTTAGAGACGCTGGGTAGCTTAATATTAAACCTTGAGAAAAAAAAATTAATGTTTTCCTACAAGAAGAAAAAAATAAAATTACATGACGTCTCAGTAAAGTAAGATTCAATATCTACGTCAAAATATCTTGATTAGATCTCCAAAATACTGTTGTCAGACAAACAATAGTCAATTATTGAGATCCAAAAAGAATGTGACAAAATCGTCATAGACAAGGACGCAGAAATTTGTCACCTAAAAGCTCATAATCAAAGTTCACTCACCTAGATTAAAAAGACAAAGAGTGATAAGAAGACAATACAAGAAAAGTTAGAAAAACTTATCAATAAGGAATCATTGGTAGATAAAGATACAATGATTGAACCTATGGAACTACAGAAGTCTTTAAATGGAAAAAACCTAATGGTGGATAAAGCAATTAATACAGACCCAATCAACTTTACAGCTCAAAGGGATTCAATTGATGTAAAGAGGTCTTCACATGTCGAAGTAGAAACAAGCCAGGGCTATGAAGAAGACTCAATTCCAAGTGTTAATCAAGAAGAAGCTACAAGTACACGAAGCAAAGATCAAGTTGCAAGGATGTCTTATAGACATCCTAATCAAAAAAATCGATACTTCAGCCAATCAATGAATCCGTAGAAACAAATGATAAATATGTCAAAAATTATTACCACCATTACAAATGATGCTCAAGGTAGAAGTTATCATGGGAATCAAAATACATCAAATTGTCTACAATAAACCCATAAAATCCCCATTGTACAGAATATCGATTTAAGGTGGGCAAATTCCCTTATAATTCGACGGTTCTACGTAACGCTTAGAAGATCCTATCATTTCAAGTCCTCAACGATCACTAATTCATGAATAAAGAATAAGGAGACAACATTACAAGCCAGAGCAAGATATAAGTCTTCCATAAGTATGCTTTGAGGACAAAACATTTTTAAGGGGAAGGAAATGTTATGAACATAATATATAATAATAAATATAAATACATTATAATAGTTAGTGAATAATTAATGAAGAGACACATTCCCAATGAAAGGTCACGTCTCTACATGGAAGGTCACCCCTGTGTGGGTATATAAGGTCCTCATTCTTATTGTATCTCATCATCTCATATTCATATATATTATTTAATATATTATCCTTTATGGATTATAACATGTTGTCCTTCCTACATTGAGAATTTACGTGGTGAACCGGCTTGGTTCACCACAACATGACCATGAATCAAAGAAACCTTCCTGGAAACCAAAGAAGAGCAATCCATTACCAGAGAGAGTTCACGTAAAAGGCCAAACTGGCGCGAAGCAAATTCAATAACCATCCCAACACCATAACTCCGCAAATGTGCGAGTGAGAGTACAAAATAAATGATGATCCACTTTGACTACCACATGTTGATCACAATTAAAGAGGGAGGTCTTGGACTATGGGATGGACAACGCCCCCCCTGATCCCATTTATTTCTATAATGTTGGCCTCCAAATTTGACCCAGCTTTATCCCAATGGTCCGCTAGAGAGTTTAGGTCCCTTTTAACATGCAAAATTCTAAAATTTTTGAATCCTTCAACAAGAGAGAGGCTACGGGAGAGAATGTTGTTGAAGACATTGTTGTCAGACTAATATTTCTTGATAATCACTCGAACAACCATCATAGAGTTCCCCAAGAACCACGATTTTAGTTACATTTTGTTCTTTTGCGATATAAACACCTTCCCATAAGACATAAGCTTCAACAACATTGTTAGATACATTAATCAATCCCCAAGTGTAGGAAGCTATTGTATTTCCTCTGGGATCAAGGAGACTCCCCTCACGCTACAACCCCATCAAAGTTGATGCAACCATGCGTTTGATTACTACCTCAAGGTGTCATCGTGGCTCCAGGTTAAGCCCTCATTGTAATTGAACCTTGGCCAATGGTGAAAAACTCTTGGCTTTCCACCATTTTTCCCTGCAATCTTAATAACTACTCCCACCACATAAATCTTAAAACAATAATACCAATTTTCCTAACCTTTTAACTCATCAAACTATGGTGATCAAGTAATCTCTTACCTTTCTTAAGATCACATAAATCAAGTTTAGCCTCAACCTATGTTAACCACCATTATCATCATCACTAATATATTGATTATACTAATTATAAATATTAATTAATAATTATTTTTATTGAGTATATTTATTAACCAAAGTGAATCTTAGATGAATCTCATATATCTCCAATATATATATATATATATATATATATATATATATATATATATATATATTATGATAAATGTAAATTGATTTTATTTTATTTATTAAATTTATTTAAAAATATGTATGACAAAAGAACTAAAAAGCTTAGATATTACAAACTCTTCTATATATATCATTTAAAATGCTCTTCTCAATACAGTTTAAGTGATTTTAATGATTATGAACATGTGTTTCCTCGTAAGAAAGATACAAGTTCCATGGATTAGTTTAAACATTATAGAGCATTGCTAAAGTTTTAAATATTTGTTTTGATGATATGCCAAATTGTTTTTATGCTCAGTGGTTCAAAGGAGAATTCTATTTCTCTCCTGTCGTCTTTATCTTTTTGTTCGACTGAATACATCGCAGTTTGGTTTGGTTATCAATATGCACAAGATCCATCGCTATCTCAGCAGACTTGTAGTGGATTTGTAGATTTACAAATCCACTACAAGTCTGCTGAGATAGCGATGGATCTTGTGCATATTGATAACCAAACCAAACTGCGATGTTTTATTTTCAGTCAATCATTAACTGAGCAAGTGGGTACTTATTTGCAATGCTTTCACTGACTCAGCAGAGAATTTGCTTTTGGAAAAATTAGTTGTAAACATTATGGACTTCCAATACTATATACACAGAAAATCGAATAGTACATATCCCAAAATATATAGGAGTAATTTCTCTGTTGTAAGTTGTACAATATTTACCATCTAATTTTGCCCAATGCAAATACTTCGATTAATAAAATGTCAGTATTAGTCAGTTATAACAGTGCAGATAAATAACCACTTGTTAATGGTCGACGAGAAACAAACAAACCCAATGATCGACCAGAACCAAACAAACCCATTGCAAGTCTGCGAAGATCACTCAATTTTCTAAAACTAATCGGGCGATAGGTATCGACCATCACCTAAGATTTTATTCTCAGAACACTTACTACTGTAAGCAATCATCTACCATTAAACCCTATTTCCAAATTTCTTCCATACTTTTGGTTACTAAACCCTAACACTCCAAAGCAATCATCAACCATTAAACCATAGCCAAATCAACAGATCCCTTCATGAATACAAAATCAAAGTAGCATGGAATCCTTAAGCTCGCTGTCATCTTGTGTAGTTGTAATTTTCCAAGAAAATAATATATTATCGACAAGTTTCATAAATGCGTTAAACAACCTTATCTGTTATCTGTTTGGATTTTGAAAACACTATTTTCGAGAAATCCGGACCGAACTCTCGCGATATTTGTCAATCCATTAACTATGACTTGACCAACCTTGCCTACTCAGGCGTCCAGTCTCATTATTGTATTGAAGAAATTTACTCTGCGTTCATACACGGCCTTTTCTCGAAGGGTTTCGGCTATTTATGGATGCCATGTGGGAATGGCGAAATTATCCACAAGTCAGAAATTTTGTTCGTTTTCGAAACTCTCGAATGATAATAACGATGCAGGACATTATTTTCACCAACTTTTTTCCCAAAAGAAATTACTCGATTTTATAAGGGTATAAAATCATTTACAGTTGTCTGAATCCAGTCAAGGCTGAATGACAGTGTCAATACAATGCTGTTCATGTAAACATGCAATGTGACACCAGTCGAAGGAAGGACTAAACAAGCCAAAAGCTAACAGCCAGTACAATTTACATAACGATACCATGCAAAACAGTATACCAAGACGAGAAACATAAAGACTCAGC
>ML792366.1:0-12920 GCA_009831015.1 Picea engelmannii
ATATCCTGTGTTGTGATTGCTTTGTGTTATTGATGTGATTTATGCTTAGTACTGAATCTTTATCTATGTTAGATGCATCTGATGAAGTATATTAGTGCTTAGTGATATGAATGAATGCTAGATCTGATCTATTTCTATGTGCTAAGTGCTTGGATGTCTTAGATCTTGGTGAATACTGCGTTCTTCTATAATTAGGGTTTTACCTGCAATGTGAATAAAGGATTAAAGACTAATGAATGTTAATTGCTAAGTGCTCTGTTAAGTATTGTGATCACATATATGTGTCCCAACTAAGTTGTAGACACCTGAGTCCTACAACCCCCCCTGCCTCTACCTCGGGTGAGACTTCATCTGCTTCGCAGGTGTTGCTGAAAGGGCCGATAGTTAGGGTTTTGTTGGTGTGTTGTTGAAGCGTTGAACCTCGGGACTGCCCCTATGCCAACAAATGGTTATGTTGCTAGGACCTGAAACTGTGATTGTTGGGAAATGAGGAAAAGAGAAAGCTCTATGTGTAGATCTGTTGTTGTAGTGCACAATACTCTACTTGACTTGTGAAGCTTAGTGTCAAGAAGAGAAGTCTGATCTGGAGAAAAGAGGTAAGATATTAAATCTTGGTGCTCTGATAAAGGTAAGATAAGTGGAAATTTTTATTTTGAAAGAATGGATCTAGGTATATTTGATAGATTTCTTCCTAGTCTTTAAACTAGGGCACATCTAGAAGAAAGAAGATGTGATATGAATAAACCTGATAGAAATAGTGAAAGATATGTTTATTTATTTATTTTTATTTTTATGTCTGGCAGAGTCAACAACTAGTTGGGCCTGTGCTTGCATTCCACGTGGTTGTGTTATCCAACTGCTACCACTATAACCTCTAGGTGTGCCCACAATGCCCCTTATGCGGCACACATTGTAAGTCGGGGGGATTTGAACTCAAAACCTCATGGAATTTCATATTCACGATACTTGCCAATTGAGCTGCCCCCCTGGAGGCAATAGTGAAAGATATGTTATTCCTATCCATAGAAATAATTTTTGGACTAACAAGGGGATTCAGGATCCTAGAAAGATTTTTTTGCAGGTCTATCACTGTGATCCCAGTGCGCAGTATGGGAAAGGTTGGGGATTTTTTAAGAGAAAGAGAGGATTGACTCTTTGTTATAGTTGTAGAAGATCGAGAAATATTTCTAAGGATTGCCCTGGTAGAGGTCCTATTTGCCTTTGTTGTAAGGATACTGGACATGAAGTTTTAGATTGCCCTAGAATGATTGCTAAAGTTGAAAACATGAACATGAGACAAGAAAACCATGAAGAAGGTAAAGAAACTAAGGCTATACTACAGAACCAGAAAGAATCTAAGGCTATATTATTGCAGATGAAAGAAACATTGAATGATCATAGAGACATCAACTTATCAGAGGTTTTAAAAGAGAAAGAGTGCATAGAAACAAGAATAGGAGACTTCGGCATAGACTGTGTATTGGATGCAGAAACATAGGTGAACATTATGCCAGAAAGTACTTGGGAAATTTTGGGAAAGCCTTCTATGATTCCTCCATTGGGAGGAATAGGATTGTTTAAAGGAAAGATGATAACCCTATGTGGAAGACTTACTCATGTACCTATGAATGCTCATGGAGAATCGACAGAAGAAGTATTCGAGGTCATTAAGTTTGTTGAGAACAAAGCCCCTTTTACACTTTTGTTAGGAAGGACTTGGATTGAGAGAGATCAGATCCGAAGAAAAGAAGAAGAGGAAGCTATGGAACAAAAAAAACAAGGATTAAGATATTTCACGGCTAAGAGAATAGCGTGCTTAATAGAAGAACAAGAGGAAAAGTCGAAGAAACTGAGGGCCAGAGACTTGGCTGTCGAAGTTGAAAGAAGGCAAGAAGGCTTAAATAACTTAACCATGTAGGAGAGTAGCACACCTACTCCAGAAATAGTAAGAGAAGAAGTATTATCCTTGAATCTGTTGATGGGTCTTAAATACCTTGATTCAACAGCAGGAACCAAACCCGCCACCGAGTCCCAATTAGACTCTGCAGCATTTGATATGGAATGGTTCTCTAGATCTTGTGATCTGACCAATTTATCGATGGGATTTGTGTTTTCTTTTGAAGGTTCTCCCTTCAGGTAGGACTGTTATTTTCTGTATTTTTCTCTTGAGTGGGACTAGTTTGAGAGAGGCAAGCCGACATAAGCCAACTTGATGAGTAACAGGATTGAGTTTCAACTACTGGGAAGGGGTTGAGCTTGGGATAACCTGCTGCTCAAACATGTAGACAATAATTCTATACCAAAGGGCCTATTAATAATACATTAACCAAATGAGCATCCAATTACTACCTGAGAATCTAACTAATAGAAAGGAAAAAAACACATATGTAACCAAGATCATGGAAAGAAAAATAATTCATCTACCATAACATTCATCACATAACCACACAACGATTTATCTTCATCACTAAAGCAAAGAACATAAAAAAATTGCACCAGATAACTTGACAACAAAATCGATTGCTCGTACTCATTTACTGTATCATTCTTGGAACATGATAGGAAGTAATTCTTCCCCAACTCCAATCACATACATCTGATGAAAATAGCTTGTCTTTGGTCCAGAAGGACTTCTCAATTCATAGCAGTCTCAAAATAATTATCAACAAACCAAAAAAATAAATAGTTCTTACAACAATCATCGACCCCTCACTAATCGGTCGATGCCTTTATTTATAGCATAAAATTCAATTGTAATTTATGACTAAATACAATTCAGGCCAAACAAAAATTGCCATGTGGCGTGATCATTCAATAGTTTCTTTCAACAATCCACCTGAGATGTCTCTTGAAAAGGATGACTTCTTTCATATTCAGACCAGTTGATAAACAAATCTTCACAGGTTTGAGCCCATGGGAACTTGTGTTGTTCCATAAGGGAAACATATACTCCTCTGATATCCACTGCATGCGTTCGGTACTTTACCAAACTGGAGTTCAGCTGTTGCAGCATGGCTCAAGCTCTGATCCGGTGTCCTGTGAATTGTTGCACTTGCCCTGGCTTTGTAATGGTGACCTTTGCGCACTCTTCGACCCAAAGTGAGTCTTGTATGGAGTGCATATTGAACACATCACTCAGGTTAGTGAATTCATCCGGGGTGCCGAATTCGGGGAGACCGACGTCTTTCATTACTTTATTAATTTTACCCCAGTGTTTCCGGCACTTGGCCCATTGCTTTTGGATTTCTCGGTGTGGGTCCTGGGTCATCTTTGCCTAGTATTCGATAGATTTCCTCATGTGGTTGAGACTATTTTTTTGAACCAGCCGAATGGCATGATTTTCCTTTTCTCGACCTTGCTGAACTACCTCAATGTATTCAAGTCTTTCTATCGATGTTCTTTTTCGTGCCACCTTTCCATTTCTCTGCATGTCGCGAGTGCCATAAGAGTATCCTCCTAGAACTCGACTATGTTCTCGGTTAACAGGTGCCTTTCCTTATTGAACTCATTATAAACTCCGTTGAACTCATCCTTCAGATACACAGTGGTCTGTGTAGCTCCTTTATAGTATTTGACAAGATGGTGCAGGTGTTCGAGCTATTCCTGGGTGTCGGCAAATTTCTTGAACTGCCTGCTCCAGAAATGTTGCCTATTCTTCGTAGCTCATAGCTCTAAACCTGGTTCCTCAAGGATCAACTTAATTGGACGCCACCATATTCCAGTCTTGGGCATTCTCAGTAAAAATTTCATCCTCAAACTGGTCATGGGCATAAGGCCAACAGGATGATACCTGCAACGCTTGCTGTAGAACCAATCCCTTGGGATCGTGTTTGAGAAATCGGCCAATTTGGAACCAAAATTCCAATTGACCTAGCTTGAATTGTTTAGCATGCGCGGTATCTTTGACCATGCATAATCTGATATGACACCCATATGGTATAAAAGCCCGCTTCTTGTCTTTTACTAAAGTTGCATTGTATCCTTGCAGGATGGTTTGATAGCAAATTTCCCCTAACACTATCCGATCGAGAACATAAATGGGTAATAAGTGAGGTGCCCCTGTGGCATAAAAAAACCTAATGTGGGTTTCTCGTTCATCTAAATACTAGTGGCCAATTTTGGTTATAACCTTCTTTGGTTCATATGACAATCTAGGGCATTCTTTCCTAAAGAGAAAGAAGTACGTGCGTGCAATAAAATGATCACATATAATAGCATAGGATTTCTTGTACTTGTTTTCCCATAGGATGCTGAAGTATACATGGACCTCGGGCTCCGAAGAGTGCCAATTTAGGTTCATCCCAGCGAAAGCATTCCTAGCACATATGACATCCAATAGATACGAGGCCATGTAGAAGGTGGGGGTATCTCCATCCTTTGGCACCCGAGCCTGTCTTATGCAGGTGCTCAACTGCTTGGAGATGATAACACCCCAATTGAAGCCAGTGCCTGAAATGGCGGCTGTAAAAGCCAAAGGCATCCAAGCCTCTGAAAATCGCGAGCAGTCTTTCTCCCCATGTAACCTGCAGAGTAGAGCCATGAGATATAGGTATGGTTTCCTGATATTGGTTGTTGCATACCAACCAACAGTCCAGTTTGTGAATTTTTTGTCTTCTCTCCACCAAGATGACATGATTTTTCTGGTATCGTCTGACGCATAGAAACTCAGAACGAAATCAGTACTCAGTTTTAGCTCAGAATCTTTGAGATTATATTAATTCTGAACCTCTGATGGCAGGAAGACTCTGACGCATTCGTTGTTATCATCATTAATCAAGAATTTTTGGGTGTTAGTCTGGTCAATGATCCACTTCAAGAGCTCAATGCAAGGAAAGACTTAAGACCGACTTGCCACCATGTGCAGATAAGATTTGTGAATGTTGGGGAGGACCTCATCATCGAGTTTCCTTGTTTCAGGGTTGCTATGCAGAGTATATTCGAGGGGTTCTTCTTTCTTTATTTTCTTGAAAACTTCTTCCCAGTGAGGAAATGCCATCTTGGCTCCAATACTTGCCTCCGTGTCTCCGAAAGCTGGGGTCTAGACAAAGGGCTCCTTGGTGATTCTCTTAATGATGGATACTGGCTTGGAAGATAATTATAATTGTCTCACAACTGATGGGGAGGAGCCTTCTCCTACTTCTGATTCTTGCAGATTAGGGGCTCTCGACGATTTCTTGGTGGAAGGCTTCTTCGGAGGCATTGTTCCTGCAATTTAAAATGTCATTTGACCATGAGTACAAATAAGCGTTGGGTGCGGACATGTAACAATTGAATGCATGAAAACCATTAGCAGATACATATTTGTAAAGCTTGCTAAGATAATTTCTTAATACTCAATTAACTTTGGGCGTTTCTTCCAGGTTGTTGGCTTCACTCTTCTGCTTGTTCTGAATTTCTTGCTGTGAAAAATGGGACCATGCACAATGACTCGAACAAGATATAACTAGAGAGGTACTACCAGTCATATCAATCAGTTAATATGAGTAATAAATGTATATTCAAAATAAATTACCCTTGAATTTCTTCAAATAAACCTTAACTGGTTGACGATGGAGGCATGGGGGAAGATGCATTGTGTCAGTGGGTTTAACGGATCCTTTTGATTCGTGCATGAGTTGGTAAATAATGCGTGATCTACGAATTAACTACCAGATTTGAATGTGGTGTATCTAACACATATGGAGGTAAAATGTCTTGTCATGTCACATCACTTTGGTGCAAGGATTGGGGATCGGCTGTTTACTTCTTAGCTATGTGCGGTGTTTACTATTACACTTTTCTGCCGAAACTGAATGGATCGGTCTTCGACGAAATCCTTCATGAGGTTGTTCATAGGAAAGAAATGATTTCATCAGATGATGCCGATGAAGGTTGGTACTCAACTACTTTGACTTTTCAAATGATTTTCACCATCTTTATCTTTCGCCGATGCCGAATTTCTCAAGTGAGTCGGAGAAAACTCTGGGTCGCCGATTCGTGCAGATAGTTGATGAAGAAGATTGAGTGGTACCAAAAAAAGAAAATGTTCATAGATTTTTTAGGGTGTGTTGAGTGCTCAACAGAACCCTGTGAAAGATCCTCAACAGTGTGAAGTTACTATGCTAATAAAATATAAGAACAATAATAGAAAGAGGAATCTAGAGATGCAGATCACAGGAAGAAAGCAAGAAAGATCAGTAAGAAGAAAGCAAAGCTAGAAAAATTACAAGAGGTCCCAGAGAGGACCTCGCAGAAGGAAGGTTTGCATAACTTGAACCCCACCGTAATAAAATACAACACCAACTGGCACTTCGCCACGACAAAGAAATATGACCATTGGAGGCGTCCCGACCATTAGAACGATGCTCCATAATGGATAGAAACACAGTTATTGCTGGAACATTCACCATTGGACCGTTGGGACCACGCCACAACAGATGGAATTGTATTGATTGAGGCATTCCTACCCATTGGAGGAGTCCGTTACAACATTGTCTATTTATCCCGTCGAGCATTCCACCGAGGACACTTTCGCGAATTGTGATTATCCGAGCCCATAGAGAACTAATTTCTTTCGCGCAATGCTTATTGAGACCTTGCCACCTGTTCTGCTTACCTTGAGATTTTTTCCACCTATCCGAAACATTTGATCACGAGCGTGCATGTTGAGCGACCTTAGCGCAGTAGAAAATTCTGTTGAGGAGATCCTAATAGACCTCATGGATGAGAAGGGCATGTCCGCAGGAGCACAAGCCTCATCGATGAGAGCATTGAAAGCCTCCCCATAGACTGCATGTCGATATGGGCCATCTCGAACTACAATAGAGAAACATAGCACGCATCACAATGACTTGGAAAACACGAAGCTCATCCCATCAATCCTACCCAACTATATCCCGCCTCTGGCTAGCGCGGTTAGTCGTGATAGCATCCCGAGGGAATTCAAATATACATTGATCATTGTGTACCTCCGAAAGGGGATACGCGTAGTTAGAATGCAATTAGGACATATTATGACACTAAAGATAAATGACTTCAACTTAGGAGACCGTAAGAACTATCAAATGATCACACCACACAAGTACTTGACCAAGACAATGGGGAAGAAGTCAAACATAATCCCCCAACCATGGACCATGGACATCGCAAGATCGACCATCCTTAACATGATGAAGATACAACACTTTGATAGACATCAGGAGCTTAACGCGTGCGTTAAAATCCTCCTGTCATGCTACCATGGTAGTTACCTGTGGTTGGATTGATGCATCACCGTAGATCCGACGCTGATCCATTGGATCACCAGATTGAGCATGCAAGGATCCAACCCTCAATATTTTTACCAAGGGAAGGCTGCAGATCGTGCCCTGGCGCAGTGCATAAAAGAAACCTACGACAATGTGGAGAAAGGGAAGTGGGGATACAAGGTAGGCTCCCTAAAAAATGGTGCAATATGCCTAGCTTGCTAGTTGATTGCTGGTAAGCTCGTCAGGAAGAAAAAACCATCGCAGGTCATGGGGTTTGCTGTCAACCTTGCAGGAAAATGTGTTGAAGGGATGCAAATGAACTGGGCGAGCTACCTCCTCAACCAGTTGGAGCAAGATTTCCACGAAGCATAGGACCAGGGTTACGAGTTTGATTTTAGTTGTTTTTTTTATTCTCATTGCCTTCATCACTTGGGAGATGTCAGTAGGAGTGACCTTCCCCAAAGTTGATCTGTCCCAACTGATGGCCATGAAGTTCACTACACTATGGTATTCAAGCAACATGGAAAAACAATGGCAATCCAATGCGGTGTTCCACACATATTATTTACAGCTGAAGAGGGCCACTGAATCTTTCCCAAACATGACGCCGAATACTCTGCACATGTTCAGGCCACTTGCAAAGTTCTGCACATATAGGCATTTCATTTACATCACTGCACATGGGGACGAACATAAGGAAGAGCTCCATTCCTATTACAAAATCACAGAGGAGGACATGGAATAAATAACTAAGGAATGGCCTGCAGATTTCCTTGTACCAGTTGAACAGACAAAACTCTCTAACCTCGACCTCATCAGAAGTCCTGTAGTCACTCGAGAAGAGTATGATGGACCCAACAACAATAGAAGAAAGAAGTACAGGAAATGAACAACACATCAAAGGAAATTACACCAGATTCATCAAGAGGAGGAGGAGATGACGAAGTAGACCAAGAAGAGAATGAAGGGGAAGAAAAAAAATAGGAACAGGGTGAAGTGACACCACCTAAGGATCCCATCACGGAGGCTGAGACATCCAATAAAAGAAAGGTTTCCCCGAAGAAACCATTAGCACGAAAGAAATCATGAGCAAGTAAGCCTCAGTTATAGACTGTGCTCATGGTGGATTATATTGATCTCATCATCGCCGCTGTATCAAATACCTCATAGGACATTTTGCAATGAAGTGAAGCCAAACAAGAGACAATATTCGATAGGATTGAGGCATAGATCAAAGGGGTACAACAAGCTCTTTATTCAAGCCGCGCAATGTCTACTACACTGTTGTCATCAGGGGGCATAGAAGTAGGAGATGAGCCTACCCAACTACGCAAATTAGTAGATTTGACCGAGGCTCACCTTTGTCAAGTCCAGGAGGAAAAGGAGCAGGCCACAAAGGAATTAAAGGAATAAAAGGAGGAAGCCCTAGAGCAACGTCGGATTGCACAACAAGAGAAATATGACCTCCAGGCAAAGTTTGCAGAGGATAAAGTGCACATCCAGAAGGATAAAGAACAACTGCTCACATAGAAGATGGGAGTCAAGGAGGCTGTCACTAGAGCACTTCGCTCTGTGTCGGGCCTCACACAGATAGAATAAGACACAGTGGAGAGTCAAGTGGAGAAGCTCGCTAAAGATATTCATAAGCTTCAAGAAAGAGTGGCAGAAATGGAACTGCAAGTAGTTCCAAGCACTCTGTAGGAAGTGTGAGACCAGAGAGAAGAAACCGCTAGGAGCGCAGTAGAAAGAATCAAGGTGTTGGCCTCAGAATGCAATAAATTAAGCAATCAAAGTGCACAGACCTATGAGCACCTTGCAGAGGACCCATAACTAAGGAAATTGGAGTCACATCTCTAGGAAGCAAAGAAACAAGCATCGACAGTGCAAGCACAATTGAAGTTACTGTCAGCAGTTGAGAAGATGAAAAAGTCACAGGAACAATGCGCAGTTCAGCAGGAAGTCGATGCCATCCAAAGTAAAGTCATGGAAGTGACCCAGAGACTCCAACCGATACAGGACAAAGCCTACACATATTTTGAGGAGATCGAGGGAAAAGGTGCACAAACTGGAACAAGTGGTCACCACAGTGGAACAATGCTTGGAAGGACCTTTCATCGAGACATTCATTTAGGAATTTGCCGAGTAGGAGGCTCTCGTGCAGCATCAAGTCGAGGCAGATCGACCCAAGCTCGAGGCCTTCGAAGAAGAGTTGCCCATATTAGAGTGACTTAGGATGAGTCACAGGTGAGGTTGGGGGCCTGTTGGACCTCGACCAAGTTTTGCAGAACCTTGGTCGTGTTTGACCATTTTTGGGACTTCAACAGGCTGGTCAAAGATAGAGCGCCTAGGCAAAGCGAAGATCACAGGATCTCACCCCCTTTTGTATGAGCTTTTTGGGTTTAGGGTTTATGAAACGGATATGGGATGTCAGCCCATGGGTCTTACCCATGTTTAGGCCCCTTTTTTAATGTATAAATAAGTAGCTAGGTGATGTAAGAAAATGGAAAGTTGTAAGCCAGTGAGCTAAGTGTGATCAGTTGTAAAGGCTTTGTGCATACTGTATGTTGAGAACTTGCAGAGCTAAGTGCAAGTGATTGTAAGAAGGCTCCGTGCTGTGCCAAGATCGGGGAAGGAGGATCTGGCGAGGTGCACCTAGATATCCTGTCCTATGCAGAGTTGGTTTTGTGGCTATGTGTAAGTAAGAATATTGAAAGAAGATAATAAAGAAGACGAAGAATTGGTGGATGTAGCCCCACGCTGGGGGTGAACCACATATATCCTGTGTTGTGATTGGTTTGTGTTATTGATGTGATTTATGCTTAGTACTAAATATTTATGTATGTTAGATGCATTTGATGAAGTATCTTAGTTCTTAGTGATATGAATGAATGCTATATCTGATCTATTTCTATGTGCTAAGTGCTTGGATGTGTTAGATCTTGGTGAATACTGCGTTGTTATGTAACTAGGGTTTTACCTGCGATGTGAATAAAGGATTAAAGACTAATGAATGTCAATTTCTAAGTGCTATGTTAAGTATTGTGATCACATATCTGTGTCCCATCTAGGTTGTAGATGCCTGATTCCTACAACCCCCCCTACCTCTACCTCGGGTAAGACTTCATCTACTTCGCAGGTGTTGCCGAAAGGGCCGATAGTTAGGGTTTTGTTGGTGCATTGTTGAAGCGTTGAACCTTGGGTCTACCCCTGTGCCAAAATGCCATCACCCCAATTCCTATGCAAAGAATGCATACCTAAAAAGAGGACTTAACAAATAAAATCAAAAGCCAAAAATTGTTGAATAAATACAGAAAAAGGAAAATAGGGTTTGGAAAGACATGGTGCTAAGGAAAGGGTAACTCATTGCCTAAGTGATCGTTCATACAAAGGTGATCATGAGGATAACTATGATACATAACATTTCATGAATATTCCACCACCCTTGAAGTAAACCCCAAAACCATATGACATGCCATTACACATACTCCTAGATGGGTTTCTGTTGGAAGATTGGTTGTTGTCATTGATGTCAACCCTAGTCACGGGTTTTGGACCGCAAGATTGATAAAGGTATTTGGACATGAAGGAAAATGCACATGCATATACAACACCCATGAATGGATAGTATACATCATGTTGTTTCCGATGGTATGTGGCACGCCACGTGGATCCTCATGTTTGAGGAGAAATGAATTTTTGAAGATGACAAAGTGAATTGAAGAAGGAAGTACATGTAGGCCCTGAAGATAATTAAAGAAAATAATTACAAAATAAGAAAGTGTCAGGTCAGCCCTAATTTTAAAAGGAAGTGACATAAATGGTATAAATAAACATCATTATACAGTCATTTGACACAAGTCGAATTTTAGAGGAAATCAGAAGTAAAGAAGGCCGGATTTCAAGGGAGGATGAAGTCTTTTCGTGATGTGTTCTAAGGTATGTTATTTTCAGGTCATCTTACCATTTTTTCTATAACTTTTTCTCTAGAATGGTTCATATGGTGAAATCGCTATGGTAATTAAAAAATATCAAGATACCTTTGCTAAAATTTTTAGCTCTTGATTTTCTATAATTATGGAGATACACTCTGTGGAAGATAGGGTTTGTGACCAGTCTTGAAGCTAGTCAATAAACAGGTGTTCCGGGTAAAACTGTCATAACTTCTTCATACATAATCCAAATGAAGTGGGACCACTTCCATTTGAAAGAGTACGGAATTTAGTTTCTTTTGTGTGAGTTTCAGAATAAGATGTTAAATATTGAGCGCGGGACATGCTATACAAGTTGGGTCTTATGAATAAACCAGAATTGAATAAAGTCTAGCATTCTTTCTATAACTTCGTTTTGGGGAGTATTCAAGGAGTGAAACTTGGAGGAGTTTCAGAGAATACATTGAGTAATATTATCTACAGGATCAGAGTACTCCAAGAATTGAATAATTGCAAAAATTGAAGAAGTCTCAGGAAGCATTATCAGGTTCTATGTGATGATTGGTTGATGGTGATGATTTAATGTAAAGTTTTATTATCTCTCATATATTCTTGGGTGGAAGGAAGGGGCAAGGATAGAGAGTTCAAATATCTCTTGATATTGGAGGATTGTATATTCCTCTTGGAGGTTTATCCCTCCTTTTACATTTGGAAGTTGTAGCTACCTTTGGAAGTCATTACTTCCCTTGAACAATAACTATTGATTATTTCTCATATATTGTGCATGGTGTACTGTGGTGTATTTGTGTAACTCTTATACTATTATTCACTTCTCATTGGATATAATTGAATGATTTAAGTATAAGTTGAATTTTTTTTTAAATTGTACTTGATACTGATTCACCCCCTCTCAGTATCATCAATTGGTATCAGAGCAGGTTACCTTCAGTACAGTTTAACCACTGGAAGGAAGATCCTATGCAGAAATTGAAGACAACATTCCAAATGGGATTCCACCTATTGATGGAAGAAATTTTGAATACTGAAAAAATAGAATGGAAACTTACTTGAAATCTCTTAGGGTAGATGTTTGGTTCTCAGTTGCTTCAGGATACAATGCTTTGAGGAAACCAAAGACTACAGTTCAGAAGGAAGAAAAAAGGAACAACAAACTGGCAATAGATACCATCCTGGATGGATTGACAGATTCAGTGAAATCCAAGGTGGGATCATGTGCATCAGCAAAAGATCTTTGGGACAAGCTACAAGACCTTTATGCAAGGGAAGAAGCAGAAGAATAATAATAAGAAGAAGTTGAAGAAGATTACAACATCTCAGATTTCAAAGAAGAAAATAGAGGTCATTTCTTTTGCTTTAATTGTGAAGGAGTAGGACATGCTGAATTTGAATGTCCTCATCAAAGGATTGAAAGATATGACAATGAAGAAGAGGAAAATCATGAAGTAGAAATGATTCAACAAGAAGATGAGAATCTTAAAAAAATGAATCATGTTGAGATTGAAAATAGCAAGCTCAAAGACACGCGTAGAAAACTAAGAAGTGAATTGGGTAGTTATGAAAAGACATTTGTAAGCTTAAAGAAACAATTAGAAGACTTTCATAAACTAAGAGAAGAAACCATTTCCTTGAAAACTCTACTCGAAGAAGCAAGAATAATAGCAGAAGTAAAGAAGGTCCAAATGATAAAGAAAGAAGAAGATTGTGAGAAACTTGAACAAGAAGTTGTCTCATTGAGGAAGAGCTT
>ML792366.1:16170-36646 GCA_009831015.1 Picea engelmannii
TGATTATTTATTATTGTGAAGTTACAAGTTATGATGACAATAAGTAAAGGGCATATTAATTGTGTGGTTACAAGATGATATGGAATTTTGATGTCAATCTGTGATTGGTTTGTATGACATATGTTGTTGTTGACCAAAATTTGGTCATCTATGTTTTTCCTCTCTTGGATTAATAAAAAAAAATGATATTATAAGATGAAAATTTTTGAACTATTATAATTTCCTTCTGTAGTCCTCGATCTCATCTTCGCTACACATTTTTTGGATCAGAAATCCGAGTTCGTATGCTCAAGATATCCAGGTTTAAAGTTTAAGTGGAAAACAATGCCTATTCCATGTGGAATAAAGCTAATTTCTTGAAGACGTATCCAAATTTTCAGATCCAAGACCCTGGTTTTCTTCAATTTTTGGGCCCAAGACCCTTGAAAATATTCATGTGTCAGGTTCAACACTTTTAAAAATATTATATTCTATCATTTGTGGGAACCTAGTATACTCACTTACCCCTCAAAAGAATCCCCCACTAATCTCCCTCACCTTCCTCACTCTCATTTCTTCCCTTTATCTCATACTTAGATTAAAAAATAAATAAAAAAATCTTGAACTTGCGGGGGTGGACTCACCTCACTCCCTTATTTTCCTCACTCCACAACCCTTTCCCACTCCCCACATTTCCCACCCCCTCACTTCTACTCCCTACAAAATTCCCCTCCTAAAATACCCCACCTTTGTCCCTCACAAAAATCACATAGTTACACTTCATGGCAGGTTGGCGGACCCGCCATACTCTCATACCCCCTCACCTTCCCAACCCTCCAACCCAATACTTTGACACCTACAAACACTCCCCCCTCACCTCACCCTATGCCATCCCCCAAATCCTCTGCCATATATACTTCTCCCCCTCCGTAACTACCCTTTCCCCCTCTCTCGTTCACCCTCCCACACTTAATACATTTCACATCTAAACATTATTTACCATTATTTTAATATTTCATCTTTAACTTTATGTACTATTTTAATCAATCACCTTTAATCTTATGCCATATGCCAACCATTCCCCGAATGACATGGAAACATGCTTAATCCTATTCAGGAATGCGATGTGGCATCCAATAAGATCCTTACACATGGAAACTAATTAGTGGAGAGCACGCAATTAATCCAAGGGCCCAGATTTGCCCATGAATTTTGATCGACGGTGGTTGAGTGTTAATCTTCCGGAGGCCATAACTTGAGCTCCGGGTGTCAGAATCACGCACATTGTATATCGTTGGAAATTTATTTCGACGTAGAATATGATGGTATAGGTTTCAAAGGCTGAAGGTTGCTATATTTTCCCCATAAATTAAAATATCAGGCAATTTCATTTTAATGGGCATGCGTAACAATTCAACTTCACGAGCTCATATCTTGAGATCCAGGCAACAGATTTGGGAAAATGTTATATCATTGGAAATATAAGACAATGAAAATCACATCTGAAATGATTTCTATTCCTAAATTTTTTATTATCATTCCTATAAAATTAAAACACAACCATCTTCTTTTAAAGGGAAATTAATTAAATTTTAAAAATAAAAGTTTAATGAAATTTGTTATTAAAATTGAGAAGGACCCATTTTCAATATACTTATATTAATTATGTGATTTATTAATTGGGAATTAATGAGGAATTAATTAAAGATAATGTTTCAAGAATAAACTTGTATGGGAATTTCAATAGAGGAAGAAAACCGTAACTACTCAAGTAGTTAGAAAATCTCTTCTTAAAAAGAGAAGAAAAGCTTCATCAAAAGGTTGAATAATCATAATTGTCAGAGGGGCAGGGAAGAAGATCAGAGAAAGAAGAAGAGACAACCATGAATGTACAACCAAGCTTCTGATCAAAGGAAATAAATCTCCATCTTCTCCACTCTTTTTCTTCTTCTACATCATTTCTCATAGCTTTATGTTTGAATCTCTGAGTTGGGCACAAGGTTGAGTTCTTGAGTGTTCTTCTTGTATTCTTCTACAAATGTTTCTTGTATGATCATGGAGTATTTACAGCCATATACATGAATATAAAATATTTTGTAATGAAGAACATTTTTCATGAATAAACTCCACAAATAATTTCTCCGGGGTTGATCTTGACTGTATCTTGTAACTTTGAGTTTTAAGTATGAGACATTTGAGGTTGACCTATCAAATTCTCTTTTGATCTTGATAGCAGTACTCTTTTAAAATTATTTGAGATGATCAAATTGTTCTCTCCTATTTTTCATGAAGAAGACATGAATGTGTTTATATATGATCAAGCATATTGTGTGTGATGTTGATCACAATTTAATTATGATGTTGAATCCCTCCAATATTTTCTTATTGTAAAAATAATTTTGTTGAACATAAAGATCATATTGGGTTATTGAAGAACCATTTTCATTTAAATCCAAGCAATAAATATTTGGGGTTTAATGTCTAGCACTCTCCCTACTCCAAGATATTCAAAGATATATATTTTATCCAAATAGGAGAACCACCTCTCTAAAAACTAAGGGGGACTAATGTCCTCATGAGGTTGTTGTTTCGGTCCTGATAGATTCAAGCGTCAACATTTTTAGCCACCATACTGGGAAAACAATTTATTTTCAAGATATTTGAAGAACTAGAGATATCCATGGATCAGAGTTTCGAAAATAAGATTCAAGAAAATTGTTGCTTATTTTAATCATATCTCATATTTTCTATAATTTCAAAAAGAACCGATAAGCACCAACGATTCAAAAGAATGAACTCCCTGACAACTCCATTGGAGAAACTCAAAATGAATGATTTCATTCATGTCATAATTATCCTTTATATTTTTCATCAGGTCCATCAATGGTTTCAAGAGATGCATCAAAAGGAACAACTTCCCAAAGAAGAAGGCGACTACATAGAGGTCCTCTAAATCTACCAGAAGAAAATTTTCAGCTGCCCAATATTTATATGGAAAAAAATTCTACATTCTTTGGGAATGCTTTGGAGGATGAAGAGCAACATTTATTTAGATTCCAATGTGCATGTGAAATTGTCAATCTCACTAAAGATAATGTTACATGTAGATTATTCTTTCAAACTCTACGTGGGAATTCTCTTTAATGGTATTGTTCATTGCCGCCTAAAACCATTACCAGTTGGGATGTACTAGAAACTTTTTTTATTGAAGATTGAATTCCATATGTTACTTCCCACACACCCTCTCCCACATGGAAACAAAAAGATGAAATGAATGATTCAAAAGAAGAATATCATGAAACACTAGAAGTTTTTGAATTAAATCTTGTTGTTGAGAATGAAGGAAATAATTCCAAAGACCAAGAAAAGGATATCAGCATCTCATATACTCCATAAGAGGAATAAATTAAAAAGTCTCCACCAAATATGCAAGAATAATTCAGCCAAAATAAATAAGAATTGGTGAAAGAAAACAATTTTGAGAACGAAGAAGATAGCAATTGCATAAAAGAAGAACATTGCCAATGAAACAATAATTTTGAATGTGGAGA
The DNA here is from genome assembly GCA_009831015.1 of Picea engelmannii. NCBI lineage: Eukaryota > Viridiplantae > Streptophyta > Pinopsida > Pinales > Pinaceae > Picea > Picea engelmannii. The sequence continues at coordinate 19,701 of ML792366.1, forward strand.
AAGAAGAAAAAGAGAATGTTTTCAAGAAATAAATTCCTCATTTGATTGAAGATAGCAACACTCTTGGGCATCCAAGAGTAGATTACATTGAATATTGTTTCGAAAGCATTTCCATCCCACCAACGCAAAGAAGTCTTTTGCACGCATTGCTCGATCCCATTGTGGTACATTTTGGGCATGCTCCTAATTTTCATGTTCTTGATTTATTGGTAGCAACCCCAATATTTTTCTTACTACAGAATCCCATTCCACAAGTCAATTGGATGCTCGAATGGCTCCATTGGAAATCTACCTACACTTAAGGTTTCTCTTATCTTTCAAGTAAGTTATGGTAGGTAGATCATGTATGTACATAGTTTATTTCTCCAGTCAAAATTTTTCGCAATAAAGCAATTTCTAAGTGGATGTTGAAATTTGAAAACAACTCCATGAAAGAAGAATAATTGCAAGAATCTATTTTGAATATGACTCCATATCCCAATGGAGAAGGTAACTCGTCTTGAGATTCTAGTGTTCTCAGCAACCCACAGGGGGTCACTGTCCCATAGTTGGAGCCAGTTGTTGACCAAAATTTGGTCATCTATATTTTCCCTCTCTTTCATCGATCAATGATCTAGAGGCGACACACCAATCATATCAGTCAACTAGTCACAGATCAAGGACAAACCATCTAATCCCAGGAATATTTGGAACAAGAATTGGTTTCTTATTACCAGAACTTGCTAGTTGAATCCCCTAGGGACATATCTTTAGACATTGACAAGATCACCTAGAAAATTCCACATCTTATTACCCAGGAGAAAAATGACGCCTTGACCAGACCCATCACGATTGAAGAAGTTGACCTGGCTCTGTAGGACACCCCAAAAGGAAAATCCCCAGGCCCCGATGGATTTATGACGTACTTCTTCCACTTTTGTTGGCCCATGGTTCAGGAGAAAGTTTGGGATATCATTGAGGACTCAAGGAAATCAGGTCAAGTGCTCCCTGTTCTCAATGCAACTTTCCTGACCCTCATTAGGGATGATTTTAAGGGAAAAATTTCGCTCATGGGATAATTTTCCATGTTTTTTTCCCAAACAAGATTCGCTATTCTAAAAATTATTCGCGCAAATTCTAAAGGAAAAAATTATTTTACCTTAAAAATCGCCAAAATTTTATATAAACTATATAAAATCCTTAGAAATTTGAACATTTTTACAAAAATATCGCAAAACATTTATAGTTGGTATATGAAGGATTAGTAAGATTCACCAAGGTTTCTACATTTTAAAATAAATTTCCATCGTTAAAATCATCCATGGGACTCCTCATACCCAAAGAAGAACAGGTCAATCATCCTAATCATTTCAGACCCATCGCTCTATGTAATGTGATATAGAAACTGCTAACTAAAGTCATCGCTAGGCACCTCAAACCCATCCTTCCATTCATCATCTCTCCCGAGCAGTCAAGGTATGTTGAAGGCAGGAAAATTATTGACAACATTCTCCTCGCCCATGACGTCATACAATCTCTTCATACCAGAGGCAATCCAGGTATGTTACTAAATCTTGATCTCTCCAAAGATTTTGATCAAATAAGTTGGACATACATGAAAGCTATTCTTATTTCTTTTGGATTTTCACAAGATTGGGTTAACTGGATTCTCAATCTCACCTCTTCCACCTTCTTCTCTATATTGGTCAGTGGCATCCCCTCCCGCCCCTTCTCACCCACTTGTGGAATACAACAAGGGGACTAGAAGGCCTAAGCCGCTCCATCAATGCCTCCATTGCAGACAAATATCTAGTGGGACTACCTCTTCATGGCATAGACCCCCCATATCCCATAGCCAGTTTGTCGATGACACCTTAATGATGGGCTCCCCCATAGTTCGAGAGGCCCAACGAATCCTCAGTATTATCAATACCTTTTGTGCATTATCTGTAATGGACATTAATCAAGAAAAAATATCAACTCTTCTTTTTTAACACCCCGATCCAAGTTCAACGCCATATCACCAACATCCTGGGCTTCACTCGTAGCTCCCTTCCATCCAAATACCTAGGTATCCCACTCATCAATAAAGCCCTATGGAAGAGCTCCTGGGAGGGGCTCCTTTCCTCATTGAGGACAATGATCTCCTCATGGACCTTTTGCTTGCTCAACTTGCCCAGTCGCCTCATCCTCCTCAAGTCGATTATTCAAGCCCTTCCCATATACTCCTTCTAAGCTCTAGTAGCCCCCAACTTCATTCTAACTTCCATCAAATCACTTCAAAGGAAATTTATCTGGGCAAGAGCAAAAAATGAGAAAAAGATAGCCTTGATCACCTGGGAAAAGATATGTAGGCTGAAATCTATGGATAGGCTTGGCTTGCATGACCTTACCATTCTCAACAAAGTTCTAAGTGCTAATATTTGGTGGAGATGGATAAAGTGACCTAAATACCTTTGGGCCAAACTTTGGAGGAAAAAGTATTCTCCATGCATTGAGGAAAAACAGTTGATTCGATGGGATGATAATACACATGGATCCTTGATTTGGAACGTAGAAAATCAAATCCACTCCTTGATATACGACCATGCCTCCTGGGAAATCAGAAATGGGAGAACAACATCCTTTTGGAAAGACTCTTGGCAACAATGGCCTGCACTGGACTGGAGCCTCATAACCGAAGCCCTTCTCGACCCTACCATGCAAGCGAGCTTACTCATGGTCACAGATTACTAGGAAAATGATCCCCCAGGGGCCACATGACACCATTGGAAGTCCACCCATACAAAACTTCATTTTTTAGTGCACATGGATCTCCAGGCCCGACACGAGACTGTCTCTTCCCAAAAAATCCAGATTCATCTAGGCGAGGATATTTTGAGATGGGGGCACTCCTCGTAGGGCACCTTCACCATTAAAGAATCCTACAACCTCAAGACTAACCATCTTCTTCCACCCAAAGAGAAAATATGGACGAAAATTTGGGGCATCAAGAAATGGCCCAAAATCAACACCTTCCTATGGCTTGTTGCCCATAAAGGCATCCTCACCTAAAACAATCTAGCAAAAAGAGGATTTGTTGGGCCTTTTGTCTTCCCTCTTTGTGGAAAGGACTTTGAGACACAAAATCACCTGCTCAATCTCTGCACCTACAATACTAAAATTTGGGATCACGGTGCCTTACTCATGTGAACCACCGATCGCAAACAAGAAGGCCTCAAGGAAACTATTGAAGGATGGCACAACTCTGTTTTTCACTCTGCAATTATCAATTTCATTTGGCAGCTTCTTCCAGGCTTCATCATTTAGAAGATCTGGAAATAACACAACAGAAGAATCTTCCTATCGACCCAAATGGACTGGAAAATCATATGGAACTTCATCTAGGACAACATCAAAGAAATAATCCTCCTACAAGCTTGGATAGAGGAGGATATAAATTTCCCTCCTTAGGAAAACAGACTTCTGGAGAACTAGGTCACTAACATTCAACCTCAAACTCATGGGAAAACTCAGGAAAGGAAATTCTGAGACAGTCCTTCACATTGGTCCCCCCCTTCTCCAAGTAATATCAAGCTAAAATTTGACGAAGCCTTTAAAGGAAATCCAGGACATGCAGGCTTCGGGGTCATTCTTCGGAACATGCATGGGAACATAATGCTAATCGTGACTGGCAACATTGGTCATAACATAAACAATGAAGCTGAGCTCTAGGGACTCATGAGAGGGATACATATTTCCCAAGATTTCGGATATCATAAGGTGATAGTAGAAGGAGATTCTCAAATCATTCTCAACCTTCTAGCAAGAATACTCAATGGAGTGGATGCAGATCGAGTTTCCACCTACTGGCAACTCACCTCCGGATTAACCACCATCACAACTACCATCAAACCACATATGGTCATGATCCCTTCGCATGTAAGGAGGCAACCCAACCAAATAGATGACCATGTCACTAACATGGGAGTATCTCTCGAAGGACTAGACATCATCTGCACTTCCCGCATTGATCACACTCTTTTTCGGGACTGCATCAACAAGGATCTCATCTCGAATAGTCCCCCGGATGGGGTGTTAGTGCGCAACACCTGGCCATCGGAGGAGATGGAATCTTCCACCTCTCCGCAGGACATGTGATCAACACATGCCATCCCCTCCATCATATATCGTGATGTCCCTTCGAAATTCATTTCCCCTTATGACTCCAGCCACCCTCCACTACTGCAGTGCATCCCCCGCTAGCTATTCAATTTGACAATGGAGAAGGCTAGCTTACCAGTACCTCTGCGTGTGTGGGAATTTAGTCCGTAGGCGCCATATTATGTCGATGGATCACCTCTGCATATGCCATTCCTTTTCCTCTTTCTTGACAACTCCTGCTTCGAGGTGTTATCCCTGGTTCCCTTGGTCGATTATTTGTTCTCTCCTTTGGCGCTATCCCTGGTTCACTTGGTTGATTCTTTGTTCTTGTAGGTTATGCCTCGGCAGAGAGGAAATCCCAAAAGGGGGCCTCTCTGGTATCAAAGTAGAGAATCCATGACTCATCACTCGCATGTTCTTGCACCACCCCATGACTCCTCACCCTTAGCGTCTGCTCACCCCTCCTCGAAACACCCAAGCCTCCTGTCGATGTCTTTGCCTTCAACATGCAAGGTGGAATTGTTCGACCTGCAAGGGAATTTGTTGGGCTTTGCACCCAGTCCTATTTCAGACATCGATTCACCTTCACAACCTGCTCTGGTGCAACCATATCCACCTGCCTCGCCACCCTCCACCCTCCACCCACTCCGTTCTCCCCGCGAATCACCACCATCTTCTTTTCCTGTGCCGTTGTTGGAAGACCTCCACGTTCAGATGGCAAATTATTTTTCAAGGAACAACTGCCTATTCCAACACCTCACTTCTACTTGGATGGTCCATCGTGTGCCTCATGCTCTAGGTACCGAGACTTGGTCTCGATTCTCTAGGACCTTCTATTCTCTATCCGTCAAGACATTGACAATATTCACTTTCATATGGAGCACCTAGACCAATGTGCAGAGCAATTGGAAACTCTGCCGGTGTTCATGCTTCGACCCATGCAAGCACAAGATTTGGACATCGCTGCACCAATGGGCATTATACTTGCTCCGACACCACAGATGGACAACACAGGCAATGTGGCCTTCACTCATGATGTGGGAAAGCGAGCTGGGGAAGATGAAACCAACATTGCATGCCATAGACCATGACAGTCAGAGAACGACCAGGTGTATGCATGCATGTTTTTATATTTCCAACACCTTTAGTTTATATGTTGGTCAAAGGACAACCTTTTTTATAATTTTTGTTAATTATCTACCCATATGGATGGTCGAATCAGTTTCCCTATGGGGCAATTCAAACATGAATGTTTAATATTTCTCCGGCATGTTAGGACCTTGGTTGAGCTGAATTGTTTTCCCTTCAGGGCAATTCAACATACTCTTATCTCTGATAACACTGTGGATACTATAATTTTTCGTCATGATAGGTAATATATAGTTTCTTACTTACAATTTTTTTTTATCTTTGAGATCAAATTATTCTCTCCTATTTTTCATGAAGAAGACATGGATATATTTATATATGATCAAGAATATTGTGTGCATGCATGTTTTTGTATTTCCAACACCTTTAGTTTATATGTTGGTCAGAGCACAACCTTTTTTATAATTTTTGTTAATTATCTACCCATATGGACGGTCGAATCAGTTTCCCTACGGGGCAATTCAAACATGAATGTTTAATATTTCTCCGGCATGTTAGGACCTTGGTTGAGCTAAATTGTTTTCCCTTCAGGGCAATTCAGCATACTCTTATCTCTGATAACACTGTGGATACTATAATTTTGCTTCATGATAGGTAATATATAGTTTCTTATTTACAAAAAAAAAATATCTTTGAGATGATCAAATTATTCTCTCCTATTTTTCATGAAGAAGACATGGATATATTTGTATATGATCAAGAATATTGTGTGTGATGTTGATCACAATTTAATTATGATTTTGAAGCCCTCATTCAATATTTTGTTATTGTAAAAATACTTTTGTTGCACATAAAGATCATATTGGGTTATTGAAGAACCATTTTCATTTAAATCCAAGAATTAAAGATTTGAGCTTTGTTGTCTAGTAGTCTCCCTTCTCTAAGATATTCAAAGATATATCTTTTATCCAAAGAGGAGAACCACCTCTCTAAAAACGAAGGGGGACTAATGTCCTTATGAGGTTGTTGTTTTGGTCCTGATGGATTCAAGCGTCAACATGTATACATGTTAGAGGCTCATACAAATTATTTAAAGTGATAAGTGGCATACACATGTGAGTTATGTTTGGAGGCCGAAGTGATGGATGGCCATGCATTAATCTGCAAGGATGTGGTAATTAATCCCATAGTCCCACGTATACCACCTCATTTCTGCCTTGGGATTTGGTCACTTCATTTTGATGGAGCTATGGAGAAACATAGCTCGAAGCTCGGTTTTGGAACTTTGCTCCTAGTAGTTGCAGCAATCGTTTTCACCATAAGCACTAGTATAAAAGAGCCTCAATCCCAGATATGTACATATCAGTTTGTTGAGCATTTTGTTCAAGCGTTTTGCAAAGTAATCATTTAATAATGGCTCTAGTTCTTGATTAGTTTTGAGTGTGTTTCTTTCTTCCCTTGATTTTATCTCTTAATGGAATAATTGCTCAAGGGTTTATGTGTTAAAAGAGAATGAAATAGTTACTTTTTTTCCGAATGTTTTCCTTGCTCCATACATTATTTCACTTTCCATTTCTTTGAAAAATTATCAATTGTGACTATATAATCCAAACCCATTTGATATAATTGTATATTATGACCTGAGTTCTAGTTCCTGTGGCTATTCCTGTACTGCTTGATTGAGAAAAGCATGTTCTTGAGACATTCTAGTCATTTTTGGACACAGGTCTAGTGTTGTTCATAATTTTTGTATAAATATATACCATCTTTGGTTTATTATTTGGATAAGTTGCAAACAACATTAGAAGGCTTTGTATTGGCTGAGTCAAAATTTGGTTCTGAACACATGAACCCAAAATATATTTGAATGAGTATAGGTTATTCGTTTTGGTATGTGACTACCGAAGCTTTCCGATTGATTTTGGTTGTTTTGGGTTTCAAATCCATGCCCATATTTCAGATAGCTTGTTTTGAATAACATATGAATTGATCATTCATACACTTCCAACAAGCAATGATTTGAGTCAACTTTTGATCTTTGTCAAATTTTGGGTTTGAAGTTTTATATAGATATACATATATTGAGTTTTTGATTCATTACGAAATGTAGTTACATAAGCTTTGTGACCAATATTTAAATATTTTTTGTCTCTGCCGAGTCAAAGTCGAGTTCAAACCCATGAATTTATTGATCATTGGTTGGTTCTAAAAAGTATATATGAGTTGTTTATCTCAGCCTTCATGACTAGTAGAGGTTTCTTAGTGACTCTGGTCCTTTCTCATAATTATGGTTGAAGTTCAAACCTTGTTTGATAAATTATGTTCTTTAAAGGGTATTACTTTATTTAGTTCTCTGGATATTTGGATTCAAACCTTGGTTATAGTGTATTACTTTATTTAGTTCTCTGGATATTTGGATTCAAACCTTGGTTATATTCGAGCCTATCACTTTTGGTTTGAAAAGAATGATGGAATCTATTAGCTGTTGACAATGTTTTTAAAAAGATGTTAGCAATGTTATATGCATTATTATTTTATGTGTTACTTGGATTAGAGCTTTTAGTTGGTCAAAACATTCCTTTTAAATCCTAGTTGATATAACTTACATGACTTTAAAGTTACATTTATTTTGAGCAAATTTATATGCTTATGTTCATGCTCTCGTCCCTTAACTATTTTAGTGCACACTTTTCAATGAACCTAGAATAATCTTAAAGCTTTGATAGTTGGGTTTATATTAAATATACGATAATAATGCAAGTTCAAATTAAAACTATAATGAATGTTTGGAAAACGGGTATAAGTTTTGATAAGTAATTTTAAAGTTTTATTTTTCTTTTATATAAACAGGACCACATCCTCACATAATATATCATTTTTCATAAATTATTCCTAAAATTTCCCAAACCATATTTCATTTGATTATGTGCATTTTTATCCCCCTGTTATATAAAAGAAAGACTTTCAAAGAAGAGATCTGCTAGAAGATTAATGTATGTGGTCTTGATACATGAACATTTTTTTATGATTCGAATGAATTATGGGATATTTTGACATGCATAAAAGATAGTGGAAAATGGTTTATAAAACATTTTGATATGAACTTTATTCAGATCGAAAGTGGGATGAGTTATGAAAAAAATTGATTAAAATGGATAGTGAACATGTATATTATCATGCATTATTTTCTTCTATAATATTTTTCATAAATTATAAACCCCTTTTGTTACTCCTTTATCATTTATAAATATATTTACATTTATTTTCCATGTTTAAAGAGATTAGTGATTAACTATATTGAGGAATATGATCAATAATACATAGTTGGAATGTTGAGGCATTGAACAGAGAAAGGGGTAGTTTGTGTTTTTCATCCTTTCCTACTTATTCTCTTTCATATTCCCTTGGCATGCTTGAATGCTTGGTCAATTTAGAGCTATTGTTAAATTATGTTTAAAGAAAAATAATATTTGATGATTAACATACGATAACTTTTGTATACATACTAATTTGATCATTGATGGATATTTATATGAGTTTCTTTGAAGTAGAAAAAACAGTCGCTCTGGTAACAGGGGAAATCGAGGAAACCAAGGTAGAATTCCTAATGCATTTAGGAAAAGAGGAGGAAACAAAATAATTAGGTTCTCCATTCATTTCGATGAAAATTTTGAGTAATTCAATCAGTGAGTTCAAACTGGATATTTGAACCTCGCTGACCACTTTGCTTTCCAACCCCCTCAAGTTCATTTCATTCCTCCTCTTCAACCACACTCAAGAATAAAAAACTTTACATAGAAACCTTGCATGCCACTAGCCAATGATGGTTGGGAAAATGTGCGTGTTAATCCTCTATTTGGTGTAGCACATTGGCCCACAATGTCATTACCACTTCCTCCTCATGCTCCTTTACAACCTGCTCAACCAATTTCTTTTGTAGCCTCACATGCACACTCTATCCAAATCCCCCAAAATTATAAATCTTTAGCCATTGAACCTCAACCAAGTAAAGGAAAACAACCTACCATTTTTGTTAGTTATGATTCATCTGAGACTTCTGCCTACACAATTGTTGATAGTAAAATATGACCATGTTCAAAGATGCAGACCCCCCTTATCTCCTAAGGGTTGCGCGACCTTCCGGTCTAGGATCGATCAAGATACTGAATCTGATTGACTCAACGAGCATCTGCTAGACCCCAAACCCACTTACACAGGTCCTTTTCCCCAAATGCGTAATTCATCTGAGACCCACAACTTCTCTCCCAAGTGTTGTTTGAACCTCAATGCCAAACGGGTGCTAGCTCCTCTCTACTAAGCCCTTTCTCCCTTGTGACCACTAGCGGTGACCACGCGCTCAAGTGAAAGGCGCATCATGATTTCACGTTTCGCGACTCTGGGAGTGATGCTACCTCCGTTCACTCGATAGCTGAAATCACAACGACCCAAGATCTACGGTCCAAATATTCCCTTGATCGACGACTATGACTGAGTTGACATTTCACGTTTCGTGACTTCAGAGTCTCCTTGTCTCCATTATCTCAATAACTGAAATCGCGATGGCACTAGATCAATGGTCCAGGTCTTTCCTTAGATATGATGGTCACGATGATTTCAGGACTTCGCATTTCGTGAAGTTGAAGGAATTGTCACCTCCAATCCTCCGATCCCCGAAATGCCAATATTTCACCCTGGACAATTAACGGTCCAGATATCTCCTAGATCCAATGACTTAGATCAAATCGAATATTCGGGCTTCGCGAATTCTTAGCATTCCTCCCTTTGACTTCTCCACAATGCAAGTCAACGAAACATTGATCGTTCACCACATGCCCCTCCTGCTGGATGGTTTCGATTCTCTAGCAATCAGATTGAATGGCTTAGGTCTTTTCCTCCTTATGCTTACGTTATCTTTAGAGTTAGAAGATATTCTGAGTGTTCAAAGGTTTTGAACCTTTTCTCCTTCGACGGGTCCGGTTCTTGGATCCTTTAGCACTTATGCAAAGTGTTATTCCTCTTGAGCTTGGTTCCATCTACTCATACTTTAGTCCTCTTGAACAATTAAAACTTATCCTAACATCATAGTTCCATCTACTCATAACGAAATTCATTCATTCATGAAAGCAAAATAACAGGGAATTGCAAACAATGTCCACACCATACATTGGATCATTTTCCCTCTATTATATTCCAAAATTAAAATGGTTACAACTGTAAATGAACAACAAAAACTATTGAAATATTCTCCTAAATTCTATTCCAGCCAACAACCGACTAGCCTTATTCGGGCGTACAAAACCTCTATTTATCACAGAGGGCTCTTATGGTTTTTTTCTTGGCTACTTGTCTGCTCTATAACTTAACCTAAAAACTATCTAGACCAGACGCATTCCAGAGCCATAGTGGAGTCTCCCATTTTGCTTGTAATCGTCCAAGCGTGCCTCCAAATTTTCCTAGCCTGATTTCAAGCGTGCCCCAAAAATTAATTCCGGTGCTGAGTTAAGGCAGACTTCAAAATATATGTTGTGACTACGAGCATTGATCTCCCATACATATTCCTTGACGTTGATAAGTCTTTCTCCACGCGATTGCCAACGATGTTCCTACATCATTCAACATTCAGGAATTTGCCTGGTCCGGATCCCAATTAGACCCTTATTCGTTGTAAATGGTGATTCTGACTGGTTAAGGTCCTGTCACCTATAACTATCCTAAGCTACAAAATAAAACTAAAATAAAATTTATACACCTTCTAATTGACTGAAGAGATTTTATCTTTTATTGAGTAACAAACTGAAATATAAATATATACAGATTTAAAACTATCTACAAGAAAATGATTAATTCTAATTATCATAAAATTTACCCCTATGAAAGAGGATTTTGTTTTATCTTTAAGGAAAATAAATTTTTTTAGTGAAAGTAAAAGAAATGAACTAAAACAGATAAAACTAAAAAGAAAATCTAATGCTCCGGCCCAAATTCAAATAATATATGAATTTAAGTAATGTAAACAATGTTTCAAAGATATAGATCTTTTAAAACATATGTTTGAATATATCCACTGAGAATGAATTAATAAACTTGTTTAAATAGATAATACACACTTATAATCCCAATAGTAATTCCTATATATAACAACCACTAAGATGACGTGTCAAATAAAATAAAATTGATCTAATTTATTAGCAGTAATCAACTAAATCAATCTATAATATTGTTAACACATAATCCAAACAAGACTTTGATTTCAAAAATGAACACTCAGATACCAGTAATAGTACCATATACTGATTGCTTGTATTAATATTCAAAGTCACAAAAGATTCAATAAAATGCATCAAAACAAAGACTTGTACAACAATGCATAAGTCTTTGTTCTTCATTCAAAAAATTGAACCCTCCCTTTGATTGTCTTTTATTCAATGTTTTATATTGAAGGAATTCAAAAACAGAAATTAACTTCCATAACTATAAGCAGTTATCCATTTAGAATGGGAAAATAACAAAATCGTTTAATTCCCCAAACTAAATTAACTAAGTACATGAAATAAAAAACAACTAACTATTCAATTTTAGAATTTTTCCTAGAAACTAATTTTCCCATTTCTCGTATTTTCCAGGACATTCCTTTTAAACCTGTAAAAAAAAAGAAACGAAAAGACAGAAGTTAGTAAAACATAAAAACAAAATTATAGTTGCTACATAATTTGAAATTTTGTAGCTACTCTTTTATTAACTAGAATTAATGAAAATACAAACTAAACTAACTAAAAAAACACTAAACTTGTTGGATCATGTTGTCATTGATGCCAATGGTTTGATTGATTGATGTCATTAATTGATGTCAAGTGATTGATTGATGCCAAAGGATTGATTGATTGATGATTGATGTCAAATGTGATATGAATTGACCTTGATGAGAATGGATAGACGTCAAGCATATGATGTCATGCATAAATGAAGATGGATCAATGAGTTGTCATTGATACATGATGCAAAGATGAAGATGGATCGATGTGATTTCCTTGATATATGATGCATAGTTAGATTGATCATTATAGTCTTATCATGGTTAATAAAGTTCACAAATGGATGAACTCCAAAGTGGTCCCCTTATGGTGAAATCCCTCATGGGAAGACACTTTACGGATGAGTTATTCTAGAAGAATGGTTGGAGAACCCATAGTTGATTATGGAATAATGAGATGAAGATCAATGAAGTTGTTGGTGAAACTACCCTAGATGGATAGTGCTTGTCATGCCATTTCCGATGGTATGTGGAATGTCACATAACTCCTCATGGTTTGAGAGTTATGTCCTTACAAAGATGGAGGACCCTCATATGAAGGCTTGAAGCCCCAAAAGGTCAAAGAAGTCAAAGTGTGTCAAAGAAGTCAAAGTGCTTGAAAGGAAGAAATCAATTTTTAAATGATAAAGTAAAGTGACAAAGTCAAGAAGGATTATTTAAATAATAAAGTGAGTTGACAAAATCAAAGAAGATTATTTAAATGATAAAGTGAGGTGACAAACTCAAGGATGAATATTTAAATGATAAAGTAATGTAGAACTTTCTAATTATGGAAAGTGGTTAACCCTAAAATGAGGAAAATAGGTTAAGTACAACCTAGAAATGGGTTAAGTGACCTAGAATATGAAGAGTATAAATAAGAGGCAAGGGTCTCTTGTGAAAAGTACATTTTTGAGAGCACATCTTGTGTATCTTTGATGAGCATCTTGAGTGTAGCTCTTGTGCATCTCTTGAGCATGTATTGAATATCTATTTTGAGAGAGAGAGAGAGAGAGAGTATGGATGATCTCATGGACTCATCAAAGTTTTGGCAAGTCTGAGATCATGACAGTGAAAGTTTTGGAAGTTTAGAAACCCTAGTTTCTAAGGCGTACGCGAGCTGTCAGTGTATTAGGGTGCGTACATACTAAGTTATACACGAGCTGTTAGTGTATTAGGGTGCGTACATACTAAGTTATACGTGGGATGACAGTGTATTAGGGTTCGTACATGTTGGTAAAGCCATGGAAACTTGAGAAGATGAAGATGCAGAGGTTCCAGATTCTGAGATCAAGCTTCCAGGAAGGTCTACAGTTCTCAGATACATCAGATATATCCATTGGTTCAAAAGGTATGGTTACATGGTTGTCTTGATGGATTCTCTTGCTTATTGTTTGGTGAATTCCTAAGGCATTATTGGTATGGATTTTATGATGTGGTTTGAGTTGGTTGATGGAGTGAGAAACACTCTTATGATTTAGAACTGATATGATGGCTATAGTATACTAGTTGTTTACACATGTTTGAGTACCATTCATATTATATGGTTGAGAAGCATGAGTAGGCTATTGGAGAGCTTGGATGTGTTGTGACTGGTTATGGGTCAGATTGGACAGTGAGAGACAAAAGAGAATGTGATTGCAGGTTGCAGAGGATCTGAGTATGTGATGAAAAGTATAAAACCTAATAGCTCAGAAGGCATATGCAGGATGTAGTATAGACTGGACGTGTACATACGGGGGCTATACTACTAGTAGGGCATGTACATATGCATGTTGCACTACTGATAGGTCGTGTACCTGTGACAGATTGATATCTCTGGAGGATTGTTGCCTCATCTCAGTTGGTGTTGAGGAAGTAAGTTGAGTCTTTCATATAGAAAAGGTGCTCTTGTATATTTGTACTTTATTCAGTTGTTGCTGATAAACCCAAGGATTGAAGTCCGTAATAAAAATAAAATTGTACATAGATATTGTGTTCTTTATGTTCCTTGCGGTGATGATTTGTTGATGATATATTGCTGATATATGTTCACATCTAACTGATTATAAATGACAACAATAAGTAATGAGTAAATGGTGATTGCTAACTAATGAGTTTTGTGAAGGGGAAGTTTTGAGGAGAAAAGATCCCTACACTGTTCACCCCCCCTCTCAGTGTAGTCGGTGTGTCCAACAAAACTCATACCAATAACTAAAACATTTATCACTGAGTGTTATTGGGAACAATCTTGAATTCCAAATTAATGAAAATATTAACTCATGGTGAGTTAATGTTAACTACTTATTTATTTTTATCTTGTTTAGAACCTGGAATCTGTCTCATTAGGCTATCGATCAAAGATCTATTTTCTAACCTAAGAAGTTGATTTTCTAATTCTAAATCAATTATATTTTCCTGTAACACCGGAACAACTAAATAATATTATTCCTTCTATAAAGAAACTTCTAGATTGGGATGGGTTTCAGTTTTCTCCTTGTCTTTTTCTTTAGCGATCTTTTCAATTGGTTCCGACGGAGAAATGTGTTGTGGGGAAGATACTTCTTGACTTGTAACCAAGTTGTCTTTATCCTCAACTTGGATAGGAGAACTATATTTATAAGTTTTCCTAGACTTATTTCTGAACATTCTGGATAATTTTCTTCCTTGACTCTTGTTCATAAAATCGACTAGACTAATGGAATCATTGTTATGTTTGGTAACAGGTTCATCACACTTAGATGCAAGCGAGGAAAATACACTTTTATTGGAAGCTTCATAAGAAACTTGAGGTGATTCATGGAAAACACGTGACTCTGGACTAAGGATAAAATTAACAGTTTGACTGTGAGTAACCCTCGCGGTGTTTTGTTGAGGAGTAGAAACTTGAGGAAAAGGAAAAACGATATCTTCTACAGGATTTGGGGTTTCAACTTCAGAAAATTGAGACTATAAATCTGCCTTAGTAATCTCCTGAAAATGATTTATTTTAACAAATGTTTCCCAAGAATTTTCATTCTTTTCTAATTGAAATTCAATCAGAATTTTCACTAAATAGTGATGAAAGATATTTCTTTATGAAATAACATTCTTTCTCTGATAAAAATGTGCCATCTTAGACAGGATTTTAAGCTCGAAAACAAACATATTCAATTCATAGTCCATGAAAACCATTAAAATATGAAAGTGATAAATTAATAACAGTCTATATCCGCCCTCATAGGTGATATATCCCTTAATAACCACTAACAGAAAATTCCATCTTTCTTTAATTGAAGATATGGGTATATCTTTCTTTAATTCCATCTTTCTTTAATTCCATCTTTCTTTAATTGAATATATGTTCGGAAGAAACCAGGATTTCAGACCAAGGAATCTCCTTCACTCTTTTCGTATTAGACCAACATTCCCCTTTTAATGGAAATTTAGTCACTCTGGCTATTAATTCTTTGTCTATATGTAACTCTATATCACCAATTTTAGCTCATTCACCATTGAAAGTTTGTGTGAAAGCTTTGGTGACCTGTGCATTGTAGCATGAGGGTTTTCTGAACTATAGTGCATTGTAGCATGTTTTCTGAACTATAGCCATTAAACATGCTATAGTTCAGAAAACCCTCATAAAAAACCTAACAGACTCGCTTACAGGTAAATGAAAACAAAGCTTCAATACTTGAGTTAAAATATTTTTTCGAGGAAGAAGCACCATAGGTAATAATTCATGGATACGGTGATATAGTTCAAAACTATATGTGGAGGCGAATCAATGAACTTCGGGAAAGGAGGACTATTCGTATGAAGTTTGAAAAGATCTTGATTTAATTTTCCATTAAATTGTTTTTAATTTTTGATGATCGGATCAGGCCTAACATACCACAACAAAATATTAAACAGTTGTTATGGATCATGGGTGTCATGGTAATACACAACTATGATAGGCTCAGTAGGATTTTGTAGATTATGATCAATCATTGTTGGAACATTGGTTTTAAAATCAACAATATATCAAAAACTATAGTTTGTCAAATATTGTAGCTCGTTGAAATGTATGTAAATGAGAAAAAATAATAAAGAATATGTGAATTAGCAACATTTGAAAACAAAAATATTTAATCAAAACCTTTCTGAAATGAGAACATCCCGACAAGAAAATGTCAAAGAAGTTGGGAGTATGGCCAAAATTGACAAAACTGAAAATATTGTTTAAGTAAAACAAATAAACTTTATATTATTTTTTCAAAATTGAAAAAGGAAAGGGTCTCAAATTTATTTATAATACAGAATTTGGGAGGTTGTTTTCATCTATAACAAATGGAGAAACATTGTTGAAACCATTTATCTCTGTATATAAGACAAAGAAAAATATATCAGATCATAAGAAATAAGAAAATTTACGAACTATAGATAAATGATATTTATGACTAGTTTGTAAAAGATAAAAAGGTAAAACAATACTAGTACTCTTTAACTTTATCTTATTGGAGGGGATAAAAGGTGTTTATTAATCTTATGACTGGGAAATGAAGCTTCTAATTTGACTAATAAGTAAAATCTATTCCTCATGTCAAAATTTAAAAGTTTAACTCACTATACCAGGTATTGCTTCGCTGCCAGCAGCCTGTTTAGTACCCCGACGAAGTTACCTTAATATCACATAATCCTTTACCCTCTTCCAGTAGGCCTATTCATTACCCCAACATGTTATCATATACTTCCCATGTCCTCATTTTATTTATTTAATCTTTCAACTTTCGTCTTTAATTCATGACTTAATCATTGCATTTGAGCAATGACGAGAACAAGAATAAAGGAGGGGCGATATAGAGATTTATTTATTTATTTCTAAACATGGAATGAGAACTAAATTGTTCATCTTATGATATTTTATTTCCCAATAAATTATTTTATTTTAAGGGAAAAATATTACCCCAAAGAGATTTTGTTGAAGAGTATTTTCCTTTTTTTT
>ML792366.1:36746-58820 GCA_009831015.1 Picea engelmannii
GAAATCTATGGATAGGCTTGGCTTGCATGACCTTACCATTCTCAACAAAGTTCTAAGTGCTAATATTTGGTGGAGATGGATAAAGTGACCTAAATACCTTTGGGCCAAACTTTGGAGGAAAAAGTATTCTCCATGCATTGAGGAAAAACAGTTGATTCGATGGGATGATAATACACATGGATCCTTGATTTGGAACGTAGAAAATCAAATCCACTCCTTGATATACGACCATGCCTCCTGGGAAATCAGAAATGGGAGAACAACATCCTTTTGGAAAGACTCTTGGCAACAATGGCCTGCACTGGACTGGAGCCTCATAACCGAAGCCCTTCTCGACCCTACCATGCAAGCGAGCTTACTCATGGTCACAGATTACTAGGAAAATGATCCCCCAGGGGCCACATGACACCATTGGAAGTCCACCCATACAAAACTTCATTTTTTAGTGCACATGGATCTCCAGGCCCGACACGAGACTGTCTCTTCCCAAAAAATCCAGATTCATCTAGGCGAGGATATTTTGAGATGGGGGCACTCCTCGTAGGGCACCTTCACCATTAAAGAATCCTACAACCTCAAGACTAACCATCTTCTTCCACCCAAAGAGAAAATATGGACGAAAATTTGGGGCATCAAGAAATGGCCCAAAATCAACACCTTCCTATGGCTTGTTGCCCATAAAGGCATCCTCACCTAAAACAATCTAGCAAAAAGAGGATTTGTTGGGCCTTTTGTCTTCCCTCTTTGTGGAAAGGACTTTGAGACACAAAATCACCTGCTCAATCTCTGCACCTACAATACTAAAATTTGGGATCACGGTGCCTTACTCATGTGAACCACCGATCGCAAACAAGAAGGCCTCAAGGAAACTATTGAAGGATGGCACAACTCTGTTTTTCACTCTGCAATTATCAATTTCATTTGGCAGCTTCTTCCAGGCTTCATCATTTAGAAGATCTGGAAATAACACAACAGAAGAATCTTCCTATCGACCCAAATGGACTGGAAAATCATATGGAACTTCATCTAGGACAACATCAAAGAAATAATCCTCCTACAAGCTTGGATAGAGGAGGATATAAATTTCCCTCCTTAGGAAAACAGACTTCTGGAGAACTAGGTCACTAACATTCAACCTCAAACTCATGGGAAAACTCAGGAAAGGAAATTCTGAGACAGTCCTTCACATTGGTCCCCCCCTTCTCCAAGTAATATCAAGCTAAAATTTGACGAAGCCTTTAAAGGAAATCCAGGACATGCAGGCTTCGGGGTCATTCTTCGGAACATGCATGGGAACATAATGCTAATCGTGACTGGCAACATTGGTCATAACATAAACAATGAAGCTGAGCTCTAGGGACTCATGAGAGGGATACATATTTCCCAAGATTTCGGATATCATAAGGTGATAGTAGAAGGAGATTCTCAAATCATTCTCAACCTTCTAGCAAGAATACTCAATGGAGTGGATGCAGATCGAGTTTCCACCTACTGGCAACTCACCTCCGGATTAACCACCATCACAACTACCATCAAACCACATATGGTCATGATCCCTTCGCATGTAAGGAGGCAACCCAACCAAATAGATGACCATGTCACTAACATGGGAGTATCTCTCGAAGGACTAGACATCATCTGCACTTCCCGCATTGATCACACTCTTTTTCGGGACTGCATCAACAAGGATCTCATCTCGAATAGTCCCCCGGATGGGGTGTTAGTGCGCAACACCTGGCCATCGGAGGAGATGGAATCTTCCACCTCTCCGCAGGACATGTGATCAACACATGCCATCCCCTCCATCATATATCGTGATGTCCCTTCGAAATTCATTTCCCCTTATGACTCCAGCCACCCTCCACTACTGCAGTGCATCCCCCGCTAGCTATTCAATTTGACAATGGAGAAGGCTAGCTTACCAGTACCTCTGCGTGTGTGGGAATTTAGTCCGTAGGCGCCATATTATGTCGATGGATCACCTCTGCATATGCCATTCCTTTTCCTCTTTCTTGACAACTCCTGCTTCGAGGTGTTATCCCTGGTTCCCTTGGTCGATTATTTGTTCTCTCCTTTGGCGCTATCCCTGGTTCACTTGGTTGATTCTTTGTTCTTGTAGGTTATGCCTCGGCAGAGAGGAAATCCCAAAAGGGGGCCTCTCTGGTATCAAAGTAGAGAATCCATGACTCATCACTCGCATGTTCTTGCACCACCCCATGACTCCTCACCCTTAGCGTCTGCTCACCCCTCCTCGAAACACCCAAGCCTCCTGTCGATGTCTTTGCCTTCAACATGCAAGGTGGAATTGTTCGACCTGCAAGGGAATTTGTTGGGCTTTGCACCCAGTCCTATTTCAGACATCGATTCACCTTCACAACCTGCTCTGGTGCAACCATATCCACCTGCCTCGCCACCCTCCACCCTCCACCCACTCCGTTCTCCCCGCGAATCACCACCATCTTCTTTTCCTGTGCCGTTGTTGGAAGACCTCCACGTTCAGATGGCAAATTATTTTTCAAGGAACAACTGCCTATTCCAACACCTCACTTCTACTTGGATGGTCCATCGTGTGCCTCATGCTCTAGGTACCGAGACTTGGTCTCGATTCTCTAGGACCTTCTATTCTCTATCCGTCAAGACATTGACAATATTCACTTTCATATGGAGCACCTAGACCAATGTGCAGAGCAATTGGAAACTCTGCCGGTGTTCATGCTTCGACCCATGCAAGCACAAGATTTGGACATCGCTGCACCAATGGGCATTATACTTGCTCCGACACCACAGATGGACAACACAGGCAATGTGGCCTTCACTCATGATGTGGGAAAGCGAGCTGGGGAAGATGAAACCAACATTGCATGCCATAGACCATGACAGTCAGAGAACGACCAGGTGTATGCATGCATGTTTTTATATTTCCAACACCTTTAGTTTATATGTTGGTCAAAGGACAACCTTTTTTATAATTTTTGTTAATTATCTACCCATATGGATGGTCGAATCAGTTTCCCTATGGGGCAATTCAAACATGAATGTTTAATATTTCTCCGGCATGTTAGGACCTTGGTTGAGCTGAATTGTTTTCCCTTCAGGGCAATTCAACATACTCTTATCTCTGATAACACTGTGGATACTATAATTTTTCGTCATGATAGGTAATATATAGTTTCTTACTTACAATTTTTTTTTATCTTTGAGATCAAATTATTCTCTCCTATTTTTCATGAAGAAGACATGGATATATTTATATATGATCAAGAATATTGTGTGCATGCATGTTTTTGTATTTCCAACACCTTTAGTTTATATGTTGGTCAGAGCACAACCTTTTTTATAATTTTTGTTAATTATCTACCCATATGGACGGTCGAATCAGTTTCCCTACGGGGCAATTCAAACATGAATGTTTAATATTTCTCCGGCATGTTAGGACCTTGGTTGAGCTAAATTGTTTTCCCTTCAGGGCAATTCAGCATACTCTTATCTCTGATAACACTGTGGATACTATAATTTTGCTTCATGATAGGTAATATATAGTTTCTTATTTACAAAAAAAAAATATCTTTGAGATGATCAAATTATTCTCTCCTATTTTTCATGAAGAAGACATGGATATATTTGTATATGATCAAGAATATTGTGTGTGATGTTGATCACAATTTAATTATGATTTTGAAGCCCTCATTCAATATTTTGTTATTGTAAAAATACTTTTGTTGCACATAAAGATCATATTGGGTTATTGAAGAACCATTTTCATTTAAATCCAAGAATTAAAGATTTGAGCTTTGTTGTCTAGTAGTCTCCCTTCTCTAAGATATTCAAAGATATATCTTTTATCCAAAGAGGAGAACCACCTCTCTAAAAACGAAGGGGGACTAATGTCCTTATGAGGTTGTTGTTTTGGTCCTGATGGATTCAAGCGTCAACATGTATACATGTTAGAGGCTCATACAAATTATTTAAAGTGATAAGTGGCATACACATGTGAGTTATGTTTGGAGGCCGAAGTGATGGATGGCCATGCATTAATCTGCAAGGATGTGGTAATTAATCCCATAGTCCCACGTATACCACCTCATTTCTGCCTTGGGATTTGGTCACTTCATTTTGATGGAGCTATGGAGAAACATAGCTCGAAGCTCGGTTTTGGAACTTTGCTCCTAGTAGTTGCAGCAATCGTTTTCACCATAAGCACTAGTATAAAAGAGCCTCAATCCCAGATATGTACATATCAGTTTGTTGAGCATTTTGTTCAAGCGTTTTGCAAAGTAATCATTTAATAATGGCTCTAGTTCTTGATTAGTTTTGAGTGTGTTTCTTTCTTCCCTTGATTTTATCTCTTAATGGAATAATTGCTCAAGGGTTTATGTGTTAAAAGAGAATGAAATAGTTACTTTTTTTCCGAATGTTTTCCTTGCTCCATACATTATTTCACTTTCCATTTCTTTGAAAAATTATCAATTGTGACTATATAATCCAAACCCATTTGATATAATTGTATATTATGACCTGAGTTCTAGTTCCTGTGGCTATTCCTGTACTGCTTGATTGAGAAAAGCATGTTCTTGAGACATTCTAGTCATTTTTGGACACAGGTCTAGTGTTGTTCATAATTTTTGTATAAATATATACCATCTTTGGTTTATTATTTGGATAAGTTGCAAACAACATTAGAAGGCTTTGTATTGGCTGAGTCAAAATTTGGTTCTGAACACATGAACCCAAAATATATTTGAATGAGTATAGGTTATTCGTTTTGGTATGTGACTACCGAAGCTTTCCGATTGATTTTGGTTGTTTTGGGTTTCAAATCCATGCCCATATTTCAGATAGCTTGTTTTGAATAACATATGAATTGATCATTCATACACTTCCAACAAGCAATGATTTGAGTCAACTTTTGATCTTTGTCAAATTTTGGGTTTGAAGTTTTATATAGATATACATATATTGAGTTTTTGATTCATTACGAAATGTAGTTACATAAGCTTTGTGACCAATATTTAAATATTTTTTGTCTCTGCCGAGTCAAAGTCGAGTTCAAACCCATGAATTTATTGATCATTGGTTGGTTCTAAAAAGTATATATGAGTTGTTTATCTCAGCCTTCATGACTAGTAGAGGTTTCTTAGTGACTCTGGTCCTTTCTCATAATTATGGTTGAAGTTCAAACCTTGTTTGATAAATTATGTTCTTTAAAGGGTATTACTTTATTTAGTTCTCTGGATATTTGGATTCAAACCTTGGTTATAGTGTATTACTTTATTTAGTTCTCTGGATATTTGGATTCAAACCTTGGTTATATTCGAGCCTATCACTTTTGGTTTGAAAAGAATGATGGAATCTATTAGCTGTTGACAATGTTTTTAAAAAGATGTTAGCAATGTTATATGCATTATTATTTTATGTGTTACTTGGATTAGAGCTTTTAGTTGGTCAAAACATTCCTTTTAAATCCTAGTTGATATAACTTACATGACTTTAAAGTTACATTTATTTTGAGCAAATTTATATGCTTATGTTCATGCTCTCGTCCCTTAACTATTTTAGTGCACACTTTTCAATGAACCTAGAATAATCTTAAAGCTTTGATAGTTGGGTTTATATTAAATATACGATAATAATGCAAGTTCAAATTAAAACTATAATGAATGTTTGGAAAACGGGTATAAGTTTTGATAAGTAATTTTAAAGTTTTATTTTTCTTTTATATAAACAGGACCACATCCTCACATAATATATCATTTTTCATAAATTATTCCTAAAATTTCCCAAACCATATTTCATTTGATTATGTGCATTTTTATCCCCCTGTTATATAAAAGAAAGACTTTCAAAGAAGAGATCTGCTAGAAGATTAATGTATGTGGTCTTGATACATGAACATTTTTTTATGATTCGAATGAATTATGGGATATTTTGACATGCATAAAAGATAGTGGAAAATGGTTTATAAAACATTTTGATATGAACTTTATTCAGATCGAAAGTGGGATGAGTTATGAAAAAAATTGATTAAAATGGATAGTGAACATGTATATTATCATGCATTATTTTCTTCTATAATATTTTTCATAAATTATAAACCCCTTTTGTTACTCCTTTATCATTTATAAATATATTTACATTTATTTTCCATGTTTAAAGAGATTAGTGATTAACTATATTGAGGAATATGATCAATAATACATAGTTGGAATGTTGAGGCATTGAACAGAGAAAGGGGTAGTTTGTGTTTTTCATCCTTTCCTACTTATTCTCTTTCATATTCCCTTGGCATGCTTGAATGCTTGGTCAATTTAGAGCTATTGTTAAATTATGTTTAAAGAAAAATAATATTTGATGATTAACATACGATAACTTTTGTATACATACTAATTTGATCATTGATGGATATTTATATGAGTTTCTTTGAAGTAGAAAAAACAGTCGCTCTGGTAACAGGGGAAATCGAGGAAACCAAGGTAGAATTCCTAATGCATTTAGGAAAAGAGGAGGAAACAAAATAATTAGGTTCTCCATTCATTTCGATGAAAATTTTGAGTAATTCAATCAGTGAGTTCAAACTGGATATTTGAACCTCGCTGACCACTTTGCTTTCCAACCCCCTCAAGTTCATTTCATTCCTCCTCTTCAACCACACTCAAGAATAAAAAACTTTACATAGAAACCTTGCATGCCACTAGCCAATGATGGTTGGGAAAATGTGCGTGTTAATCCTCTATTTGGTGTAGCACATTGGCCCACAATGTCATTACCACTTCCTCCTCATGCTCCTTTACAACCTGCTCAACCAATTTCTTTTGTAGCCTCACATGCACACTCTATCCAAATCCCCCAAAATTATAAATCTTTAGCCATTGAACCTCAACCAAGTAAAGGAAAACAACCTACCATTTTTGTTAGTTATGATTCATCTGAGACTTCTGCCTACACAATTGTTGATAGTAAAATATGACCATGTTCAAAGATGCAGACCCCCCTTATCTCCTAAGGGTTGCGCGACCTTCCGGTCTAGGATCGATCAAGATACTGAATCTGATTGACTCAACGAGCATCTGCTAGACCCCAAACCCACTTACACAGGTCCTTTTCCCCAAATGCGTAATTCATCTGAGACCCACAACTTCTCTCCCAAGTGTTGTTTGAACCTCAATGCCAAACGGGTGCTAGCTCCTCTCTACTAAGCCCTTTCTCCCTTGTGACCACTAGCGGTGACCACGCGCTCAAGTGAAAGGCGCATCATGATTTCACGTTTCGCGACTCTGGGAGTGATGCTACCTCCGTTCACTCGATAGCTGAAATCACAACGACCCAAGATCTACGGTCCAAATATTCCCTTGATCGACGACTATGACTGAGTTGACATTTCACGTTTCGTGACTTCAGAGTCTCCTTGTCTCCATTATCTCAATAACTGAAATCGCGATGGCACTAGATCAATGGTCCAGGTCTTTCCTTAGATATGATGGTCACGATGATTTCAGGACTTCGCATTTCGTGAAGTTGAAGGAATTGTCACCTCCAATCCTCCGATCCCCGAAATGCCAATATTTCACCCTGGACAATTAACGGTCCAGATATCTCCTAGATCCAATGACTTAGATCAAATCGAATATTCGGGCTTCGCGAATTCTTAGCATTCCTCCCTTTGACTTCTCCACAATGCAAGTCAACGAAACATTGATCGTTCACCACATGCCCCTCCTGCTGGATGGTTTCGATTCTCTAGCAATCAGATTGAATGGCTTAGGTCTTTTCCTCCTTATGCTTACGTTATCTTTAGAGTTAGAAGATATTCTGAGTGTTCAAAGGTTTTGAACCTTTTCTCCTTCGACGGGTCCGGTTCTTGGATCCTTTAGCACTTATGCAAAGTGTTATTCCTCTTGAGCTTGGTTCCATCTACTCATACTTTAGTCCTCTTGAACAATTAAAACTTATCCTAACATCATAGTTCCATCTACTCATAACGAAATTCATTCATTCATGAAAGCAAAATAACAGGGAATTGCAAACAATGTCCACACCATACATTGGATCATTTTCCCTCTATTATATTCCAAAATTAAAATGGTTACAACTGTAAATGAACAACAAAAACTATTGAAATATTCTCCTAAATTCTATTCCAGCCAACAACCGACTAGCCTTATTCGGGCGTACAAAACCTCTATTTATCACAGAGGGCTCTTATGGTTTTTTTCTTGGCTACTTGTCTGCTCTATAACTTAACCTAAAAACTATCTAGACCAGACGCATTCCAGAGCCATAGTGGAGTCTCCCATTTTGCTTGTAATCGTCCAAGCGTGCCTCCAAATTTTCCTAGCCTGATTTCAAGCGTGCCCCAAAAATTAATTCCGGTGCTGAGTTAAGGCAGACTTCAAAATATATGTTGTGACTACGAGCATTGATCTCCCATACATATTCCTTGACGTTGATAAGTCTTTCTCCACGCGATTGCCAACGATGTTCCTACATCATTCAACATTCAGGAATTTGCCTGGTCCGGATCCCAATTAGACCCTTATTCGTTGTAAATGGTGATTCTGACTGGTTAAGGTCCTGTCACCTATAACTATCCTAAGCTACAAAATAAAACTAAAATAAAATTTATACACCTTCTAATTGACTGAAGAGATTTTATCTTTTATTGAGTAACAAACTGAAATATAAATATATACAGATTTAAAACTATCTACAAGAAAATGATTAATTCTAATTATCATAAAATTTACCCCTATGAAAGAGGATTTTGTTTTATCTTTAAGGAAAATAAATTTTTTTAGTGAAAGTAAAAGAAATGAACTAAAACAGATAAAACTAAAAAGAAAATCTAATGCTCCGGCCCAAATTCAAATAATATATGAATTTAAGTAATGTAAACAATGTTTCAAAGATATAGATCTTTTAAAACATATGTTTGAATATATCCACTGAGAATGAATTAATAAACTTGTTTAAATAGATAATACACACTTATAATCCCAATAGTAATTCCTATATATAACAACCACTAAGATGACGTGTCAAATAAAATAAAATTGATCTAATTTATTAGCAGTAATCAACTAAATCAATCTATAATATTGTTAACACATAATCCAAACAAGACTTTGATTTCAAAAATGAACACTCAGATACCAGTAATAGTACCATATACTGATTGCTTGTATTAATATTCAAAGTCACAAAAGATTCAATAAAATGCATCAAAACAAAGACTTGTACAACAATGCATAAGTCTTTGTTCTTCATTCAAAAAATTGAACCCTCCCTTTGATTGTCTTTTATTCAATGTTTTATATTGAAGGAATTCAAAAACAGAAATTAACTTCCATAACTATAAGCAGTTATCCATTTAGAATGGGAAAATAACAAAATCGTTTAATTCCCCAAACTAAATTAACTAAGTACATGAAATAAAAAACAACTAACTATTCAATTTTAGAATTTTTCCTAGAAACTAATTTTCCCATTTCTCGTATTTTCCAGGACATTCCTTTTAAACCTGTAAAAAAAAAGAAACGAAAAGACAGAAGTTAGTAAAACATAAAAACAAAATTATAGTTGCTACATAATTTGAAATTTTGTAGCTACTCTTTTATTAACTAGAATTAATGAAAATACAAACTAAACTAACTAAAAAAACACTAAACTTGTTGGATCATGTTGTCATTGATGCCAATGGTTTGATTGATTGATGTCATTAATTGATGTCAAGTGATTGATTGATGCCAAAGGATTGATTGATTGATGATTGATGTCAAATGTGATATGAATTGACCTTGATGAGAATGGATAGACGTCAAGCATATGATGTCATGCATAAATGAAGATGGATCAATGAGTTGTCATTGATACATGATGCAAAGATGAAGATGGATCGATGTGATTTCCTTGATATATGATGCATAGTTAGATTGATCATTATAGTCTTATCATGGTTAATAAAGTTCACAAATGGATGAACTCCAAAGTGGTCCCCTTATGGTGAAATCCCTCATGGGAAGACACTTTACGGATGAGTTATTCTAGAAGAATGGTTGGAGAACCCATAGTTGATTATGGAATAATGAGATGAAGATCAATGAAGTTGTTGGTGAAACTACCCTAGATGGATAGTGCTTGTCATGCCATTTCCGATGGTATGTGGAATGTCACATAACTCCTCATGGTTTGAGAGTTATGTCCTTACAAAGATGGAGGACCCTCATATGAAGGCTTGAAGCCCCAAAAGGTCAAAGAAGTCAAAGTGTGTCAAAGAAGTCAAAGTGCTTGAAAGGAAGAAATCAATTTTTAAATGATAAAGTAAAGTGACAAAGTCAAGAAGGATTATTTAAATAATAAAGTGAGTTGACAAAATCAAAGAAGATTATTTAAATGATAAAGTGAGGTGACAAACTCAAGGATGAATATTTAAATGATAAAGTAATGTAGAACTTTCTAATTATGGAAAGTGGTTAACCCTAAAATGAGGAAAATAGGTTAAGTACAACCTAGAAATGGGTTAAGTGACCTAGAATATGAAGAGTATAAATAAGAGGCAAGGGTCTCTTGTGAAAAGTACATTTTTGAGAGCACATCTTGTGTATCTTTGATGAGCATCTTGAGTGTAGCTCTTGTGCATCTCTTGAGCATGTATTGAATATCTATTTTGAGAGAGAGAGAGAGAGAGAGTATGGATGATCTCATGGACTCATCAAAGTTTTGGCAAGTCTGAGATCATGACAGTGAAAGTTTTGGAAGTTTAGAAACCCTAGTTTCTAAGGCGTACGCGAGCTGTCAGTGTATTAGGGTGCGTACATACTAAGTTATACACGAGCTGTTAGTGTATTAGGGTGCGTACATACTAAGTTATACGTGGGATGACAGTGTATTAGGGTTCGTACATGTTGGTAAAGCCATGGAAACTTGAGAAGATGAAGATGCAGAGGTTCCAGATTCTGAGATCAAGCTTCCAGGAAGGTCTACAGTTCTCAGATACATCAGATATATCCATTGGTTCAAAAGGTATGGTTACATGGTTGTCTTGATGGATTCTCTTGCTTATTGTTTGGTGAATTCCTAAGGCATTATTGGTATGGATTTTATGATGTGGTTTGAGTTGGTTGATGGAGTGAGAAACACTCTTATGATTTAGAACTGATATGATGGCTATAGTATACTAGTTGTTTACACATGTTTGAGTACCATTCATATTATATGGTTGAGAAGCATGAGTAGGCTATTGGAGAGCTTGGATGTGTTGTGACTGGTTATGGGTCAGATTGGACAGTGAGAGACAAAAGAGAATGTGATTGCAGGTTGCAGAGGATCTGAGTATGTGATGAAAAGTATAAAACCTAATAGCTCAGAAGGCATATGCAGGATGTAGTATAGACTGGACGTGTACATACGGGGGCTATACTACTAGTAGGGCATGTACATATGCATGTTGCACTACTGATAGGTCGTGTACCTGTGACAGATTGATATCTCTGGAGGATTGTTGCCTCATCTCAGTTGGTGTTGAGGAAGTAAGTTGAGTCTTTCATATAGAAAAGGTGCTCTTGTATATTTGTACTTTATTCAGTTGTTGCTGATAAACCCAAGGATTGAAGTCCGTAATAAAAATAAAATTGTACATAGATATTGTGTTCTTTATGTTCCTTGCGGTGATGATTTGTTGATGATATATTGCTGATATATGTTCACATCTAACTGATTATAAATGACAACAATAAGTAATGAGTAAATGGTGATTGCTAACTAATGAGTTTTGTGAAGGGGAAGTTTTGAGGAGAAAAGATCCCTACACTGTTCACCCCCCCTCTCAGTGTAGTCGGTGTGTCCAACAAAACTCATACCAATAACTAAAACATTTATCACTGAGTGTTATTGGGAACAATCTTGAATTCCAAATTAATGAAAATATTAACTCATGGTGAGTTAATGTTAACTACTTATTTATTTTTATCTTGTTTAGAACCTGGAATCTGTCTCATTAGGCTATCGATCAAAGATCTATTTTCTAACCTAAGAAGTTGATTTTCTAATTCTAAATCAATTATATTTTCCTGTAACACCGGAACAACTAAATAATATTATTCCTTCTATAAAGAAACTTCTAGATTGGGATGGGTTTCAGTTTTCTCCTTGTCTTTTTCTTTAGCGATCTTTTCAATTGGTTCCGACGGAGAAATGTGTTGTGGGGAAGATACTTCTTGACTTGTAACCAAGTTGTCTTTATCCTCAACTTGGATAGGAGAACTATATTTATAAGTTTTCCTAGACTTATTTCTGAACATTCTGGATAATTTTCTTCCTTGACTCTTGTTCATAAAATCGACTAGACTAATGGAATCATTGTTATGTTTGGTAACAGGTTCATCACACTTAGATGCAAGCGAGGAAAATACACTTTTATTGGAAGCTTCATAAGAAACTTGAGGTGATTCATGGAAAACACGTGACTCTGGACTAAGGATAAAATTAACAGTTTGACTGTGAGTAACCCTCGCGGTGTTTTGTTGAGGAGTAGAAACTTGAGGAAAAGGAAAAACGATATCTTCTACAGGATTTGGGGTTTCAACTTCAGAAAATTGAGACTATAAATCTGCCTTAGTAATCTCCTGAAAATGATTTATTTTAACAAATGTTTCCCAAGAATTTTCATTCTTTTCTAATTGAAATTCAATCAGAATTTTCACTAAATAGTGATGAAAGATATTTCTTTATGAAATAACATTCTTTCTCTGATAAAAATGTGCCATCTTAGACAGGATTTTAAGCTCGAAAACAAACATATTCAATTCATAGTCCATGAAAACCATTAAAATATGAAAGTGATAAATTAATAACAGTCTATATCCGCCCTCATAGGTGATATATCCCTTAATAACCACTAACAGAAAATTCCATCTTTCTTTAATTGAAGATATGGGTATATCTTTCTTTAATTCCATCTTTCTTTAATTCCATCTTTCTTTAATTGAATATATGTTCGGAAGAAACCAGGATTTCAGACCAAGGAATCTCCTTCACTCTTTTCGTATTAGACCAACATTCCCCTTTTAATGGAAATTTAGTCACTCTGGCTATTAATTCTTTGTCTATATGTAACTCTATATCACCAATTTTAGCTCATTCACCATTGAAAGTTTGTGTGAAAGCTTTGGTGACCTGTGCATTGTAGCATGAGGGTTTTCTGAACTATAGTGCATTGTAGCATGTTTTCTGAACTATAGCCATTAAACATGCTATAGTTCAGAAAACCCTCATAAAAAACCTAACAGACTCGCTTACAGGTAAATGAAAACAAAGCTTCAATACTTGAGTTAAAATATTTTTTCGAGGAAGAAGCACCATAGGTAATAATTCATGGATACGGTGATATAGTTCAAAACTATATGTGGAGGCGAATCAATGAACTTCGGGAAAGGAGGACTATTCGTATGAAGTTTGAAAAGATCTTGATTTAATTTTCCATTAAATTGTTTTTAATTTTTGATGATCGGATCAGGCCTAACATACCACAACAAAATATTAAACAGTTGTTATGGATCATGGGTGTCATGGTAATACACAACTATGATAGGCTCAGTAGGATTTTGTAGATTATGATCAATCATTGTTGGAACATTGGTTTTAAAATCAACAATATATCAAAAACTATAGTTTGTCAAATATTGTAGCTCGTTGAAATGTATGTAAATGAGAAAAAATAATAAAGAATATGTGAATTAGCAACATTTGAAAACAAAAATATTTAATCAAAACCTTTCTGAAATGAGAACATCCCGACAAGAAAATGTCAAAGAAGTTGGGAGTATGGCCAAAATTGACAAAACTGAAAATATTGTTTAAGTAAAACAAATAAACTTTATATTATTTTTTCAAAATTGAAAAAGGAAAGGGTCTCAAATTTATTTATAATACAGAATTTGGGAGGTTGTTTTCATCTATAACAAATGGAGAAACATTGTTGAAACCATTTATCTCTGTATATAAGACAAAGAAAAATATATCAGATCATAAGAAATAAGAAAATTTACGAACTATAGATAAATGATATTTATGACTAGTTTGTAAAAGATAAAAAGGTAAAACAATACTAGTACTCTTTAACTTTATCTTATTGGAGGGGATAAAAGGTGTTTATTAATCTTATGACTGGGAAATGAAGCTTCTAATTTGACTAATAAGTAAAATCTATTCCTCATGTCAAAATTTAAAAGTTTAACTCACTATACCAGGTATTGCTTCGCTGCCAGCAGCCTGTTTAGTACCCCGACGAAGTTACCTTAATATCACATAATCCTTTACCCTCTTCCAGTAGGCCTATTCATTACCCCAACATGTTATCATATACTTCCCATGTCCTCATTTTATTTATTTAATCTTTCAACTTTCGTCTTTAATTCATGACTTAATCATTGCATTTGAGCAATGACGAGAACAAGAATAAAGGAGGGGCGATATAGAGATTTATTTATTTATTTCTAAACATGGAATGAGAACTAAATTGTTCATCTTATGATATTTTATTTCCCAATAAATTATTTTATTTTAAGGGAAAAATATTACCCCAAAGAGATTTTGTTGAAGAGTATTTTCCTTTTTTTTTGTACTTCTTTATAAAGATAAACTAGACATAATATTTATCCTTTGAATTTAAATAAATTTTCTCATTTCAAACAATCTAAATTAGTTTCTCTCTGTACTAAAAAGAATTTCAAAGACAAATGGTTAACAGATGTATCCAATTGTTATATCAGATCAAAAACCAAAATGATAATAAAAAACAAAATGAAAGAAATAAAATGGAAGAATTCGAAAATATACATTTAAAATGAAAACAAACAAAAATATTTATAGCTATTTACAAGGATTGAAGTGTATTTTAGGAAAAACATTTTTTGATTATCAACCCATTCACAGGCAAAGACTCTTCTGTGTCTTCGAGAGTTTGCAAAATAAAAGTAGATAGACCAATTTTGTGAGCAACCTAAAAAGGACCTAACCACAACTTTTGAAATTTCAAATGTTTACCTTTTTCTTCATGGGCTTTGTCCCATTTCAAAACTAGGTCACCAACTTCAAAATATTTGTTATTGATAGCTCTATTATCAAACCACTTTTTAATGATCATTTGATGATCAACAAAAGTATTTCTAGTTGTATCCCTCACTTCCTCTAGTTTAAAGATCTGATTTGTACGATATTGAATACTAGAGAAAGGTTGTTCATCAATGGACTGTACTAAAGCCAGGGATGGTATAGAAATATTTGGTTGAAGAGTAGCCTCCTTCCCATAAACTAAAAAGTAAGGGGAAGTAACCAATGATGCTTTATAAGTAATTCAATCTGCCCATAATGCTTTATAAAGAAGTACAAAAAAAAAGAAAAATTCTAACTATGAACATTCACAGTAGCAGTTACTCGGTGACTTCATCATCCCTCATGCATGTAGCATGAGGGTTTTTTGAACTATAGTGAATTTATCTCTAAACCCTCATGCATGTAGCCATTAAACATGCTACAAAACCACACTATAGTTCAGAAAACCCTCATAAAAAACCTAATAGACTCTCGCTTATAGGTAAATGAAAACAAAGCTTCAATACTTGAGTTAAAATCTTATTTCGAGGAAGAAGCACCATAGGTAATAATTCATGGATACAGTGATATAGTTCAAAAATATATGTGGAGGCGAATCAATGAACTTCGGGAAAGGAGGACTATTCGTATGCAGTTTGAAAAGATCTTGATTTAATTTTCCATTAAATTGTTTTTAATTTTTGATGATCGGATCAGGCCTAACATACCACAAAAAAATATTAAACAGTTGTTATGGATCATGGGTGTCATGGTAATACGCAACTATGATAGGATAAGTAGGATTTTGTAGATTATGATCAATCATTGTTGGAACATTGGTTTTAAAATCAACAATATATCAAAAACTGTAGTTTGTCAAATATTGTAGCTTGTTGAAATGTATGTAAATGAGAAAAAATCATAAAGAATATGTGAATTAGCAACATTTGAAAACAAAAATATTTAATCAAAACCTTTATTAAATGAGAACATCCTGACAAGAAAATGTCAAAGAAGTTGGGAGTATGGCCAAAATTGACAAAACTGAAATTATTGTTTAAGTAAAACAAATAAACTTTATATTATTTTTTCAAAATAGAAAAAGGAAAGGGTCTCAAATTTATTTATAATACAAAATTTGGGAGGTTGTTTTCATCTATAACAAATGGACAAACATTGTTGAAACTATTTATCTCTATATATAAGACAAAGAAAAATATATCAGATCATAAGAAATAAGAAAATTTACGAACTATAGATAAATTATATTTATGACTAGTTTGTAAAAGATAAAAAGGTAAAACAGTACTAGTACTCTTTAACTTTATCTTATTGGAGGGGATAAAAGGTTTTTATTAATCTTATGACTGGGAAATGAAGCTTCTAATTTGACTAACAAGTAAAATCTATTCCTCATGTCAAAATTTAAAAGTTTAACTCACTATACTAGGTATTGCTTCGCTGCCAACAACCTGTTTAGTACCCCGACGAAGTTACCTTAATATCACATAATCCTTTACCCTCTTCTAGTAGGCATGTTCATTACCCCAACAAGTTATCATATACTTCCCATGTCCTCATTTTATTTATTTAATCTTTCAACTTTCGTCTTTAATTCATGACTTAGTCATTGCATTTGAGCAATGACGAGAACGAGAATAAAGGAGGGGTGATATAGAGATTTATTTATTTATTTCTGAACATGGAATGAGAACTAAATTGTTCATCTTATGATATTTTATTTCCCAATAAATTATTTTATTTTAAGGGAAAAATATTACCCCAAAGAGATTTTGTTGAAGAGTATTTTCCTTTTTTTTGTACTTCTTTATAAAGATAAACTAGACATAATATTTATCCTTTGAATTTAAATAAATTTTCTCATTTAAAACAATCTAAATTAGTTTCTCTCTGTACTAAAAAGAATTTCAAAGACAAATGATTAATAGATGTATCCAATTGTTACATCAGATCAAAAACCAAAATGATAATAAAAAACAAAATGAAATAAATAAAATGGAAGAATTCGAAAATATACATTCAAAATGAAAACAAACAAAAATATTTATAGCTATTTACAAGGATTGAAGTGTCTTTTAGGAAATATATTTTTTGATTATTAACCCATTCACGGGCAAAGACTCTTCTGTGTCTTCAAGAGTTTGAAAAATAAAAGTAGATGGACCAATTTTGTGAGCAACCTAAAAAGGACCTAACCACAACTTTTGAAATTTCAAATGTTTACCTTTTTCTTCATGGGCTTTGTCCCATTTCAAAACTAGGTCACCAACTTCAAAATATTTGTTATTGATAGCTCTATTATCAAACCACTTTTTAATGATCATTTGATGATTAACAAAAGTATTTCTAGTTGTATCCCTCACTTCCTCTAGTTTAAAGATCTGATTTGTATGATATTGAATACTAGAGAAAGGTTGTTCATCAATGGACTGTACTAAAGCCAGGGATGGTATAGAAATATTTGGTTGAAGAGTAGCCTCCTTCCCATAAACTAAAAAGTAAGGGGAAGTACCCAATGATGCTTTATAAGTAATTCAATCTGCCCACAATGCATAGATCAAGGCGCTGTGTCAATTTTTGGTTATCACTTAGTTTTCTTGATAATTTTTAAAAGATTTTTGTTTATTGATTCAGCTAAACTATTACCCTGAGGATGATAATTTGCAAAATATTTTATTTTAATTCCTTTCAGAAGTGAAAATTCCATAAGCGGCAGGGAAGAAAAATAAAATGTGTTATAAAAAACTAATGTGCTCGGGAGACCAAATATTATAATAATAAACTGATCTAAGAATGATATTTTTTTTTTTTAAAGTAAAAAAGGAGAGGATCCTATTATATTAAAAGTTCAGGATTACAAAGTCTTTTGGAGTGCAATTTGTCCTGCCAAAATATGAAACCGGGATAGCTAGCCTCCCATGCCACTTGTTTTGACACAAAAAAAAGAAACCATGCTGCCATTTGTCCCGTCTGAAGGAAACCAGGATGTATGGCCGCCATTAGTTTGAAATTGTTCCAAAGCTTAATTTGGGTAGCATAATGATAGTCTAACTGATCTAGAGCTCTAGTTCTGAACAAAAGAAAAATTCTAACTATGAAAATTCATAGTAGCAGTTACTCGGTGACTTCATCATCTTCGTCATTCTTTCCTGATTTGGCTGGCAGCACGAAGGGTTGTGCACACGTAGGGTATTGTCATCCTGGTGATGTGTTGGAATAGACAACATACATCATGTCGAGGCACTGACTGATTTAGAGGGATCTATGGATTTGGTCATCCACCATGCTGCGCGTTTCAAAGATCAGTTCCAAATGCTCCGGGTGGAGGAGTGGAGGTTGGTCATTCCATTCTCTTGGAGAGAAGGAGAGGGGAATTGTCTTCTGGACTCTACTACCCTCCATTTCTTCATTCACGCGGCTGCCTTGCTATCCTCGCTGCTCTTCCTGCTAAACCGCTTCCTCTGAAAATTCATCGACTACTAAATTCTCTTTTTCTTCTGTACTACCTGGGAGTTCTTCCTCAACATAGAAAGTGGTAGGCTCCCATACTGGGTCCCCTTCCTTGTGACTGTGCGTCGTTCTGAGATCCTGAGGCTTGGCCTCATCCATAAAACTGGTTGGGGGATCCTAATTATTGAGTCTCCATTTTGCCATAAAATAATACCCTATCTTACCCTCTATCCAATTCTTTTTTCCTCTGATATAAACCTATATTGGACTATTCCCTCCCCAAATACATGCCTAATAGCTATGTCATGTCTACAAGAGGTAATTGGTGATTTAAATCATGTTTGTTTAACTTTATTTAATTAATTCGATTAAAAGTGTTTTATTTTGTATAGTTCTAATAATTTGATTTATGAGCAGTCTATCCGGCACTATCAGACACCATGTAATCCGGTACCGAATCCATTCTGGTACCCAAGGCAGTTTTGATCCAGTACTAAGATGTGCGCTATTCCGGTACTCCTTGCTCTGTTCTGTTCCGGTACCAGACTTGTGACTGTGTGCAATCCAGTACTAAAACCTTTGTTTTGATATGCGCCAGTTGGACCTGGATAATGGTGGAGATTTTGAGAAGATGGTTGGATAGAAGCATCCGAGTTAGTTCTACAGTTTCAAGAGACTCTATCGCTCATGCACTTCGTGTCTTGAGGATGGAGTTGACTCCTTAATATTCGATGTAAATTTTAATACTGGAATTTCCCGAACTGTTTAATGTTTATCCATAGATATTGTTAGTATCGGCTTACCTTATATAAGGAATGCTGTGTAGAAAGGAATGTAAGAGAAATCTACATTAAGAATCATACAATACTTGTTGTCATTATGTATGAAGTAAAATATTGTTGATCCAATTTACCAGTTGAATTAATACAGAAGATCTTTTATGCCAATTCTTGGATGTGAGTGAAAGTTTTAGTCTGTTAACTCTTTAAGAGGTTCCTTGTTGGTTCGGCAAGGGCCCACCGCCCCAACTAAGGTAAACCTCATTGTATATGTTCTGTGTGTTTACATTTGTAGTTCACAACAGTGTGTGTGTGTGTGTGATTTATCTTTATTTCATTATGAGGATTAAACATTGAGTTCATTATTTTTGATTGGTGTATAACAACAAGAGTTATATCAAATATACATTTGATTGTTCAGTATTGCAGGTAGCTATCTCACGATTGGGAAGTGTGGACTGATATTTTAGTTTCATGATTGTAGTATCGCAGAGAACCAGGAGACTTTATATTTTGTCTACAGGTGTTGTAATAAAGTCTTTCAGTCATACTAAATCTCCCCTGTGTTGGTTTTATTGAGTTAAATGAGATTGAAGTCGGCTTTTGTTTACAGAGTGGTTGAAATTGATTGCTTTCATTATTACAGAAAACAAGCTTCTTAAAAGTTTATCTTTTCAATACAAGTGCCTAACATGAACAAACTTGTTTCTATGAGACAACATTTCTTTGATTGACTGTTTGTCTAAAGTTTTATTATCAGTTTTAGGTTCAGAGGATATTTTGAAGAATTTAGAGATCGTATTTTTTATGTTATTAATTATTTCCTATATGCAACAGACTTAAATAAGTTACTTGTTCTCGGCACATATGGTGTAATGACTCTTTTGATTACGAATCCCAGATTGACATTTAAATGAGTGTGAGATATACAGTGAATATATTTACGCACCAACATTTTGGAGCCGTTGTCGGGTAGTTGTAAACGGTAACAGGTAACATATTTTTTTGGTTTGATGAAGTATTGGATTGGATTTGAGGATAATCTAAGGGTGGAGAGAAGATGGTAAGATGAGAGGTAAGAACCTGTGCATCCACTTTGGTGGGGTTTCTCCAAAGTCAGGTTGTCCTCCTACCTTTAATTAGGAATTTGCATTTTCATTGATTTCATTTTTTTTATGAGTAGGTACAGAGATAATAAAGGCAGATTTATTGCTCCTAAAAACTCAGAAAAACCAAAAAAACAAACAATAAAGAAACCCCCCCTTATACTAATTCATCGAAAACTCGTACAGAAAAAATTATCAGAGGAGAGATCTCAAAGGCAACAATTGCAACAACATCAAAAGGTACTAGATCTGAAGCCACTGTCCAGATAAAAAACAGAAGGCAGCAAGAAAAGGAGGCAGCACTAACGACCCCATCCAGAAGAGAAACCGGAAAAGAAGCAACAGTGATAATAGAAGAGGCTGCATATGTTGTTGGAAGACCACACAAAACCTTGGAATAGGTAGAGATACTAGAGAACCCGGTGGTGGAACCATCACTCAGTGGAGAAAATTCACCACCTCCCTATAGAGTGCTCGGAAACATGGCAGAAGAAGAGGGAAACACAGTCAATGAAACAGAGACAGTTGGATTCCCCATATTGGATATGGCTAAAGATGTTTCTATGAAGAGCATTCCATTATATTCACTTCCTCATTTCATAGGTATGTCAATAGAAGACCCTGACTCATTTTTATTTGAATTTGACATATTATGTAGAAGCTATAACTACACAGATAATGCTCAGAAATTAAAACTTTTCCCAGCCACACTAAAAGATTCAGCACTACGGTGGTTCATGAGCTTAGGGGAACACACAATTTTGTCTTGGGATGGTATGAAAGAGACCTTCCTCCAAAAAATACCAAGATTACTGTAGACCTAGGGATGATAGGAATGATATATTCAAAATGTAGCAATCAGAAGAAGAAATCTTAGAAGACTACTTAGAAAGGTTCTTATACAATTACCAAAAGACTAAGCAGTTTTCCTTAGATACAACTATGGTTATGACTGTCTTTCTAAAGGGGGTGAGGGATTATTGCATTGAAGTGTTAAACCTTATGAGTTCTGGGGACATATACCAAAAACCATTTGCAGACATAGCAGAGTACTGTAAAAGATACTCTCGCAGTCAAGCTAAAAAAGGAAAAAGTATAAGGGACCCTACCAATAGAATTTCTAAACCTACATCCGAAGGTATCACAAGGATTGAGCTAGGAAATCTATTGGAAAAATTTAAAACAGATATCCTACACACCATCAGTTCCAAACTAGATACCATGCAAATTAAAAGAAAACAAGAGGAAGAAAATGCTGCGTTAGCAATCTTCTGTCATCAGTGTAGGAGGAAACACCCTGAAAAGGAATGACCCCTCAATGTTATTGAACTCTGTGGTATTTTCACAGAGAACCATCCTACTAATGAATTCCCTTCTCTCCCCAGACTCAAGGCCATGTTCAAGGGAGGAGGAGAACCTGAGACATCTTAACCCCCTAGGAAACCATGGAGACAACAAAACCCCAACATGTTTTCCGACCCAAGTACACAATACCCCCAACAACAATGGGTACCTCCCATGTCTTATCCTCAGTGGTCAACACAAACCCAACCTTGGCAACAAGGGTGGAGAGGACCTGTATATGGAAATGTCCCCTTTCAACCAACAAATTTTGCCACCTATCCACAATATCC
>ML792366.1:59700-86642 GCA_009831015.1 Picea engelmannii
CACCCTTCTACTTCTACAACAACCACTTTTTTGCAAATAGAGGAAGGGAAGGAGTCCACTATCCAAGCTGTAGAAATCAGACCTGGGAAGTCCCTGTATATCAATGCCAGCCTAGAAACAGATCAACAACAAAAGATGGTACAAATGATTCAGGGGCAATCCGATGCATTTGCATGGGATTACTCTGACATGAAAGGAATCCACCTAGATACATGTATGCATCATAATTATCCTAATGATCAAATCAGACCTATCTGACAACCTCAAAGAAGAATGAACCCAACCTTGAAAGATATAGTAAAGGAAGAACTCCAAAAAATCCTACAAGCCAATTTCATTTACCCTATATTAGATAGCAAATCGGTCTCCCCATTAGTCATTGTACCAAAGAAAAATGGGAAATGGAGGATTTGTGTGGACTTTTCAGAGCTAAAAAAGGCCACCTATAGAGACTACTTCCCTTTACCTTTCATAGATCAGGTCTTGGATACTTTATCTGGGAAAAGGTACTTTTCTTTTATGGATGGGTTTAGTGGCTACAACCAAATACAAATTTCACTAGAAGACCAGGATAAGACCACATTTACTTGCCCTTGGGGAACCTATGCTTATAGGTTTCTCCCCTTTGGATTATGTAATGCTCCTGCTACCTTTCAGAGGGCTGTCTTGGCTATTTTTTCTGATCTGACCAATGATTGTGTGGAAGTCTACATGGATGACTTCACGGTATATGGGGATGATTTCCAATAGGCATTGGATAATTTGAAGAATGTACTGGTTAGATGTAGAGAGACCAACCTCTCACTTAGTCATGAAAAATCAAGAATGATGCTTACTGAAGGAATCATTCTAGGTCACCACATCTCCAATACCGGAATAAGAGTGGACCCTACCAAAATCGACATTATTTCCCAAATTAAGATCCCTAGTTCACAAAAGGAAATCATAAGTTTCTTAGGGCATGCCGGCTACTATAGGAGGTTTATTCAAAATTTTACAAACCTAGCAACCCCCCTTTTCAAACTGTTAATGAAAGATGTTGAATTCTATTGGGATGAGCAATGCCAAATCTCTTTCGAAATCTTAAAAACAAAACTGTCAAGTGCTCCTGCTTGGAGAGGTCCAAACTGGTCTCTTCCTTTCCATATCTGTACAGATGCCTCAGATACCGCTTTGGGAGCCGTATTAGGACAAAGGGAAGGGAATATTCCTTATTCTATATAATTTGTTAGTAAGAACCTCTCACCTGCTGAACCAAACTATACTGTCATAGAGAAAGAATTCTTATCAGTAATACATGCCATCAACAAGTTTAGACACTATATAACAGGATACAAAGTTTTTGTGCACACAGATCACTCAACTATCAGATTTCTAATGAATAAACCAGTTACAAATGCTAGAATAACTAGATGGCTCTTATTACTACAAGAATTTAATATCACTATTATAGATAGGCCTGGAAGAGATAACTTGGTTGCTGATTTTCTGTCTAGGCTTATCCATACAGGTGACAATACTCCAGTAGATGATGATTTTCCGGATGAGAATTTATTTTCTATTTCTACTTTCACCCCTTGGTATGCATATGTAGCCAACTATTTGGTAACCGACAAGCTACCTCAAGGTATGACATCCAGAGAAAAAAAGAGAATCATTCAACTAAGTGCTAATTATATGTGGCATGAAGATACCCTATATCGAACAAGACCTGATTTGGTAATCAGAAGATGTGTCTGGGAAGACGAAATGCAGGATATCTTCAGAGCCTGTCATGATGGCCCATGTGGTGGCCACTTTGCTGACAAAAGGACAGCTTACAAAATCTTACAATCTGGCTATTATTGGCCGACCATTTTTAAAGATGCAAAGAAATACGTGGCCAACTGCGATGATTGCCAAAGAATGGAAGACCTACATCAGTCAATGAAATGCCACTCCAAGCCCAAGTAGTAATCGGACCCTTTGAAAAATGGGCCTTAGAATTTGTAGGACCTATCAATACCATGTCTCGGAAGAAAAAGTACATATTAGTTTGCACAGACTATGTAACAAAATGGGTAGAATCCAAGGCCCTGTATTCAACCAATGAACAATCTATTGTAGATTTTCTCTTTGAGGAATTTTTCACTCGCTTTGGGGTACCTCGAAAAATAGTCACGGATCAAGGAACACAATTCACCTCAAATTTGGTTAAGGCCCTTACCAAACAATACAAAATCAGACATATAAAGTCTTCACCCTATCACCCCCAAGCTAATGGCCAAGTATAATCGACCAACAAAGTGATAGAGGCCATCCTCACTAAGACTGTTTAGCTGCATCATAAATACAAGACAGCCTAGAGAAATACAATAGGCCATACACCATATGAGTTGGTATATGGGAAGCAGGTACTATTTCCCATAGAGTTTCAGGTAAAGACCTTCAGAACTGCCATGCAATTAGGAATGGACCTGAATGAAGCTAAAAAACAGAGGCTGTTACAATTGAATGATCTTGATGAGATAAGGCAAGATTCTCTACAAAGAACCACCCTGATACAAGAACAAAGGACCAAATGGCATGACAAGTACATTAAACATAAGTCCTTCCAACCAGGTGATTGGGCCCTCCTCTGTGATATCAGATTTAAAAATTTCAAAGGCAAATTGTCTACCAGATGGATGGGGCCCTATGAGGTTGATATAGTATATGACAATGGTGCAGTAAGGATAAAAACTATTGATGAAAAGAAGACTTCCCTTGTTGTAAATGGACATTGGCTGAAGGTTTATCACAAACCGCTGTCAAAGGAGGATTTCGTCAAAAACGTTCTTCAGACTGCCGAAATGAAACTGGTAAGCGAGAGGGTTTTCCCTCCTACTGACCTACCATAGTAAGTTCAAATTGTATAAATTCTTTTTCTGTACATAGGTGTGTCATGAGATGAAGATTTTATTTATTTTTGACTAACAAAGACAAAAGAAAATTGGTGGTGTTCCCATGTAGATAAACAAATAAGGAGGACAACTACGAGAAAGAGTCTTCTTTAAGTTTTTTAGACTCTTTAAAATTGAAAACACCGGCGAGCAGGAACTGGCTTGGGCTCGATAAAAATCCACGGGACAATATAAAGATTCTTCTTTAAGTTTTTCAGACTCTTTAAAATTGAAAACACCGGCAAGTAGGAACTGGCCCGGGCTCGACAAAAATCCACGGGACAGTGTAGAAAGTTTCCTTTAAGTTTTTCAGACTCTATAAAATTGAAAATACCAGCGAGCATTAACTAATCTGGGCTCGATAAAAATCCACAGAAAAGTAGTAGTTAAGATTATTATCGTATTGTAATAAAAGAGGAAATGCCAACAAAAGTGTGGTCACCTTGGTTCCAAAAGAAAAGGAGTTTTTTCATCACAATTACTGGTCATTACAGAGTACCCTCCTGTTATAAAGATTTCTTGCATTATTTCTCTATAAACTTTGGCAACTGCATGATTTTTCAGACAGATTTGACCATAGAACACCAGCTATTTCTGTAAA
The DNA here is from genome assembly GCA_009831015.1 of Picea engelmannii. Taxonomy (NCBI): domain Eukaryota; kingdom Viridiplantae; phylum Streptophyta; class Pinopsida; order Pinales; family Pinaceae; genus Picea; species Picea engelmannii. The sequence goes on from ML792366.1 coordinate 63,223, forward strand.
TCACTGTCACCAGAATCGGTATCAAGTTTCTTAAGCTGAAGAAAGTTCATTTTTGTGCTTATTTGATCATCTTTGTGTATGAAGGACCACCAAATCATCTCGCTGTGCCTATACAGTACTGGATCCTATTCAGTATAAAAGAAGGGGCCGTGAGCTATTCCAGTACCAACTGCAATTTTACACACAGGTGATCATGTATCAACTGCAAGTCTTACACACAGGCGATCAGACACTCAGGTGATCCCATATCAATTGCAAATTCTACACACAAGTGATCTAGTACTTAAATGATCCAGTACTGGTAAGAATATGACAGGTAACTTTCATGATGTTTCTAATTCGCTGTCAAATTATTAGTGCGAGGTCATACATATTCTACATTTTTTTTGTATTATTTAAAGGAATTAGACTAAATATGTGTTTAGAACATCTGATTGCTCTTCGATCATGACGTACCCCTATTTTGTCACGAATCTCTGTAGAAATCTTAGATCCCACACCGTAAGAAGGAAGTGTCCTACGAAACAACAAAAATGCAAAAACACGATGTCTTCTATCAGATCAAACTCCCACTGTCTATATGATAAATAAACCCCATGATTAGTTGTCGTACTATATGAGACGACGTGAGCCACGAATCTCAGCATATCAAGTAATGATCCCAGTCGATTTCATATACACGAGTCCTGATCATAACGACCACCTCCTTTCGTAAATGTTGTCCACCACCAAGCTTCCCACGAATATGGAAACCGTTAGTAGATCTAACTTACCTCGCCATATCATCATGAGGATCGACGTGACCGTTGTAATATACACTTCTATTCATAAATGCTCCTCTGGATGGATTCGCCATCCAGATGAGCATTATTTACCCTTGTTATCATACTATCTACAAACACCCTATACCTTCATATCCCGTATGTGTTTCTCCCAACTGATACTCTATCATCCGGTACTCACCCTCAACCTTATGTATGTGCCTTATCCACCCAAAATAACTGCTTAAAATAGTACGGGGGTCAATAGACATGAGCCAATATTTCAAATATACAAAGAAACCACAGAATATCAGGCTTGTAAGAAAAAATATGAACAGGCAGGTTGGGTACCGTTCTTGGAGAAATTCAGGGGCCATCATGAAGGAATTTCTCTCAGCTTTGCACAAACATATGATGGAGAGAATGTGCAGCTTGGGGACGTGAAGTTAAAAATTAGAGAGGCTACTATAGCAGAGGCTACGGGTCTCCTGATGGTTGGATAAATATACTTCAAAAGAGTAATTGTGGAAAAAAATCTCTGTCAGCAATTCCTCAAACCAGAACATCACGACGTAGATTGGACCAAGGGCATCCCTCGAAGCTATATCAAAGAAAAGTACTGTACAATGCTTATAAGTTTGTATAAATTCCTCACCTGTGAGGGAAGGTATGTCGTGACCTTCATTTATCATTTAAAGCTTTTGTCACATTTTGAGGGAGGACCACAGATAAATTTCCCACATTTTTTATGGTTGAGTCTAATGAAAATGGCAAGAGGGGTGAGGTCAGTTTCTAATAAGCCCAAGACCAGTCTTCATCATCATGGTTTAATCAAAATTATGGTTTTTCATGCTCTAAAAACACAAGGGGGTAGTTGGAAACAGTTTCTACAACAGAGTTTCACTCAAGAGAAAGCCAAGTTGGTTGAGACACAGGAGGCAGGGACACACGGTGAAATCTCAAGAAGAAAAGAAAAGAAAGATATTGCATTAGAGGGCAAAGAAGACACTGCTACACCCAAATTCTCTCAGCTCATTGAGAAATCAGTGACAGAAAAGTCTGTCGTGGGAGAGCCTGTTATATCAAGAAAGAAGACAGCCACTCCATTCCAGAGAGTAAGCTCTACTTCGGTTCAAAGGGGTAAAAAATGAAAGGAGGGCTCAGGCCCATGTGATCAATCGGATAATGTTCCCTAAAAAATTATGGAAATGCCATCAGAACCTACCAATCAAATAGAAGAGACCCCTGACTTCCAGTTAAAAAGAAAGAAAAAGTCCACACCAGTTGAAGTGTCTAGCTCATTCCTATGCCCTAAAAACCAACAATCACATAATAAGAAACAAAAGAAGGAGATTGATCAACAAAGGATTTTACTAGAGCCAACTGTAAAACCCCCTCCAAAATCCCCTAAAGAATTGAAAAGTATTTCTGAAGTTACTCTGCCTTCCCAGAGTTCAGTTGGTGGCTTGAAGGGGACTGCAAATGTGACAAGTAAAAATAGAAAGAAACCAGAAGGAAAAGAGGTACAAGTTTCAAAACCCACGCCTCAATCTTCTCGGTTAGGAATACGAGTTTTCCAACAGAAGAAAACCCCAGAAGTTACAGTTCAAGCCCGTAAGATAAAGGTCCAGTCAACATAGGAAGTACAGGTGTCCAAGCCTGTCCCTATTAGTAAATCAAAGAAAAGGAAGCTGTTTGAAGAAACTCTTACCCCTATCAGAAATTCTAAGAAAGCCTCACCACCCATACGTAGGACCACCAGAAGTATGGCTAAACAAGAGACAATTCCAAATATACCTTCTCCTCAAAGAGACCCTATGGATATTCCAAGTTCTCTAGACAAAGAGAGTGGCTGGGGAGCTTCCATAAGCAAAACAGAAGGACTGATAACAATAAGTGATATGGAAGGGTTGGTAACAAAGACTTTGATGGATTTGAGGAAGGGGGAAGAAGCTCGAACAATGGTCACTCAGGAAGTATTTACACCGAGTCCAGGAAAAGCTTTGAGCAGGAAAAAGATGATGATAAAGGTTATGAGGAGTTTGAGGAAAGAAAAAGAGGCTTGAGATATGGTGGCCAAGGAAGTACTCACAACAAGTCCAGACCAGCCCCTGAATGAACCAACATTATTAATAGAAATTGAGAAACTGAAACAAGAAATTGAAGAATTCAAAATATTGGACAGGCATATCAAGGTAGAGAATGCAGAATTGAAGGAACAACATGGAGAGGTCTCTGCCAAATTTAACAAAGTCTTGCGATTGATCCATTACACTAGGGTGATCAAGAAGGAATTGAAGAATGAAGCTTTCGGTTTTAACATTTTGCAATCTGAGGAGTGACAGAGGAGGGTCCAATTGTGCAGAAAGTTTTTGGGTATCAGTTTTTGATAACATTGCATGAGTACATGCAACATCTTCAGCATGGGGGAAATGTTGAGTCTCCATTTTTCCATAAAATAATACCCTATCTTACCCTCTATCCAAGTATTTTTTCCTCTGATATAAACCTATACTGGACTATTCCCTCCCAAAATACATGCCTAATAGCTATGTCATGTTTACAAGAGGTAATTGGTGATTTAAAGCATGTTTGTTTAACTTTCTTTAATTAATTCGATTAAAAGTGTTTTATTTTGTATAGTTTTAATAATTTGATTTATGAGCAGTCTATCTGACACTATCAGACACCATGTAATCTAGTACCGAATCCATTTCGGTACCCAAGGAAATTTTGATCTGGTACTAAGATGTGCGCTATTCTGGTACTCCTTGCTCTGTTCTGTTCCGGTACCAGACTTGCGACTGTGTGCAATCCAGTACTAAAACCTTTGTTTTGATATGCGCCAGTTGGACCTGGATAATGGTGGAGATTTTGAGAAGATGGTTGGATAGAAGCATCCGAGTTAGTTCTACAGTTTCAAGAGACTCTATCGCTCATGCACTTCGTGTCTTGAGGATGGAGTCGACTCCTTAATATTCGATGTAAATTTTAATACTGGAATTTCCCGAACTGTTTAATGTTTATCCATAGATATTGTTAGTATCGCCTTACCTTATATAAGGAATGCTGTGTAGAAAGGAATGTAAGAGAAATCTACATTAAGAATCATACAATACTTGTTGTCATTATGTATGAAGTAAAATATTGTTGATCCAATTTACCAGTTGAATTAATACATAAGAGCTTTTATGCCAATTCTTGGATGTGAGTGAAAGTTTTAGTTTGCTAACTCCTTAAGAGGTTCCTTGTTGGTTCGGCAAGGGCCCACCGCCCCAACTAAGGTAAACCTCATTGTATATGTTCTGTGTGTTTACATTTGTAGTTCACAACAATGTGTGTGTGTGATTTGTCTTTATTTCATTATGAGGATTAAACATTGAGTTCATCATTTTTGATTGGTGTATAACAACAAGAGTTATATCGAATATACATTTGATTGTTCATTATTGCAGGTAGTTATCTCACAATTGGGAAGTGTGGACTTATATTTTAATTTCATGATTGTAGTATCGCAGAGGACCAGGAGACTTTATTTTTTGTCTACATGTGCTGTAATAAAGTCTTTCAGTCATACTGAATCTCCCCTATGTTGGTTTGATTGAGTTACATGAGATTGAAGTCAGATTTTGTTTGCAGAGTGGTTGAAATTGATTGCTTTAATTGTTATAGAAAACAAGCTTCTTAAAAGTTCATCTTTTCAATACAAGTGCCTAACATGAACAAAGTTGTTTCTCTAAGACAACATTTCTTTGATTGACTGTTTGTCTAAAGTTTTATTATCAGTTTTAGATTTAGAGGATATTTTGAAGAATTTAGAGATCTTATTTTTTATGTTATTAATTATTTCCTATATGCAACAGACTTAAATAAGTTACTTGTTGTCAGCACATATGGTGTAATGACTCTTTTGATTATGAATCCCGGATTGACATTTAAATGAGTGTGATATATACAGTGAATATATTTACGCACCAACACCAATTATCTGGAATAATGAAGAGGATATGTTCTAGAGGAATTTGGATGGGTTCTTCTGGAACAACCTCCTCCACATATGCCATGGGAGGTGTCTGAGGCTTCCTGGTTTTTCGGTCTCTCTGTGTGCACGCCGTGGCTAGCACCCTTTCAAAATTCTGCTGTCGCTTTCTATGGGAGTCAAATGCATAACATGCAACACCTCTACGAGGCCAACCTCATGCCCTCAGCATGTAGATAATCAGGACTATAACCAGAATGAAAAATGGGTAAGTATCTCTGCACCATCCATCAGAAGGTTCAGACTTCAGCTGATGAACCCCAAAATTCATTGCGTATCTATCAGAGCGGATGATAAGAATGAAGGTGACCATGACAGACTTGGTCATTAAGGTTATTCTCTTAGTGATTTGGCCCTCCATCCTCTTCACTTGCATGAGAGACCTCATCCTCTGGTTTTGGCTGCTGGGGATCACTCCCATCTTAATGATGATGAGATGGGAGTCGGTGGCCAGTATTTATGGCCCTGGCCAACTCATCACCGCATGTCTAGCCTATTCTATGTGTCACCCCATCTGGGGATTGGAAATCCTTGTTGGCAAGAGCATGACATCGTTCTAAGATATCTGAGTTTCCATAGATGTGTGCCTCCCAGTAGATGTGTTCCGTCTCCTTTTCTATCCCTTCATTTTCCAGGCAGTTCGCTACCCTGTTTGCGTCTCTTTTTACATGAGAGGGGATAATGATGAGGTTAGTTCTAAGGAGGGCTCCAAAATCCCCTAGCATCCCTAAGAGTCTCCAGCTGGGTGATATTTTCATCGAACTTTCCCCATGGATGATTTTGGTGATTAGCTAGATGACAATTTGTGAGTCCCCCTCCAGGATGAGGTTGTGGAATTTTTTATCAATTGCTACTTGGAGACCTTGCAAGAGGCCCATGAGCTCTTCCGCATTGTTTGTGGTTTCCCCCAAGTATCCTGCTACCAGAGAGAGGATCTCGCCATTGGATTTTTTGAGAGTGGCACCATATCCCACCGGTCGCAGGTTCCCTTTGGAGGCCTCATCAAAGTTGATATTTATTAAATCTATTGGAGGAGGGGACCAGGTGGTTGGGATGCTATGTTGATGCTTAGGTGCATTTACTGCAATTTGATTAGTCATGTTAGGCTGCCAGCTGTGGAGTATGAATTGCTCCTCTCGATTGCATTTTAAGTCCTCTGGTTTCTAGGGTTTGCTTCTAATAGTTTCCTTGATGAGCGTGACAATTTTCTACCAAGTTAGGGTTGGTGTGGAGGATTTGGAGTGAAATATTCTTTTGTTTCGTTCTTTCCAAATTTTCCAGAGAATGAATCCTGGGAGGAGTTTCCAAATGTATGCCAGCAGAGGATTGTTGTAGGTGAGTGAGTCCCAGTTTTCAAGAGTATCGTTGATGTTGCTCTTGTCTCGATTGGATCAACGCATTGCTTGAGCTCCTTGATCCCAAATCCACTTACTGAAGGGACACCTGTTGAATAAATGCTCCTTGGTTTCCTCTTTTTGTTGACATAAGGTGGATATTGAGGGTTCGATGAATCCTCTTTTTCTAAGGTTGTCCCAGGTTAGGACAAGGTTGTGCACAATAAGACAAATAAAGGTGGACACCTTGGGCCAGAGTACCGGACTCCAGACCTTGTTCCATATGTCCCCTCTATCATGATTCTGGTAATTTCCCTGTATGTAGTAGGCCTCTTTGAATGAGAAATTTCCAGTGGTGGAGTTCCCCCATATAAGAATGTCCAGGCCTTCTCAGTTGGGGATTTTCTGGTGACTTGCATAGTGTTTTTAGGCCTGTAGGTGTAAGTCTTTTGGGACCATTAACTCATGAGTAGAGGTTTTGCAATGATGCCATTGTAGTCTCTGATCGGCAGGTTTCCAAAGATCCTTCACCTTTAGAAATATGTCATTGTTTATAGCTTTTATGAGGGGGTTAAGTTCTTCCAGGTCACTTAAAGGTTTGAGTTGTTGCCACGAGTCCTACCAGAACAAAGCACTTTTTCCATTTTAGATCTCCCAAAAGGAATTTTTGGACCAGGTTTCTATTTTTCCAGGCTATGCTCCAAATGTTGGATCCCTGTATTTGGTCATTGTGTTTGATGAGTTGGTTTTATTGTGTGAGAGGAGCATACTTCTGCTTCCATATTTGCACCCACAAAGCATTTGGTTTCTTTAACCATATCTACCACATTTTGGCTCCCATAACTTGGTTGAGTTTCCCTAGATCACGAAGTCCTAGCCCTCCCATACTTTTGGGTGTGGAGATCTTGTCCCATCCTACTAGATCCCATTTCTTGTTTGGTTGGTGCCCATGCCAAAGGAAGTTGTGTTGAAGGTTCCTTATTGCTTTGATGACCTACTTAGGGGTTGCCAAGGCTATCAAAAGGTAGGTAGGTAGGGTTTGTAGGACAGATTTGAGTAGGACCAATCTAGCTGCAATGTTGAGGGGTCTGAAAGTCTAGTTGCTTAGCCTATTGGAGATGGAAAGAAGTAGTTTGTCCCAGGAAACGGATCTTGCTGCCATGCTGGTTAGGGGAATGCCAAGATAGTTGGATGGAAGGGAGCTCTTGGGTATTCCCAGGATTTTGGAGATATGAGTTTGGACCGCTGTCGGAGTGTTGAAGAAGTAGAGTTTGGATTTGTCTAGGTTAAGAGTCATGCCTGAGGTCTCTGTAAAATCAGAGAGGATGGAATTGAGTTTGTTTTACTCTCTTGTGGTTGGGGTGTTCATGAGGAGGGTTTCATCAACAAAATGACTATGTGAGGGTGCCGGTTGGATATTGTGCAAGGGAAAGCCTTTGAGGGATCCTTCCAGGACCACTGACTTGATATAATGTCCTAGGCCTTCCACCATGAGCACAAACAAAAAAGGCGAAAGGGGGCAGCTTGTCTGATGCCTCTGGATGGGGAGAACGGTTTGGATGGAACCCCATTGACTAGAATGGAGAAGAAGGATGAGGAGGTAAGGTTTAAGATCCAATTTACCCATTGCTGATCGAAGCCAAAGGAATCTAGAATGGAGCGAAGGTACTACCAACTGACTCTGTCAAAAGATTTTCAAAGATCTAGTTTGATGAGAATACTTGGTGTTTTTGTCATCTTGAGAGAGTGGATGACCTCATGAGCCAGTATGACGTTGTCCATAATTTGTCTTCCTTCTACGTAAACTACTTGTTCCTTGGAAAGGACAAAGGGCAGAATTGGCTTAAGGTGTTTTGCAATCACCTTTGTAATGATTTTATAGATAACATTGTAGAGAACAATTGGTCTTAACTATTTGGGGTTAGTGACCCGCTCCTCTTTTGGAATAAGGGTGAGAAAGGTAGCGTTGAGGGCAGAGAGGACTTAGCCTGAAGTTATAGATTCCTCCACTACCTGCCAAACCTCTTCCATAATTAAGTCCCAACAGTGGTGGAAGAAGTTAGTGGTGAATCCATCCGGGCCTGGGGCCTTTCCTGAGGGAATGTTTTTTACTGCCTGGTCCACTTCTTCTTGAGTGATAGGTCTCATCAGTGTTGCATTCTATTCAGGAGTCACTAGAGAGGGCATGTGACTTGTTACATGCCTAATTGCTGCAGTTCTATACTCCCTGGTTTCCGTTAGGAGGTCTCTGTAGTAGTTGTTCAGCTCTGCTTCTATTTGGACGTGTTCCCTTATCGGGTTTCCTTGGGCATCCTCCAGATGAGTAATTTTATTTATGTACCGATGATGCACCATAGATATGTGGAAGAACTTTGTGTTCTTTCCCCCTCTTTGAGCCATTGTACCCTGGATTTTTGCCTCCACAGAATTTCCTCTTGCTTTCTCCTTTCCTCTAGTTGCACTTGAAGCTTCTCCTCCTCTTTCATTAGATCAACAATTCAGGTTCCTGAAATGAAAGTTTTCTGTATATCCGCTAGTTTGTTCTCTATGTCCTGCATGCTTTGGAATATATTTCCAAAGGTATGTTTGTTCCAGTGCTTTAGCGATTTCTTGAATTTTTTGAGGCGCTGCTGGAATTTGTACATGCATGTACCATGATCTATTTTTGCCTGAGCCCACTAGGATTTTGCAAGTTGATGAAAGTCAGGGTATGAAAGATAGACTTTCTCGAATCGAAAGGGTTTGTATTTGGGTGTTGCCCTGATTTCTAGGCAGAAGGATACTAGCCAGTGGTCCGACCCCGTTTTTGGGAGAATAAGACTTTCCATATTTGGTTCTACTTCGATTAATTCTTCAGCCACAAGCAAGTGGTCCAGATAGAAAGCAACGTGTTGGTGCCCTAACCTATGGTTGGACCAGGTGAAGGTGCCATTTCTATTTTCAATGTCTACTAGCCTTAATTGATCATTGAGGGTTTTGAACTTACCACTGTCCTGCTCAAGTCTTTTGTTCCCTCCTGTTTTTTCTTCCAGTGACAAGATCATATTGAAGTCGCCGCCTAGGATCCAATTGGGTGTGGTCAACAATGTTTTGATGTGGGTTATCCGCTCCAAGAGTTTGTCTTTTTCCTGCTGGCTCTGGGGTCCATATACGTTTGTAATAGCCCCCTCCCGAGTTGAACTTGTGACCTCGAAGTGGGAAGTTATTGTGCCTATAGTGGAAAAAGGTCTTCTTAGAGTGATGTGGAAAGGGTTCCATAGTATGGCTAGACCCCCTGAAGCCCCTGTGGAATATGTAAGTACTAAATCATAGCCCCTCCAAATGCACTGGAAGATGGTTTTGGCCTCTGCCCAACACATTTTGTCTCTTGTAACATTAGGATATCTGGATTTTCTGCTTTGATGCAGTCTCAGAGGATCCTTTGTTTAGATTGACCATTAAGTCCTCTAATGTTCCAGGTGATGATATTCATCATAATGAGGGTGGTTTTGGGTGGAAGTATCCCTCCAAAATCTTTTGGATCTACCCTACATTGAGCATGGGATTGCCTGCCTCCTTGATGAGTTGATGTGTTGATTTCCATCCCCTTCTTTTGTTCTTTCACAGTATCCTCTTTGAATCTGAGCTTGGATTTGTGACTATACCTAGGCGTGTTGTGGATCATGTGGTGGATTCAAGAAAGACCTTATGTACCTTTCAGAGTTTCTCTTCAGGGAGGCCATGTAGATCCTTTTGATTGAGGGATTCCTCAAGTCTTTCTAGGTCAATACCTGCGAGGTCTCGATCATCCAGCTACATCAAGGTGTCTCCATCTATGCCTCCCCTCTCTTCTGAGTTGATTTCATGATTTGGACTGGAGGTGGAAGGGGATTGGTTCTTTCCTTTTCCCTGTTGCTGTGGTTTGTGCAGATCTTGGATTTCTTCATCTTCCGGTAGCTGATTCAGAATCTCATAGGAGTTTTTTGTCGAGATATTGGGTTTGGGGTCTAGATTCTGCTTTCTTGGAGGGTTTTTTCCTACTTGTGAAAGTGGTGAAGTAGTCTTTATGTTTGATATCACTTGCCTTGGAAGTTTGGATATTCAAAGGATAGTCTCTGAAGAGGTGGTCATGTTCATGGCATTTCCTGCAACGGAAAGGGATATGTTCGTAGTCTAGAGTTTATTTCCAGTCCTCGTCCTGATATTCCAGAGTTACCAATCCCAGTAGAGCCTTAGATATGTTCATGTATACATATATTTAGGCATACGAAGTGTATTTCCTTTGCTTTGTTGCTTCCGATGTTTTGACGTAGTGACCCACTGTGTTACCTATTCCCATAAGGATTTCCTCCAGCTAGAACTCTTGTGGTAAGGAGTATAATTGGATCCAGACTGGAGCCATTGTGAATTCCTCCTTGTATGGGATGAATCTCTCCGTCTAGAAGCACAAGAATAACCCTGTCGAGTTGTAGAAGTATGGCCCATTCTCAAAGATTCAGTCCCTGTCTTCTGGGCTGTACAAGATGATTGTGAAAAAACCCTTAGAGATGAGTTGAACCTCATTCCCCTTTAGGGTTCCACCAGTATTTTATCCAATGGTTTAGGTCACATTCAGATGACCACAATCCCAAAAACTTACCAATGAGGGCATGCTCTCTCATGAAATGTGTGTGTTCACCCACTCTTGTTGAACTTATGAGATATCTTGGTGGTTTGTCCATTTACGGAATGCACTTTCCATGCTCCCACCCACGAGGTTTTTTGGATGGGATGTGTCGGCTTCCACATCCATTTCCTTCCTAATTCCTTGTTATTTGGCAAGGAGTTGATCGTGGAACTGCAGTGGCAGCTCGAATGGTGGTCGTTTTTCTCTTATTCCATATCTATCATTGGTCATAAGGTTGTTGTATGAGGGGGGTTTCCCCCCCTCTTCCAGATTCATTTTAACGGATCAGATCCAGGATCTGTCTATGCTAGATCATAGCAAGTGGTATATTGCATGGTGTCTTGATCCGTTCATGTAGCCTGATGTGCAAAGTAGTTTTGTCAGAGGGCTAGGGTTTCGAGAGCACTCCTCGGGAGAAGATACGTAATGATCTAAGAATGGTATTACTTGATCAGTTGTAACTGATTTCAAAGGAATGGCCTCCACCCTTTTTGTAAAATAATCAGTGGTGGTAAGAATATACCTATGCTACTTGGAGAAATTAGGAGAAATTTCACCAATGATATCGAGTCCCCATTATTCAAATGGGTGTTCAAAAATGATGGACTGCAAAGGTAATGCTAATTTATTTTCTCGTCCAGCTGAAGTTTGACATATTTTACATTTTCAAACATATGCATCCGAATATTTAAATAAGGCCAGCCAATAATAACATGCACGTAAAATTTTGTGTGCAATTGTATCACCTCCAAAATGACCACCCGCAGGTCTGTCATGCAAGTAGAATAAAACTTTATCAACTTCTTGTTTTTCTAAACATCTAAGTAACATTGAATCATAATTCTTTCTGAAAAGAACATTATTAATAAGCTCATATTGTGTGGATTTTATTCTTAGAGAACATTTCTTTTTAAAATCCAAATGAGAAGGTGTAGTTCCATGATTTAGATAATAAACTAAATCCGAATATTTTGAATCAGGAATATCAGGAGTAACACATACATGTTGTACATATTCAATGACCTTACCCTTATCCGCATTCTCAGATATAATATCGATGTTTTTAGTTAATAATTTGCATAAACCTTGACCTCATACCATTTTTGCAGGTTTTATCTCTAAATCGTATTCTTGTAATGTTGTTACCCAATTTGCTCTCTTATCCCCTAAATAGTTCTGAATGAGTAAACTTATGATTGAGGGATGTGGGACTATTACCTTAGTATGAGATTTGATAAGGAAAGGTCTGAAATGTTTGATGGATTTGAAAAGTGCATAAGCCTATTTTTCAACATCAATGTAATTTAATTCTGCTCCTTGCAATGTCGAACTTTCGAAAGCAATAGGTACTTCTATGTTTTGATAATTTGTCTCCGATAACATAGACGTGTAAGATTATTTAGAAGCAAATGTATAAAGAAAGAGTTCCTTATGATAATTAGGAGAAAGTAGAAAAGGTGCTTGAACGATTGCTTGCTTTATATAATCAAAAGCCTCTTTTTCGATTGCATTCCACTTGAATAACGTGTCTTTACTTATCATACGTTGTAACGATAAAATTGTTTCTTTAAAATCTAGGATAAAACGCTTCACAAAATTAATTTGTCCAAGGAAAAATTGCATAGAGTTTTTACTATGAGGCAAAGAAATTTCAAAAATACTTTTAACTCTAGAAGGATCAATTGAAATTCCTTCTTTAGAAAATATAAATCCCAAAAGTTTACCTTCTTGAAGAGAAAAAAAATTATTTCTTAGGATTTAAAGAAATTTCATACATTCGACATTGTTCAAAAACTTGTTTAAGCTGAGAAATATGATTTGAACTATTGATAGAATAAGTTGTGATGTCATCTAGATAAAAAAAAATATATTTATTGATTAAACCAAAAAAATAAATATACATAGCTCGTTGGAAAGTTGCACCTTCGTTGACTAAACCAAAATGCATCTTTTGATAATTGTAAGTTAGTTATGAAAGTAGTTTTGAGTCTATCATTAGGATGAACTAATACTTGATTATATCCGAAAAATCCATCTAAAAATGATATCATTTTAGAATCTGAGACTCATTGAATAATTTTCTCCATAGGAGGTAATGGAAAATTATGTTTTTCAGAAGCTTTGTTTAGGTTTCTGAAATAAATACAAATTCAGATGTCTCTATTATTTTTCCTTATGGGCATAAGATTTGATACCCACTTGGAATGTCTCACTGGAAAAATGATTTTTTCTTTATGCAATTTATTAAGTTCATTTTTAATTTTTTTTTCAAGATTAGGATGAATTTTCCTCAACTTTTGTTGAACTAGTTTTTCCTCTGAAAGCATAGGAATAGTGTGTTGAATTACAAATGTATCAAAAGTTTTCAGGTCATCATATGACCATGAAAAAACATCCTTCTATTGTTTAAGAAGTTTTATGAAAGTTGTTCTTTCAAAAGGAGAACAACCTAATCCAAGATTGACATTTTGAGGATTATGTTTTGTTCACAAATTAATAAGTTCCACACTCATGGTAGAACTGTGTGTTTTACAATTTGTGGGTATTTTGAATCTATCTTTTAAATCATAAAATTCTTCTAATTTTAAAACAGATTTAGGAACAATATTTTCATATTTGATTTTATCCTCAAGAGAATAGTTGTTTAACTCAAGATCATGTGATTCTTCGTCAATAATATCATTTTCATATGTTCCATATGACGAGATAAAATTGATTATATCAACATCTTCATTAAAGACTCGTTAATTTCTTATGTTATCAGTAATATAAGGTCAAAAAATTAACTCAATAGAGAATCTATCTAGAGAAAAATCTTCATGGGGAATAAGTCTAGAAGCTACGTTCACCAATAGATCTACACTATCATTTTGCATTCTAGATATGGAAACAATATTAATTGTAGAAAATTTTTCTACTCAGATCTTGAGCCAATTGTTGATAATGTTTCAAATGAATAGAAATACAATGAATTTGATTTTTTACCTGTTTAACAACGATTTCTGAATCCCTGAAAACCAAGATGTCTTGCACATTCATATTGATTTCCTTCTTTAGACCCTGGATTAATGCTCCATATTTTGCGGTGTTATTAGTACACTGGAATTCCAATATTCATGTTAACATAGTTTTTATACCATCAGGACTGATTAAAATGCAACATGCACCAACTCCATCATTAGATTTAGATCCATCAAAATAATTTTTCCAAAATGGAGAATTTACAGAATTATCTACAAAATTAATACAACGAGAAAAATATGTCTAAGAGAAATTTTCAATATATAAGCTTTGTGTTGATTAAGGTTGGTTGTCCTTGATGTCAACCCTTGAAGAAAGTCCAGTAGAAAATTATGGTAGCACAAAGGTTTGGGTAATGGGCCCAAGTTTGTTTGATGTAAAGATGACTCATTATTGTCTTGTCATGGCTGCTAAGAAGTACAAATGGATGAAATCCAAAGTGGTCCCCTTATGGTGAAATCCCTCACGGGAAGACGCTTTGTAGATTGAGTTATCCTAGAAGTATGGTTAGAGAACCCATTCTTAATTGTGGAATAATGAGATGAAGGTTAGTGGATTTGTCAGTGAAAATATCCTATATGAATAGTGCTTGTCATGCCATTTTCGATGGTATGTGGAATGTCACTTAACTCCTTACGGTTAGAGATTTATGGCCATGTGAAGATTGGAGGACCCTCATGAGTCATCTAGAAGCCCCAAAATTTCAAAGTGTTTGCAAAATAAATTGTTTAAATAATAAAGTTAATGGAGAACTCCCTAAAATAAGGAAAGTGGGATGCTACATGAAAGTATAAATAAGAGGCAAGGATCTCTCATTTTAATCACACTTGAATATCATTGAATATCTATTGTTGTGAAAGGTTGTTTTGGAAGGTATTATTGATAGAGAAAAATTGCAGCAGAAAAAGTGCGACAGGAAAAGTGTGACAGAAAAAGTGCGACAGGAAAAGTGTGGTAGAAAAAGTGCGGCGGGAAAAGTGCGATAGAAAAATCACGGTAAAAAAAGTGCGGCAAAAAAATTGTGGCAGAAAAAGCGCGACAAAAAAATTGCTACAGAAAAATCATGGCAGAAAAATCACGGCAGAAAAAGTGCGGTAGAAAAATCACTGCAAAAAAATCACGACAGAAAAATTGCAACATAAGAGGTGTAGTAGAAAAATTGCGGCAAAAACATGGTTGGGGTCTATTTATGAGAGATATGGCACATCTTGTTTGAGGTATGTTTTTTGAGCTAGGGTTTATCTCTTGAGATGGTATTGGATGTTCAATATTGCTGCAAATATCGGATTTGTTGAGGGATACAATTGGTATTTTGTTGTTGGCATTTGGCATATGGGTATTGGTCTTGCGGTTGTATGTGTTGCTGAATTTATTAGTTTAGCTTGAGGCTACATAACAGTGAGGTTGTGGCACATGTTTTGATGTGAGGGTTTATGGTATTTGGTTTATGGATAGAGTGATGAATGTTTTATGGTTATATTGGTGTATGTCTTTGTTATATGGTTGAGGTACATGTTGGGTACATGGTTGAGACAAGTAGTTGATGAGTTGGCACATACATGAGGTGTATAGTTGATGATGTTGGTACATATTGATGAGTCATAGTTTTGGTACAGGTTGGTGCATGGTTGATGCACTTGTTTATGGTACATGTTGATTACATGATGAGTTACAGGTTGATGCATGGTTCAATTTTATTGGTACATGTTGTTTGGTGCAGGTTTATTGGTACAAGTTTACAACAATATATCTCAAAGTGATAGTGTGATAGTGGTTCCATCATTCTACTTATACATCAGGGCGGTTGGATGGGGCAAGGACAGGTGGTTGAATCCACCTTCTGGTTGTAGCCGGAGAACATAGGGGGTTGTAGCCAGAGAATTGGGGAGTTGGAACTTCCCTCAGGTTGTAGCCTGAGAAACTAGGGGGTTGGAGCCTCCTTCCAGTTGCAGCTGAAAACAAAGGAAGTTCGTTCTTCCAATGAATGTAATTCTTCAAGAAATATAAGAAAAATCATTCTGTGGTTTTCTCTCTCTTTGGGTTTCCACGTAAAAACACTGGTGTACTATGTATGTGTGTGATTTCTCATTTGTTCATTGTTTATTTACTCTGTAACTATTGGATGATAATGCTACATTGATATAACACTTGCATTTTTGGTGAAAAAGGATTAAATTTCTCTATTATTGATTCACCCCCCCTCTTAGTAATCCAACACTTTGATCTATAGGTTGGAAAGGATAAATTTGCGCATTAAAATCTCCAAAATAAGAATCAATAGAGTAATTCCCAAAACTGCTATTAGAAAAATCCGCACATTCATTTTCTCCATCTAAATCTGTCACATTATGATTCACATGTTTTTCCCTATTGACACGAACCAGATTAGGTTTCCCATTATATGGAAGCCAAAGGTGAGACCAATCAGTTAAGAAATATCCATGAAGTTTTTCGGACCAATGTCAACTTGAAATTAATCCATAATCATCTGGAATATCAGCAACGATAATATATATTATTTGAAAAACTTTAGAATTAGATGATGATCTCATTAATACATCCTTCAATTCTCCCAAAGCTTTTACCCTTGTTCTATCTAATTGGACAATTTGAATAGTTGATTTATGTGGTTGTGCATTAATATGAAGACAAACCGAATAAGGCTTTATATTCGAAGATGCACCTGAATTAGCCAAACAATTATGCACATTTTTACTAAACATTTCGAAAGTGAGGATAAATGGAGGAGCATGTGACCTTGATCTATCACCTATAAGAATTGAACCAATATCTACTTCAGAAGATAAAGTTTGAACTATTGAAACTTTTTCTTTATTTTCTATTGTAGTAGATGATGAAATTGTCTTCTTAGAAACTCCTAAAGCCCTTAATAAACCATTCTTTTGATATTTTAATTTACTTAGTTCATAAAGGGAAATATTTTCTTTGGTCTTTTTCATATCTTCTATAATATCATAATCAATTCTTTCAGCCACAACACGACTTCTTGATGTTGGATTGCTTTCTACAAGTTGTGTATTTGAAGTATTTGTTGGTGGATCGGTCTCAGAAGTTGAAGATGTACTTTTACTTTGGGTTTGAGAAGAAAAATATTATTTTGTATCATCTTCATTAAAAATTCCATTAATGTCCCATAATACATTAGTATCTTTAACTTCTTCATTATCCTCTCATTCTTCCTCATCAACATTAACTCCTTTTAAAGTTTGGCCACCGGGTGGAATCTGTGGATTCTTTTTGAAAAATGGTCTGAATGGTTTATTTGAAACTTCAACTAGTTTTACTTTAACATCAACTATCTCATTTGCTAATGTTTTCATGAATTTCTGTAAATTTTCCATATCAAAAACATATTATTGATAAAAAAAAAAAATTTGTTGTTATATAATATCTTGAATCTTCATTTGGAGATTTACTTGCAATACTAGATATTTCCTTTTCTACATCTAAAGCTTCCTGCATTGCTTCAGTCAAAGTATTTTTACTTGAACGTTTAACAAACATAGCAATGGAAACTAGTAAAGAAGAGGAATAAAAGTCAATATGAATGTCTAAACCAGGTTTGGATGTTTCATGCATTTTACTGAGAAGTTTAAGGAATCTTTGATTGAAATCTTTTATTTTTTCTTTAGGTCCCATTCTAATTTTATATAATTATACTAATAAAATAGATGAAGACTTATTATCCCCAAATTTTTTAATGAATAAATCCTCGAAAGTATCCCAATTAGTAATGGAATTAGCTTGTAATGAGAAATACCAAGTAGAAGCTTCTCCTTCAAAAGTATATGGGAAAAGTCTACATACAACGTCTTCATTCTCAACACCTCTCAGATTAACAACTAACATAAATTTCTTGATATGATCATCAAGAGTTTCTTTTGATCCTGGATTAAATTTTGGTAACCATTTATCTGTATTTTTAGGTAAATCATGTTGATTTCCAGGAACATTGATTTCTCCCAAAGTTCTCTGAGGCATTCTCGGTACTCCAACCATAGTATTTGGTTGACGAGGAGGTGATGGAGGAGGAGATGGAATAGGAGGTGTATGTAGAGGAGTTGAGGGAGGATTATTTCCGACAATTTTAATTATGGTTTTTCTAATCTGGACAGGAACTTGAAAATGATTAGGTTTGATACCTAACCTCTGGCTCTATGCTCTTGTAAGAACACCTAATTCTTGAATAACCGAATCTATAGAATCATAATATCCTTGAGAATTTTCTCCTTGATTTCTAATATCTTCTATTCATTGTTTTATTTGTTGAAATTCTAGAGAACTAAGAAAACTGGAAGAAATATCACTTATAGTTCTTCGAATTGGAGATTCTAACTATGCAGTAACAAACGATATTATGGGATAAGTTGATCTAATTGAATGGTCTTTCGTTTTGTTGGTTTTTTTGGCCATTCATTATCATATGGTCCTCCTTCTAGCGCCAAAATGTTGATAGTCAAATATGACCATGTTCAACATTCAGGAATTCGCCCAGTCAGGATCCCAATTAGACCCTTATTCATTGTAAATGGTGATTCTGACTGGTTTAGGTCCAATTACCTATAACTTTCCTAATCTACAAAATAAAACTAAATCTAAAATATATACACCTTCTAATTTATTGAAGATGTTTTATCTTTTATTGAGTAACAAACTGAAATACAAATATATACAGATTTAAAACTATCTACAAGAAAATGATTAATTATAATTATCATAAAAGTTACCCCTATGAAAGAGGATTTTGTTTTATCTTTAAGGAAAAGTAATATTTTTAATGAAAGTAAAAGAAATGAATTAAAACAAATAAAACAAATAAAACTAAAAAGAAAATCTAATGCTCGGGCCCAAATTCAAATAGTATATGAATTTAAGTAATGTAAACAATGTTTCAAAGATATAGATCTTTTAAAACATATGTTTGAATATATCCACTGAGAATGAATTAATAAACCTATTTAAGTAGTTAATACAAACTTATAATCCCGACAATAATTCATATACATAATAACCACTGAGATGATGTGTCAAATACAAATGAAATTGATCTAATTTATTAGCAGTGATCAAGTAAATCAATCTATAATATTGTTAACACATATAATCCAGACCAGACTTTGATTTCAAAAATGAACACTCGGATACCAGTAACAGTACCAAATAATAATTACTTGTATTAGTATTCAAAGTCACAAAAGATTTAGTAAAAGACATCAAAACAAAGACTTGTACAACAATGCATAAGCTTTTGTTCTTCATTCAAAAAACTAAATCCTCCCTTTGATTGTCTTTCCTTCATTATTTTATATTGAAGGAATTCAAAAACGGAAATTAACTTCCATAACTATAAGCAATTATTCATTTAGAATGGGAAAATAACAAAATCGCTTAATTCCCCAAACTAAATTAACTAAGTACATGAAATAAAAAACTACTAACTATTCAATTTTAGAATTCTACCTCGAAACTAGTTTTCCCATTTCTCGTATTTTCCAAGACATTCCTTTTACACTTGTAAAAAAAAAGAAATGAAAAGACAACAGTTAGTAAAATATAAAAACAAAATTAGAGTTGCTACAGAATTTGAAATTTTGTAGCTACTCTTTTATTAACTAGAATTAACGAAAATACAAACTAAACTAACTAAACAAAATGTTAAACTCATACCAATAACTAAAACATTTACCATTGAGTATTACTTGGAATAGTCTTGAATTCTAAATTAACGAAAATATTAACTCATGGTGAGTTAATGTTAGTTGCTTATTTTTGTTTATCTTGTTTAGTACGTAGAACCTGTCTCCTTTGGCTATCGATAAAAGCTCTATTTTCTGAGCTAAGAAGTTGATTTTCTAATTCCAAATAAATTATATTTTCCTGTAACACTGGAACCACTGAATAATATTTGTCCTTCCAGAAAGAAACCTCCAGATTGAGATTGGTTTCAGTTTTCTCCTCTTTTCTTTAGCGACCTTTTCAATTGGTTCCTGCAAAGAAATGTGTTGTGGGGATGATACTTCCTGATTTGTAACCAAATCTTCATCCTCAACTTGGATAGGAGAACTAGCTTTAGAAGTTTTCCTAGACTTATTTCTTAACATTCTGGATAATTTTCTTCCTTGCCTCTTGTTCACAAAATCAACTAGAATAATGGAATCATCGTTATTTTTGGTAACATGTTCATCACACTCAGCTGCAAGTGAGGAAAATACGATTTTCTTGAAATCTTCAGAAGAAACCTAAGGTGCTTCACTGAAAACACATGACTTTGGACTAAGGATAAACTTAACAGTTTGACTGTGAGTAACCCTCATAGTTTTTTGTTGAGGAGTAGAAACTTGAGGAAAAGGAAAAATGGTATCTTCTACAGGATTTGGGGTTTCAACTTTAGAAAAGTGAGACTATAAATATGCCTCATTAATCTCCCGAAATTGATTTATTTCCACAAACTTTTCCCAAGAATCGACATTCCGTTCTAATTGAAATTCAATCAGAATTTTCACTAAACCATGATGAAAGATATTTCTTTTTGAACTGAGAATATTTCTCTGATAAAAATTTTCGATCTCATTCAAGATTTTAAGCAATAAAACCAACATTTTCAATTCATAATCCATGAAAACAATTAAAATCCAAAAGTGATAAATAAAGAAAAGGTTATATCTTCCCTCACAGGTGATAAATCCCTTAATAACCACTAACAAAAAATGTCATTTTTCTTTAATTGATGATATGGATACATTCCCCTTTTAATGGCAATTTAGTCACTATGGCTATTAATTCTTCATCTATATGTAACTCCATATCACCAATTTTAGTGCATTCACCATTGAAAGTTTGTGCTAAAGCTTTGGTGACCTGCCCATTGTATCCATTAAACATACACAAAGAATTTAACTAACCAACCCTCTTAAAAGTAGGAAAATAATATTCCTAATCTTCAATAAGCTCGACACCAGGTTCAACTCTAGAAATCATTCCATTTTGACAGTTTACCACACTACAGTTTGGAAAACCCTCATAAAAAACCTAACAGACTCTCGCTTATAGGTAAATGAAAATAAATCTTCAATACTTGAGTTAAAATATTATTTCGAGGAAGAACCACCGTAGGTAATCATTCACATATATGGTTATACAATTCAAAACCATATGTGGAGGAAAATCATTGAACTTTGGGAAAGGAGGATTGTTCATATGCAGTTTGAAAAGACCTTAATTTAATTTTTCATTAAATTGATTTTAATTTATGATGATCGGATCAGGCCTTAATGTACCACAACAAAATATTAAACAATTGTTATGGATCGTGGGTATCATGGTAATACACAACTATGGCATGCTAAGTAGGATTTTGTATATTATGATCAATCATTGTTGGAACATTGGTTTTAAAATCAACAATATATAAAAAAAATTATCTTGTCAAATATTGTAGCTCATTGAAATATATGTAGATGAGAAAAAATCATAAAGAATATGTGAATTAGCAACATTTTAAAACCAAAATATTTAATCAAAACCTTTATGAAATGAGAACATCCTAGCAAGAAAATGTCAAACAAGTTGGGAGTATGGCCAAAATTGACAAAATTGAAAACATTGTTTAAGTAAAACAAATAAAATTGTTATTATTTTTTCAAAATTGAAAAAGGAAAGGGTCCCAAATTTAGTTATAATACAAAATTTGGGAGGTTGTTGTCCTCTACAAAAAAAATCAATTCCCTTACTCTCAATATTTAGGATCATGTAATAAAAATTACATTTGATGACATGCATCCTGAGATTTCAAGAGTTGAGGAGAATAATTTTGTTGATGAAGATTTATTTAAACATAGGGAAGCATTGTCAGAAGGAAGTAAACAGAGAGAGTCTACTTCAAATAGAGAATATTATTTTTGAATTTATTTTATTATGTGATGACATTTTTAGTTTGACATTTGAGGCATATATTTTTGGGACAACAGACATGGTAGTGTTTTTTGAATTTTTTTTTTTATATCATCCCCTTATTATGACTTGGGATATACATGTGTCTTTGATGATGTGGCATGATTACTTTGGATTCTTTATATATATATATATATATATATATATATATAATGCTAATATGTGCATGGTATTTGAGTAAAACATGGAAAAACAAGGGAATGTTTAAAATAAAATAAATAAATATGTATAAGGGCCCCACCTATTAATTATTATTTATTATTATTTACCCTTATTATTAATAAGTTGTCCTATCTTCCCCGAATGGGGTGCCACGTAGAATGGATGGGCCATACAGTAACCATGCATCCCAGGTTATTAATGAGGCCTGTTGCCACCCCATTCTTCATTTCTCAAATGGAGGACAAACTTAATAGCGCTCTTGAGCAGGTCAGACAACTCCCTCGTTCGGGTTTAATGGAGTTCTCAGTGCACCATGGAAGAGGGGTGACAGTGGGTATAGGAGGTGTGTGCGAGGTCACTTCAGCCTTCCTGGTACTCCTCCATTTCTTCCAGGATGGTTATGGCTTGTTTCATTCTTCTTTGTTTATGCATTTTTTCTCTTATCTAATCAGTTGTCCAGTTCTGGATGATCTTCTTCTCAGTTGTGTCTAGCATTCCATCTTTGCCATGCCCCATGAGTGTGGGAGACCCAAGAGGGGTCCCTCTTGGTATTTCTATGTAGCGAGGTAGAGACGCCTTCGCAAGCATGCACATGCTTCCTCGACAGCCTTGATTCAAATAAATAAGGAGCCAAAGTCGCCTCACATGGCCTATGCAAAGGAGGAATTTCCATAGGAACCAATTGTGGTTCCACTTGACTCCCTCCTCTACACGGTTTTGGACCACCACGATCGACCTAATATCGGTCTTCCTGCAATGGACACAATGAAAGATTTGAAGGGATGACTTGCATAGTCCAATAAGAAATTCCTTGGGAAAACCGACTGGCTGAGCCTCCATCGCATACATCAACCACGGATCGCGAGTTGCACTCACGTTGCTTCTTGGCGTTAGAGAACTTGGAGCTCATCTTCGAGATGAGGTGGGACATGATGGAGAAACTCCACATGCACACTCTCTTCAGTAGCAGGATTGACATGATGTTTGATGCCTTCTCATGCACACAAAGTAGGTAGATATTCCCAACCTATGCGCAAAATTATGTCTTCACTCCTCATGACGACACTCCAGATGCAAGTTTCCATAGTTCCTTTAATGTTTAAGGTTCACAGGCTCTCTGTACTCCCTCTCCAAAATAAAGGGACTTTTTGCACAACTGTTCAGATTTCTTGTTTTATGCTTTGTCTAGATTTCATGTTTAGTCTTTTTGTTGCATGTCTAGATAGCTATGTCACATTTCTCTACTGCCACCTGCTTCGATTTCCAATTGTTTGGCAGAGCAGGTAGTGGCGTTTCCTTTTTTTTTTTTGCTACGAGAACAAAAGGGTGCCACTTGTTTTGGTTTCTGTTAAGCCCTAATATTGGCTCATTACCCCTTAATTGGGGCATATTGTATTAGTAATGTTATTTTATTTATGTCGGCTTTAGGCCATTAGTTGTAATTATACCTCCTAGTCTCCTATATATACCAAGGAGACATTTTCATT
>ML792366.1:100502-129012 GCA_009831015.1 Picea engelmannii
CCCCAACTTTTGCATCTCGTTGCCTTTTTCTTATGCTATAGGATCGATCCCATCAGGTTGTGACACGGAACCGTCATATCTGCTCTAGAAGTGTCGCGACTTGGTGGTAGAGCTTACCAAAACATGGATGCCCTAGGTAGGTCCTGGTTGCATTATGGTGTCCATGTCCTTTCTACCAACACTATAGGCTCGGGAGTCCATACAGTCTTTCCTGAATACGAGTTTGAGCCTCATTTGCATGGGTCTTTTTTCACTCTTTGTCTTACCCTCCATACTCCCAAAACATAACGGGTCTCCTTTTAAGCCCTTTTCAGACCCTCTACAAATGAAAAGATTTCCGAGCGATCTTGTGACCTTTCACGCTCATTAAACTGAAATTTGAAGTCACGTCTATCCGGCGGTAGTTTACCCCTTTTTCAGTCCGGACAGTCAACTGTATGAACAAAGGAATACTCTATTGAATTCCCATTCTTTAGAAGAGTATCCTCAGGTATAATTTTATTCCTTTTCGGGCCTGAGGGACTAAATATATGAAAAAGAAACCCCCACGGAGTCCATAGTTAAGATCTTTTCAGACTCCCTAAAATTGAAAAGATCGCCGAGTGACCTTATTCTTTCACACTCGTTAAAATGGTCCAGAGGAACATTCCTGATGGAGTCCATAGTTAAGCTTTTTTCAGAATCCTTAAAAGTAAAAAAATAGCCGAGTGATCTTGTCCTTGTCACACTCATTAAAATGGTTTTGAATTGACGTCTAATCGGTGCTAGTTTATCCCTTTTTCGAACCGACTAGACTATTGTCGAAAAAGGTACCCCACTGGAGTCTCCTTTTATGCTTTTTTAGACTCTCTAAATATGAAAAACCACCGAGCTTACCTTCTCTGGGCTCGTTAAACTTACATCGAAGGACGTTACCATTGTGTGTTCTATCAACCGCATTTGCATACCTTATCCATCAACCTTGTAACAATTTTCTTTGGCATCTTAACACCTTTGGTCGCTGGAGGATTTTTTCCTGAGTATCATTTTACCAGAACATCAGTCTTGTCCCTGTGCCTCGAGCTTGTATGTTTTCAGTACTCGTTCCTCCATTGTAACGTAATATTCCTTTATTCTTTTTCCAAATCATCAAAAAGAAAAAAAAAATCAAATATACCCCATAAAGAGGATGGGAAAAGTATTTTCTTTATTGGCGGCATAATGAGTTGCCCTTGGATGAAGCACATCTGTCCATTTGATCATCAGACTATGGGATGTAGTACAACCTTAGGAATCTTTTTCTCACTATATAGAGTTGTGTCCTCCACCGTTTGGTTACTCTTCCAGACATATGGAGAGTTTGTGTTGCCTCCTGCTTCGTAGACTTATTATTAACATATATACTGCCTGAGTCTTATCACTTGTCGTGCTATTATCCAAGGGAAGTTTGTCACTGAGCCTAAGTTGACCCCTCTACAATATGCCTCTTGTCTGCATACCCGACCATCTTGAATGTCCAATCAAGTCTTTGTTCAAAATCACTGAAGCCTTCAGTCCGATCATCAAGATTATCAAGTCCATAACTAACGAGCCGTCGAAGACCTCTGGGTAGTGTAGTCGTACACTCATCTTACACTCCTACCTGAGTTTTAGAAGATTTTGAAGTTTTTTCTCGAGCTCTGAAGTACAGCCATCAGGCCGAATCAACTTCTGGGAGATGGATACTCTATATGTATATCTTTCGGATTTCGAGATGTAGCTCCGCTGTGTATTATTCGCAGCTACTCTTTATAGTTATTTGACATGGATCTATAGTGTATTTGATTGGTAGCCATGGTTCTATTTTATCCCGAGCATGGGTATGCCCACCTCGATGAGAAATTTGTTATTTTGCAGATGGCACCTGCTGATTCCTGATTCTTGGGCTCACTCATTCAGCATATCAGTACGGATTGGTAAAAGATTGGTAATGTATTTCGGCCATCAGATGCTCTTCTGACCTCACACATTAGGGGGCATCTGTTATAACCCTAAATTGCACCACACATGCTTACCTGGCATCAGGCCAACTCATACCCCTTCATTGCCAAAACATCTGCTGAAAAACCTCTTTGAAAATCCTCTTGGGTCAAGGCCCACGCGCCCTAACCCACTACTGCACGCGTGTGAACCCTGGAAGGCCTACTACAACCCGCGTTTACCTAACAAAACACAAAAATAGGAAAGTTTCTGACAGGACAAAAAGCTATGGGTCAGTTAACTGAAACTCCCGGCCATGCATGGCCGAGAATTCATCCAAAACCTTAGCTCCTTCTAGCCTATAAAAGAAGGGGTAGGGGTACCATTTGGAGGAGGAAAATTATAGCCAAGAAACTCTGCCCATTTGTCGAATCCATTGTCCCAACCCTTTAGCCTTTCCTCAAGCCTAAGGAGAATTAACGCAAAGCAGTTGGAGGACAAAGAAGAGGAGGAGCCCAGGATCAGGATCAAGGAGCGGTGGCCGGTCTCGACTTTGATTGTAAGTTGATTCATTTTGAAAATAATAAAAGAATACTTTTCCCCTCCCAATGCATGAGTTATCTATGATTTGTTTAATTTGTGCTTAATTTATAAACCTCAAGTAGAAAAATAGCATGCATGCATAGTGGTTTGTCTTGATTGCAGGATTATCTTTGGAAGGAGCAGCGCAAGTAAGAGGGCAAAGCACAACAGAGGATCTACACCAAACATTAGTAAAAAGGTTAGTAGTTCCTTTCCATGCATCTATTGTGAAAGAGGGGTTTAAGTTTTGGGTGGTAGGTTAAAAAGTAATTTCTTTACGGTCAAAATCTGCGTGCAAGTCTGACTCTAGTTTGCTAGTCCGTAGGGTATTTTTCCCAACAACAATACTAGGAGGAGTTTCTAGGGTTAGTAGTGAACAACCCTAGATATCACCCTATATCTACTCACATCTCTTCAAAGGAGTCCTTAATTGACTACATATTCCTAAAAATATAGTAGACACTAGTCATTATCCCAATAATCAATCACAAAATTCCATATTTCAACTCTCTTTATTGTTTTAGGGTTAGATTAGGGTTTTATTACAACAATATATTCATTTTCTACCATGAAAGACTAGGACATTTTGACTTGCATGCATATCATTGACTAAATTATCATCTATAAACTCTATATTGCATTGTTGTTTTCTTATTTCAGTATTTTAGGGCTATACATATAGAGTTTTAGGATTGTTTGTTACACATCAAAATTACTCATTAGGATGATGACCTAGTGTTGTGATTACCAATGTCGCAAGTGTCGCATTTTGGCTGCAAGTTTTGCAAAATCATACTGTCACCTTGCCTCTGTCGTGTTTCGGACGACATTATCAAGAACACTCAAAAGACATCTCAAAAGACTGGTTTTGAAGAAGAGAAATCATTTGACAGAGAGTACAAGTATTTTTCCATAGAAACAACCACTAAAAAATCAATTTTTGAAGGCAAAGCTCCCCTATACACTGTCAGGGAATGCCAACACTCTCTGACCTCTTTTGGGGGAGCGTTCCAATGCTCTATACCCCATTCTGAGGGAGAACTGGCCTTTTTTGAGCGAATTTTTGGATTGTTTAGAGAAATCAGGGAAGAATCCCTTCATATCTGGAGTTGGTTAGATTCGGATATGAGGTTAAGGCTCAATCTTAGGGAAGATCCACAACAAAAGGAGAAGAATCCTCAATTTATCCCAAGAATCTCTTAAGTGTTTAGGCCTCTCCAAGCCTATATAAGGAAGCCTCTTCATGGTGAAAGGGGAGACATTGTAAAGCATCAAACTGATGATCTCATAAGGGAGATATCATTGAAGCATCATCATTCTGTGTGTGGATTATTTGAGCAAGGGTGTAGACAAAGAGAGCTTGGTGAAGCTGTTGCACCTATATCTATGGCTGTAAGAATTTCACTTTGTTTACATTAATATAAATCTATGCTTGGCATGTTTCCTTTAAAGTTTGTGTACATTTCATGAACTTGTTTCTTTTATAGATCCATTATGAAGCTAATCATGGTAGAGTAGGAAGTATGTTTCATTGTTGTTTCTCATTGTATTGCAAGACCTTCTGAAGAACTCAGAGATCAAGATCAATCTGGATTGAGCAAGGACAAGCGTCGGTAAAAGGTATTTACCCTTCTTCCTTCTTCTTCTTTGAATAGTTTAGCTTCATGAAAATGAATGTCAATGTCCACAATAACACTTTTCTATCTTGGTCATAGGGGTCTAGTATCCAAGAGGAAATCCACTTGTCTGCAGGGGGATTATCCTGTAACATAAATTGGTGACTCCACTGGGGAGGAACTTTGATTTTTAATTTCTTTAGTAGATCTTGTTTTAGCCTTTGCTCATGTTTGAACTTTTTCATACTGTGTCTCTAATTCTTAGAGATGTGTTGATTGGCTCTCTACCTCATCTCATACACTTTGAATTTCCGATTTTGCTTGAATTTTTGGATTTCTGTGTATTTTTCTGAATTTTTATTGGCCAGCGCCCCCTACCTCTTCTACCAAAGCGTTGGCACTCCCTACCAAGCTTACACAGAGTGTTGAAACACTCTGGTGCCTTTGACACCAGAGCACTACCCCTTTTCTGTTAAAATATTGTAGGAGCTTAATCTCTGAATTCATTTTCTTGCTGTTTGCACTTACTCAGAGTCCTTACAACCTTAGTACATCTTTGTCTTGGCCTTCAACACTTTGTTTTCTGAGATTTGATCACCTTTTGTTTGGAATTTTGATATTTTTTCCTTACCTTGAAGTCACTCTTTGTCTGTGACGATTTAGAGTTAACTTATTGTTTTCCTCTCATTTATCTGACTGAGTGAAATATTTTGTGAGGAAATTCAAAGTTCTATGCACCTTTCCATTTGATCTTTGAAGTCATCTTGTCCAAGTCGTTTTCCTTATGTTTGATATTTTTGGTTTTCTTTTTGGATTCAGTTTTCTTTGTGTTTCTTGTTTGATCAAAACGAGAGTGTGTTTTGTTTGTGTGAAGTTTTCTTCTGATTGTCTAAATCTCATTTATCTTAAAGTCTGAACGACATAGGAAGATTTACATCAGATTGATTACCATTCGCAAATAAATAAAAAGGATACATTTTTATGATTGTTTTTGGATATCATAACAAAATTCTATGAAATTTTTAGCATTGTAATGGATTTGATTGAGAAACAATTAATTGAGGATACTGCATCTTAGTGTTTGTCATTGAAAAGAACATTTTTCTCCTTCCCTTAAATAGGCATTCATTGAAAGAAAAGATTGTTTATCATTTCTTATGAATTTTTGGGGAATTGAGTCATTATACCATCAAGTTTCACTTTCATACACCCCTGAGTAAAGAACAACTGCAAAATTAACGCTAATTAAAATTGATCTAGAACTTTTTGTTTTTAGAATCTTCCACCAACATTAGACTAGGATTAGCAGTTTGGATTAGTCTGTGAGTACAAATATCCAAAGTATTCAAAACAAACATTAGCATCTTGCGATAGGGAGAGAAAATCCAATTGTCGTATAAGATTTATGGGATCCCCCTCTCACATAGGGGTTATGCACGAGGTCATGTTCGGGAGAGTTACAAAGATTATCCCTCCATGGTTCAACCATTCGTAGTAGTCAGATTGTATATTGGGGGTTCTTCTTGAGGTTCAACTATTTTCATTTCATCTCGGTGCTTCGTGAATTCCGAATCCATTCGGGGTCCTCTAGAGTTCTACCGGTCCACTTGTCCTCAGTTCTCTCAAAGGATTTCAGACTTGTTATCCTGCCCATACATTCGGACTGGACTGTCAATTGTACCCGCCCAGGGGATGACTACGAGTTGGTGTCCTTAGTAGCCATAATATTTAGGTTCTCACGCAAGGTGACAGTGAAGGGAAGTCTCACTGTACCTGGAATAGATGTTGGTTAAACTCACTCGGGCTCCTTGGAGGGTAAGTCCACAATTACTGTGTGGAAGCTTGCACCAAGGCGTAAGTCCGTTAAGCAAGTCACCATCGTAATTGTTCCACCCGCTCATATCCTAGCCCCTTCTTGACTTTATCACACGACGTTGGATTTCATCACCAACTAGTACGATCATTGAGAGAAGGTTTTGTTTGCTTGGTTTGATTCCTAGATTTTTATTGTATGATATTTCTTTTCGTTAGTCAGCCATAGATTTATTTTTTCTCTCGTTACTTAACTCAAGCAACATCGACCTTCATCGTACATGTAGGATGAAAGGGTTACCCCTAGAAGATATCGAGGGCTATCTACCTTTGCTTCCCAACTCTTCAGAAGGCCCTCCTGAGGCTCATAACGAACTAGGCTCTGAGGTTGGAAGCACACACTCTCTATAACAATTCCGAATTGTTTCTGATTCTTTGGAATCTTTTTGAATCAACACAGCTTTGAGTATTAGGCAAGAACCACATATGTTGCGGGTGAACTCATCTATAGAGGTTGTTGTTATTGAGGAAATTGAGGTATCCACCGAACCTCACGTGGGATCTGGAGTAGAGGATCCCTTTTTCTAAAGTGAATCATTTAGGACCCCGACTCATACTATTGGAACCTCTGGTTTTGGTTATGTCCCTTTGACAGTCTTTGATCTATATGGTAACCTAGGAGTGAGTCTTGATCGAACCATGGAATCACAAGTGCCTAAGACATCAGTTAGTTATACGATACCTTTAAATGACTTTACTGGTATGACCAGTAATGTCATCACCATTGCAGACCAATTGTTGATTGGTTCTCACTCGAACCCTAGTATCCAAATGGCCCATTCCACTATGGTCTCGCATGTTGCTACAATCCCCACCAGAAATGTGACACCATCCCAGGCTCCGATTGGAACACCACTTAGACCAAATTCGTTAGTTCCACTTGGGTATAGATCTTTGAATCCTTCCATTACCAACACTACCCAGGTTACACCTGGAGGTTCTATCCCTATACCTTTGTTTGGAGGAACTAGTCTTGGTGGCTCTAATCCGGCTGGAGTCCCCAGTCATTATTTTTCTGGTTTCTAGATCCCTCTGGGCACTCAACCTCACACTAGGGGGAAACCTCCATTTGCGAGTCAAACTCAAATGGGGACACAATCTCATCTTGGAGGGAAATCTTAGAATTGAATCCCTAACCTGTCATATGGGCAAAATGTGACACCAAATCCTTGGCACATTCCTTTTTCGGGAAATCCATTATTCCCTGGGGGGGAAAATCCTCAAGGACAACAACAACATTATCCTCCTTATGGACAAAATGTCTATCCACCTTATGGGAAAACCCAACAACCTACTTATAATCCTCGGAACCCATCAGGTTATCCTCCATATCCACATGTTTCTCAACCATCATAAAATCCTGTTTATTTTGGTTAGCAACAACCAAATGTAGGAGGACCTACTAGATATAATTATACACCTAACCCAGTTTACGGTCCTACTGGTGTCCCCATGTGATCCAGGAGGGTCTTCAAGCTCAAAAAATGCTCAAAACTTAAAGTTCTCATAATTGCGTTAAACCAATTCCATTTCAACCGGCTCATCGCACATATTCCAACCATATATTTACTTTCTCAAATGGGCTCCGTATGCGAGAGTTATCGCACTCTGATCAGATTCTCAAACAACTAAAAAGTCAAAGGGTCAACTAGCAAAAAGTCAATGTTGACGTTAACATGACATCACCAAAGATAATTAATGATGTTGATGTGGCAGAGACATGTGACAACACTGCAACAGTTGACTGGGCAGATGAGAGATCCAATCATAATTGGACACGTGGCATGTGATTTGGACAAATGTGGTGGTGCCACGTGGCCTAAGCATGGGTAGGCACGTGGCACCTAGTCAACAGTTGAAGTGGAAAGTTTCAAAATTGTTGGGTTTTGAACCAACGTGCCCATCATATTACTTATTAAATATAACACATTTAAATTAATATAAAGTGCAATGCTATGTATGGTGCAAAAGGGAGGGGGTTGGGGCTAAGCCCCAGCCCGTGGTTGCTTGTCATACCATATAACCTAGAGCGTGGGTGCCACACATCTAATAGCTACCGCAGAGGTTTAAACTATGGACCAATGATCCCATGTCATGCACCCAAAGATCAGGGGCTAGCACGATTTAAGGGCCAGCGCTTGGCCAATTTTAGATGCATGTGACCAGTATTTGAGGGCACGCGCCACATTTTGGGGGCTTAAGCCCAAATTTTATGCAAAAATGGTTTTTTACTATAGTTTTTGGCAATTTTAATTTATTTTTGCATGTAATAAGACATTTAATGACCTAAATTGGTTTTTTTAGGATATCTTAGCCATTTGGAGGGGGATTTAATCCCAGAAAGAGGCCATATCTTCAGGGGAAGTTGGTTTCCTCATATGAGCCTGAAAAATACAAAAAACCAGGCTTTTTGAAGCTTGAGGGAGACGTTTTTTTATGCAGGTATTTGAAGGAGGAGTTTGTAATTTTTGGCCTTTTCTCATATTATGAGAGGCATTTTCTCATGTTGTTGAGAGGAGTTTGATGATGCATGTATGAATCTGAGCAAGGGGGTCTTGCATAGTAGATCTGAAGCATGTAATGTAACAAAAAAGAGCCTATGTAAGAGAACTTTGAGCATTTTAAGAGCAATAAAGAGGTCCTCCACTTGGAAGAAGGCTTGAAGATGTAGCCAACGATTGGTGAACTCCGTTAACAAGTTATTGTCTCTATTTATCTTTTTGTTTTGTTGTTCTCTTCTCATAATTTGCAACATGTTTATTAATGGATGATCTCTTTAATCATTAATAAGCATCAAGTAAAAGTCACATTTGATATTTCTGCAATAAGTTAATGAGTTTATGTATTTCACATTCTTATCGATCCGATGCATAAAGTACATTAAAATAACTTGCAATTTATCAATAATACCTTCATTTGTTGATCACCATGTTGCACCAGTATCATCCTCACGTTAACTAACAACTACCATTTCTCATGACTCTGGATCTCCCAGAATTGTCTCGGTTAACCAATGATCCTATATTGCATTATCCTTTTCGGCCAGTCATCCCTGCTAAATTACCTTATGATATTCCAAAATTTGATGGTAAAGCTGGAGAAGACCCAAAAAATCATGTGATGACTTTCCATTTATGGTGTTCATCGAACTCCTTAATGGACGATTCTATCCATTTACGTCTTTTTTAGCAAACACTTACGGGCTCAACAACCAAGTAGTATATCGAACTTCCATGTGGTTCTTTCCAAGATTTTAACTCCCTTGCCATGTCCTTTCTCACACACTTTTAGCTACCCATTCAATACAAGACGGGTATCGAACTCTTGACCTCCCTTCGTCAAAAAAACTCCGTGCATATCTCTGATCATATTCATGAGTGGAGACGACGACGAAGGTTGATCAAAGTAGCCATTCCTGACCAATTATTGGTGGAATGGTTTACTAAATCACTGTTACCCTCGATTCCTCGTGATGTCGCCATGGGTGGTGTCATCACCGAGGAAGAGGCCATTACTTGGGCTCAGTACTTAGATTTGGTTTATTCTCAATCTGATACTTTGTATGAGTTAATCCCAAATGCTACCTGTGCAAATACCTATCCATCTAAACTGTCATCCACGTCACATGCGTATGGAGTTATCGGCTCCGTCAAAACCTAATTTGTTTCCCAGTCGACTGGAATGACAAATTGATCTTCTCTGACATCCACTCCCAGTTCGACCATGCCCTCCTCTACTTCCCCCCAAACTCAAATCTTCGAGGTGAATGCAATTCAATCTACCCCTTCACAACAATCTGGAGGTAAGAAGAACGGAAAGAACAAACCAAAGAAGAATAATAACAATGAACAACCGAAAGCTCAAAACCCACCACCTGCTACCGAAAATCAACCACAATGGAAGCCAAAATTCCCATGTCTTATTTGTGGTGACAATCACTACACTCGATACAATCGTGATGAAGTGGCCAAAATTTTTAAGTGGAATTATCAACCCACCGTGCTTACTCAACCTTTTCCTCAGAAGCAAGCTATGGTTGCTCAAACCCCCTCTCTAGGGGGAAGTTCCAACCACCCTTCTCATGATGAAGCCTCGACAGGTGCCCATATTTATATATTTAACGAGATTTATTTAACCACCCTCTCTATGACATACGACACACTAGTTAAACCTGACAAAGGAAAAGTCATTATTGATACTTTATCGGATCCATCACCATCCTCCATTAGTCCTCTGTCTGGACCACTTCAGATCGAGAAACCTACGTTCGACTCTATCTTACACTTTCCTAAGAGAAATATCTGTAAATCTACCTTTAATCCTAGTTCACGTGCCACCCAGAACTACAACATTGTTGAAGATTTGGCACAAGCACTGTGTGTTATGTCTACGTTAGAAGTTATACAGCACTGCCAGAGTCAATGTAGAACACTCTTGGCTGCTATTAGCACTTTTGATCCTGAGTCGTCCAACAATATCATGTTTAACCTAGACAATTTTACGTCTCGACTCTCCCACCAACTTGCTTTCCAAATTGATGTTGTTGTTCACAATCAACAAATTCATGGTACCATATTGAATGAGGGAGCCTCTACTTGTGTCATGTCTTTAGCATGTTGGAAAGGTTTAAAATCACCCTCACTTAACAAATCCCCAATGATGTTATGTGCATTCGATGGGCGAGGTTTTCATCCCCATGGACTCTTGCAGTCCCTGTCCGTCCAGTTGGGCAGAAAACTCATCACCGTTGACGTCGAGGTGGTCGATGCTCCCCTCGATTACAACTTATTACTTAGAATAAGTTGGTCTATCGTTGCTTCGTTGGTGTTTCGATGTGTGTAATTTCCTCATCAAGGAAAAAGTGTCACTGTCGATCAGTGAGATTTCTGTACACCCGATGCTCCCACTCCCGCTACCAATAATATTCCATTCTTGGGAGATCACAAGATCATGTATGAAAGTGTTGGTGTAGGATTGTTAAAACATTCTACCCTCATGGGTACCTTCCCTACACCACTTCCTCCTACAATGCATCATATTTCCATAGTCAATATGATTTCGACTATGAATTATCAGTCTTTTGAATCATCTGATCCCTGGATTGTACCTAGTCCTCTATATTTCGATGTGCTAGGTGACACCATGCCACTTAGTCTAGCCAAGGCTTCATATGTTGCTATTCAATTATCCTCTCCCTCTTCGGATGACCAACATCTCTTGGCACCTGACACATGTTCGATGACATCTTGTTTAAATTCCTTGACGTCTGTTTTTGATTACATTTCTCAAATCTTTCCATCCGAAGAATCTATCATGGAAATGATTAGCATTGACGACATACCTTGGGATGATAACCATCATCGATCCTCTTTTCTTCCACCTCTTGAAGAAATATAGGAAGATATACACTCTATCTTCCCCCCTGATGTTGTCGACTTTCCACAATCACCCATACTTACACAAGATACTCTTTCTGAGGGGAATTTAGGAAAAATTACCTCTATGGTCGTTATCGACATTTCGATCAAGGAAGGTTTCGTGGAAAATATTAATCTCAGTGTTAATTTTTCGCCCGAGGAAGTGGTTTCTTATACCTATTTATTTAAATAATTTTGTGATGTCTTCGCTTGGAGCTACGAGGAAATTTCAGGGATCGATCCTTCGATCGTTGTGCACGAGATTAAGGCAAAAGTTGAGAAATTATTGAAGAATACCATGGATATTAAGGAAAAAGTTGAGAAATTATTGAAATCTGGCTTCATCTATCCTATCCCTTTGACATAATGGGTTTCAAACATTGTTTCAGTTACTAAGAAGCAAGGGACCATTCGTGTCTGCGTTGATTATAGGGACCTCATCGACCAAATCATTGATAATTGCATTGATTATAAGGCTTGTTCGAAAGACAACTACCCTACTCCCTTCATTGACCAGATCATTGATAATTTCACAGGTAGCGTGTTTTTCTCTTTCATGGATGGTTTCTCAGGGTACAACTAGATTGACATTTTACCTATTGATCAACATAAGATAGCCTTCATCTGCTTGTGGGGAACTTTAACCTATCGGAAACTACCGTTTGGTCTGAAAAATGTTGGTTCCACATTCCATCGGGCCATGTCATATGCTTTCCATGATATCAAATATATTGCAAAACCATACCTCGACAATTTACCTGCCCATTCATCCAGTCGATCGGACCATTTTGGTCATCTACAGGCAATTTTTCTTCGATGTTGGTTCTACCGCATTCGTTTGAACCCACATAAGTGTATCTTTGTTGTCAAATCAATTCGACTCCTCGGCTTCACTGTTTCCAAGGACGTGATTTCAGGTGGATCCCTTAAAAAGTAAAGCTATCCTTGCTTTACCTCCACCTAACAATCTGACACAACTCCAAAGTTTGTAGGGGAAAGAAAACTTTCTTTGTCGTTTCATTTGTAAATACATTGAGATTACCAAAGTATTTATGCGATTGTTGCAGAAAGACACCCATTTCATCTGGGATGTCACTACTCAACAATCTTTTGTTGCTCTTAAGCATGCATTGACCAATGCACCTGTGTTGCATCCTCTGAATCATACGCAGGACTATATCCTTTACTTATCAGCCTCTGCTTCCACTATTGCTATGGTGTTAGTTCAAGAGGACCCTATCGGTGAGGAACACGTGATATATTATTTGAGAAAAAGTCTATCTGGTCTCGAGCTCCGATATTCACATGTTGAAAAGTTGGCTCTGGTAGCCATCATCGCTGTGCAAAGATTCTGTCATTACATTTTTCTATGCACCACCACAGTTATCACAGAATATAACCCCATGAATCACATTCTAACACGTCAAGTTATTGGTGGAAAATATTATAAATGGATCGTCATCCTTCAAGAGTTCGATCTCGAATTTGCTAAGTCCAAAGCTTAAAAATATTTGGTGTTTGCGGAGCTTATCTGCGACTTTCCCCATGTTGATGAAGATACTAAGCCCAGATATTCTCTCCCTGATGAGAATCTGTTCCTCATCAGCACGTCCGACCCTTGGTATGGAGATATCCTTCTTTATCTCTAGACCCAATGTTTTCATCCTGATATCTCTCGTGAAGAGCACCGTCGTATCCACCATGATTCTCGTCGCTACCTTATCGTCAGTGACACTTTGTATTGCCGCAGTATTTATACTATCATATGACGATGTTTGAATCATGAAGAGGCTGAACGAATTCTTAATGATTTTCACCTTGGATCCTATGGCGCTCATCTTTCTAAGATGGCTACAGCTCAAAAAATCTTACTTGCTGACTACTTTTGGCCCTCTATTTTCAAATATTGTATTGAGGCTGTCAAAAAATGCCCACCTTGCCAAGTTTTTCACAAAAAGGAACACAAACACTCTACTCCACTGCATCCCATTATTTCCATCAACCCCTTTTCCAAATGGGGCATTGATTTCATGCAGTGTAAGCCTACCTCAGCCGGGGGGCACGGTTACATCATCCTTGTCATCGATTACTTCACAAAATGGGCTAAGGCTATGCCTACCTTTCTGAATGATGGTCGTACTGCAACTCTTTTCTTCTTCAACCACATCATCACTCACTTTGGTGTCCACAAGCTATTATCACTTATCATGGTTCACACTTTCAAAACCAGATGATGAGTAAGTTGCATGCCAAGTTGGGTTTTTTCCATGAGAACTCATCCCCGTATTATCCTCAAGCAAATGGACAAGTTGAAGCCATCAAAAAGGTCCTTAAAACCATTATTCAATGTATGGTAGGGGAAAACAATACATCTTGGCATCTGCAACTTTTCTCCTCTCTTTGGGCTTACCGTACTTCAGTGAAAACTGCTACTGGATTCACTCCTTTCCAACTAGTATATGGCATAGAAGTTGTTTTACTAATAAAGTGAGAAATTCCCTCATTGAAAATCAAAGTATAACTCCTGCCTCACACTTCTGTTGAAGAAGAACGCTTCTTACACCTGACTAGGTTGGATGAAACATGTTGTGATGTCGCTCTCGTTAACGAGACATATCAAAAGCGAATCAAGAATCAATACGACAAATCTGTCCACCCTCGTACTTTTGCATAAGGAGACCTAGTCCTCGTTTATGACCAGGCTCATGATAAGTTAGGGATAGGTAAGTTAGAACCTCTGTGGCATGGTCCTTACATCGTGAACCATGTTTTACATAGAGGCACCTACGAGATAGTTGATTATGATGAAATCTCCCTGGGTGAGCCCCGAAACGAGATTTACCTTAAGAAGTACTATGGATAGAACATCTAGCATGTGTTCTTTGTACACTATTGTATTTTAGTTTGGTGTGTCTTTTTATTTTGCGTGCTCGAGTTTTTTCCTTAGCCACTTATACTGTGTCTTGTGTTTTCATGTGCAGATGACATCTTCCTTTCCTATCTTTGTCAGGTTTGCGGATGGCACTAGTCGACACAACCAAAACGTTGCTTCTACAGCTTGGGTCATTTACCACTCTGATGAGTTGGTGAGTTTAGGAGGTATTTGCTTAGGATCGACAACTAACAACATGGAAAAGTATCATGTTGTCATCGGAATTTTAACCGAAGCCTCCTCCCTAGGAATTTCTTGCATGATCGTCAACCTAGAATCCCAACTCGTGGTCTGTCAACTTAATCGAATCTACAATATTCCCAATCCTATCCTACTACATCTCCACTTACGAGTTCGTCGTCTTGAATGAATGTTTTATTTTATCAAATACATACACATACCAAGAGAACTCAATACCATTTCAGATTCATTAGCCAATTACATCATGGATCTGTATCTTGCACATAGATAAGGTTTCATAAAGGAAACAAATAATAAATCACATGTAAATTAAAACACATCACATTAAAAACATCATTTAGGCACTGTAAAAAATCAGATATGTATATATATACGGCGTGATAGAAAATGTTTGATTACATCAAAAAAGTACATAGAAGGGGAAAATCTTGGGTTCACGTGATCATAATATCGTCATAAAGACTATACAAAAAAACATCAGTGAGGTCCTAGTCTTCCCGCATCACATTATGCTCCAAGTAGCACACCACTGCACGGACTACTCATCTCAGTAAAGAGTTAATACTCACAGGGAATCCCACTATGTGTTTCTACAAGTGCAAGGGTACGTTCTCCCTCTCAAGAGGAGGGACACCCATTGTAAGACCACAGAGGTTTGTCTCCACCTCTTAAAGACCCCCTGCCTCTACTACTATCTGAGCATCCCTGTGGCGCCCCAATGTCGGTATCTCTGCTGGACATGTTGCTTCCCTGTCTGCATGATGAAATAATACATCCGTTAGAAACTCTTCTATGTACCCCCAAAAAAATAATATAAGTTTTAAAATTAAAAAAAAAGACTTGACAAGATTGTTTTGGTTTCTTACCTGACGCATTCCAGTCCTCCCCTTTTGGAAGAACCAAGTCCATACTTCCCTAGAAATCCACTCTGGTGTATGGAAAGTCTTCTATCATGACCAATTGGCAGCTCAGCCAAGCGAAGAAATCATCGGTGAATTTGAACTTTGAATCTGAGCCTAACATCAGAGATAGGCTAGTCCATCGCTCCATATGTGGTTCTTCCACTGGTTGTACTGCTAATGCAATATGAGGTTGCATATGAGGAATGCGTTCTAAGAAGAATGAAACCAAGAATGAACTGTATCCAAATTTCTTCTGATGCCTTGCTCTGCATCTCGTAATCTTCTCCTTCACATTCTGAAGGAACCCTGCACTCTAGTTAAACAATATTGGCTCTAGACACTGTAATCCATAGGCCACCTATGATCTTGAAACTAGGTGCGAGCTGGTACTTCCTGATATACTCGTAATGGCAAACAAAATGGACCGAAGAGGTAGATCCTTGATGTCTTTGATTGCGATTCTACCTCCCACTAATCTCGATGCCGGGACACAATGGTTTTCCAAGTACTCATCCACAGGCGCGAGAAGTGCCCTCTGTCCGGATAAAACTACCGGGGCCCCTATTTTCAAGAGGTCAGTCAAGAATTACACATCTTCCAACTCGATGGTAAGAAGTTGTGTTCCAATTTGGAACCCTTGTTCCGCAACATTCCATAGACCGATCATATGCTCGAGAAGAAGAATCTCTTTCTTCATTTTTTTCATTTTGACGAACTTGAGGAGACCACAATTCCTCAATGCATCCCATGATAGGGGAATTTGCAAGGTGGCCACTTCATCGATCTCATGCTCTCTTTCTTTCCACTTGATCATGACTTTTTCCGAAGTTACCTGCAATCATCCACAACCAAAATTCATTAGTCATTTTTTTCGACAATTTTTGGGCAATTAAAAAATTAAAAAAAAATTGTTTTCTCTTTCTATGAGGCCAACACCCCATTTATATTCACATCAGGGTGCCAACTCCCCCTCACAATGGCCACTAGTGCGCTCTAAAAATTAAAATTCTCCCTTCACTTTTTGAGAAAGCACTGGCCATTTTGGGAATTTTTTCTTGTGGTTTTTGGGCAGCACCTCCTCCACCACTACATCAGAGCATTTTCGCACCTTCATCATCTTGCATGGGCTCTTACAAAATCAGGCATAACTCCCCCACTAATTCTAGAGGAGCGTCGAGCCGTTTTGGGCGCTTGAGACAACCCATGGAATCAATTTTTGCACCCAATCATTGCCTAAAAACAAAATTTGAACCATACAAATTAGAGAGAGGAAGAAGAGCACCAACCTGGTCCAAACGGCGAGGAAAATAGCTGACCATAGCTCCGGCACCGAGAAATTCAAGATTCTCCCTCCAAAGCACAAATTCTCCACTGCTACAAATCTTTGCACAAATGAAATGATAAATGATATTTTTACCCCTTTCTACTATTATAAATTTCATTTTTGCCTAAGATATAGTTATTTTTGGGTTTTGAAAAATATTTTGGAGGCCTTATTAATACCCTAGAATGCAGTTTTGACTTTATTGGCAGGTTTCAGAGCAATTTTGTTCATTTTTTATCTTGTCACATTCACGAGCATAGTCTTAGTTCGTTCTCACGCTAAAAAAACATAAGAACACATCGGGTAAAATTTTATCTCTTTTTCGGACCTGCATGGATACACGAAAAAGGAACCCCCTAGAGTCGTCTTTAATATCTTTTTAGACTCCCTAAACATGAAAATATTGTCGAGTGATCTTGCTTCCTTTCCCACTCGTTAAAAGGTTTGAAAGGGAGTCTTTCGAGTGATAATTTATCTCTTTTTCGACCTCGCAAGACTAACATTATGAAAAAGGAAAACACTAGAGTGGTCTTTAAGTCATTTTCAGACTCTCTAAATATGAAAAACCATCGAGTTTACCTTCTCTGGACTCATTAAACAATCATACATTTAAGGGCCCATATGGGACCAAACCCTTCTTCCAGTTCATTAAACAAAGGAAGAGGGACTTACCGAAGGTGAGTTATATCGAGCATGTGTTACCCTCCTCGAGCTTGTTAAATTAAAAAGAGTTACTCGTCTATCTGGATGGGGGAAAAATTGAAGGAATCAAGCCAAGCAATTTTTGAGAACATTACCAGTAACTCTTACAGTCACCCTTGAACACATCATTTTATCTTTGCACACATTTTTCCGCTGAACCTCTGCATTAAACCAATCCTTTGAGTTTCCTTACTCCTTTGGGTCACCTGAAGAAAGTCACAGTATCCACTACACTATCACGTTTTGTTCCATGTCAAGTTTTCTGCTGTCATGCCTCAATGTTCAAGGGAAGTATCTGCCTCAAGAGTTGACCATCACAAATTCCTGTTTCAATACCCATGTCAGTGCATGTTCATTTGAGCCACCAATTACATCTCTATGTCAATTTCATGTCATTTATGGGGGATACACCAAGGCCCTCCTTCGACGAGTCTATTCTTGTGGACTTCAACACATTATCCAGGAACTAGACTTAGAAACCAATTAGTACCTTGGGACCTGCATGCCTCAATGGCAGGCCTCCTCGCGTCTGAAACTAGGTTTACATCATTGACCTGTGATCGGATGATTCCACGGATGTTCAACTTCAGCTCATCCATTCAAATTCATTGGAATTTACTAGATTTCCTTGGGAATCATTGACATCAATGGTGATTTCCCTCATACTTGTTAACAGTTTACCTCATTGATCGGTAATCAAGTGGTTTCTGCCATGTTCGACATCAAGACATCTATTCACATGGTTAGATTTGTAATACATTGGTATCGATAAGAAGACCCTGGGTTGAGTCATCACTCTTATATGTACTTTTCCCAGGTTGCGACGAAGTTTCTTTTGAACATTGA
This sequence comes from Picea engelmannii, assembly GCA_009831015.1. NCBI lineage: Eukaryota > Viridiplantae > Streptophyta > Pinopsida > Pinales > Pinaceae > Picea > Picea engelmannii. The sequence continues at coordinate 118,835 of ML792366.1, forward strand.
CACATATACTGTCACATAGATCCACTTTGTATTGGTCGTGGCTATGTCTTGTCGTCTCATAGATCCACTGTGTATTCTTCGTGGCTACGATCAGTTCAAGTCATAGGATTATATATCCACATTATATATTCAATGGCTATACCTTTTTGTCAATATAATTATGGATCCGTAATGTATTTTATGGCGGCCATACCTTGAAAGTCTTTATCACTCAAGCATAGGTATGCCTACCTTGGGTTTGAAACATGTCAAAATATTTGTTTGATGGTTATGTGCAGCTTCTATCAGGTTCTTTGACTCAGTACCCTTGCTTGAAAAAGTCTACAAAGTGCTTCAGTCATCAGTTCTCATCTTCTAACTTTGCACTTTGGGGGGAAATCTATTACATATCAAAACTAATCATTAGGATGATGGCCTAGTGACATCATTACCAATGTATCAAGTGTCTCATTTTGGCCACAAGTGTCACAAAATCATACCGTCATCTTTCCTATGTCATGTCTCGGATGACATTATCAAGAACATTGAAAAGACACCTCAAAAGACTGGTTTTGAAGAGGAGAAATCATTTGACAGAGAGTACAAGTCTTTTTCCATAGAAACAACCACTAAAAAATCAATTTTGGAAGGCAACTCTCCCCTATACATTTTCAGGGAGTGCCAATGCTCTGTGACCTCTTTTGGGGGAGCATTCCAATGCTTTGTGTCTCATTTTGAGGGAGAGCTTGCCTTTTTTGAGAATTTTTTTGGATTGTTGAGAGAAATCAGGGAAGAATCCCTTCATATCTAGAGTTGGTTAGATTCGGATCTGAGGTCAAGGCTCGATCTCAGGGAAGATCCACAACTAAAGGAGAATAATCCTCAAATTATCCCAATAATATCTTAAGTGGTTAGGCATCTCCAAGCCTATATAAGGAATCCTCTTAATGGTGAAAGGGGAGACATTGTAAAGCATCAAACTTATGATCTCATAAGGGAGATATCATTGAAGCATCATCATTCTATGTGTGGATTATTTTAGAAAGGGTTTGGACAAAGAGAGCTCGGTGAAGCTGTTGCGCCTACATCTATGGCTGTAAGCATTTCACTTTGTTTACATTAATATAAATCTATGCTTGGCCTGTTTCCTTTAAAATTTGTGTACATTTCATGAACTTGTTTCTTTTATAGATCCATTATGAAGCTAATCATGGTAGAGTAGGAAGTATGTTTCGTTGTTGTTGCTCATTGTATTGCAAGACCTTCTGAAGAACTCGAAGATCAAGATTAGCATGGATTGAGCAAGGACAAACATCGGTAAAAGGTATTTACCCTTCTTCCTTCATCTTCTTTGAATAGTTTAGCTTCATGAAAAGGAATGTCAGTATCCACAATAGCACTTTTCTATCTTGATCATAGGGGTCTAGTATCCAAGAGGAAATCCACTTGTCCGCAGGGGGATTCTCCTGTAACATTGTTATATGCATATTTATTTTCATATTTTGTTAGTTAATAAAACCCTAGTTATTTCATTGTTTAGCCCTCTTTCTTCATTGGTTTATTACTTGTTCAAGGGATAATTTTATTGTTGTTATTATAACTTTTTTTTTTGTTATAATTTACTATATTTACTTCAAGTTTTGCACAAACCAATAGATTTTTCTTTTTTTGTAGTGTTTTGGGATCCCCTTGAGCCTAAAATGGATTTGGTAATCCTTCTAAATTGACCTAGATCTTCATTCATTCAAATCTATAAATTGCATGATCTTACCACATTATCCTTACCTTGTTTATATTTTCTATTGGTGGTATATTGAGTAGCTACCTGTGAGGCCTTAGAATTGATTGATTCTTGCATAGGGATTCCTGGAAGATACTAGGGGAGTCTCCCTTGTGTTGGATTTAATCCTTCACTAAAAAGAGGGAAGTTGTTGCCTAGGTGACAGTGGTGACATATTTCAATGTTTCACTAGTCGTGGTGCCTTATGAAGGTTTTTCACTAAGGTGATAGATTGTGTGGTAACATAGGTCACCATTACCTGAGAGATAGGTCACCACAAAATAAGTCCCAAAACTATATCCATGTCCACATGTGTTATATTACAAAAGTCTAGTGAGGCCATGTTACATGTTTACGTGCCCCACAAATTATGTTATAATGATCATCATTATGACACTAAGTATAAAATTTCTTCAAGCCACTCGACAACATTAAAACACATTATAGCATTCCCCCATAATGTTGACTAGAGGAATGAACACCTGAGTCAAGGAAGGAGTTGTGTTACATAAGAATAATATGCCATTAGTGTGAGATATTTGAGATCTTACAATTCTGAGAATGCCTCATTATGTGTAGAAATTCCTCGGAATAGTTTTCTCACAATCGTCATAGTAATAGGCTATACAACGGTAAATAAGGCCACTAGACATCATTACATCATGGGTTGTAATGAACACATTTGGAAGAAGATGGAATTACATTACATTCCCCCTTAATGATAGCTTCAAACATATTATATAAGTGGAAAAGATAACATCAAACTTTGTTGTTATCGAGGATAAGTGGTTGAGTGGAACAATGTATGAAACCATCAATAAGTTGCAACCATATCTTCAATAAGGTGTAAGGAGAAGACACTTGCTACCTTCAAGAACCAATGTAGAATGACCATCAATGAAAACATTAATATGATCATGATAAAGTGTCAAGGGACTCAATACAAAGTAGTAATCTTCAGAACCAATCTCTCTCCAAAATATTCACAGACACCACTTAGGAATAGGTGAATCAAACAAAGAGATAATTACAAGAAACATTCTCCAAGAACAAAGGCATGAATCATCATGGAAAGTCCACAATGTGTAAAAGAACAATGTCTCCAAGACCAATAAAGGGTGGAGATCAACCAATCCATAAAGGTTGATGATAAACTCATCAATAGATAAGGGATAATTATTGGATAAGAATGACCTATGAGTGTAGTTCACCATTACCTGAAAGCAGGGAAAATTTTAGGGGCTATATATCTCCCATGGGTTGATTTTCCATACTTTTTCCAAAAAAAACGATTCACCAATTTCCATTCTTTATAAAAGTGATTTGCCCAAATTTTATAGAATAAATTTATTTTACCTTAAATATAACCCAAATTTTATAGAAAATATATAAAATCCTTAGAAATTTGAATATTTTTACAAAAATATTGCCAAACATTTTATAGTTTGCAGTTTAAGGACTAGTAAGATTCACCAACATTTTTACATTCTACGATAAATTTCCATCCTTAAAATTATCCCTGCCTGAAAGATAGGTTGCCACCAAATAATTCCCAAAAGCATCTCCATGTGCACATGTGTTATATTACAAAAGTCTAGTGAGGCCATGTTACATGTATAAGTTCCCCACAAATGATATTATAATGATCATCATTATGACACTAAGTACAAGATTACATCAATCCACTAGACAACATTAAAACACATTCTAACATTCCCCTGTAATGTTGTCTAGAGGAATGAGCACCCGAGCCAAGGAAGGAGTTGTGTTACATAATAATAATGGGCCAATACTGTGAGATAATTGAGATCTCACAAGTCTAATGATGCCTCATTGTGTGTACAAATTCCTTAGAATGATTTTCTCACAATCATCATAGTGATATCCTATAAAATAGTAAATGTGGCCACTAGACAATCATTACATCATGGGTTGTAATGAACACATTTGGAAAAATATGGGATTACATTACATTCCCCCTTAATGACAACTTCAAACATCTTGGATAAGTGACAAATTTAGTGTTGTTGTCAAGGATAAGCTACTAAGTGGAACAATGTAGAAAACCCTTAATAAAGTGCAACAAAATCCTTAATAAGGTGTTAGGATAATACACCTTCTATTGTCAAGAATCAATGCAAAATTACCAACAATGGAAACATCAATATACTCATGATGAAGTTCTAAGATTCAACTCAATATAGAGAAAAAATCTACAAAACCAATCTATCTCCAAACTCTTCACATGTGCCACTAAACATATATCTAAGTACAATAAACATCCTCCAAGAGCAAAGGCATGAGTCATCATGGAAAGTCCACAATGTGTCAAAGGAAAATCTCTCCAAGAATAAATGAATGATAGCATAAGATGAAGCTAAATGTTATCCAATAGGCTAAAATTGCAGAAAATCAATTAAAGTGCTTCAATCAAGAACACAATCACACAATGATCATCAAGTTCAAAAAGTGCTCAAGTATGCACCACATGCAATTTAAAATGGTCTCACCATCACAAATACATAGTGATAAACAAAGAACTAAATTTATACCATCAAGAAATTGTCTCAAATAGATTGCTTTCATAGTCAACCAAAGGAGAAATATGACCATTTTCATCCTTAATAATCATATGTCCAAATAAACACAAAAATATATCACCATTGTATAGAGTATGAAATTTTATGCACCTTTAAAAAAAATCACTCAAAACAATGTTCGTATCAACAAGTTATGACCATTTTGAGTTCCAAAATCTAGGTTCAACCCTGGGTTTTTGAAATCAAATGAAAATCACTAGAACCAAATAAAACAACTCATTGAAGCCACTAATGTCAATGTCAAGATGACTAAAAAATATACAATCTAGAAAAAACCACACTCAAAACAAATGTTGTATGAAAAAGTTATGAGCGATAGAAAATGAGCTCATAAAACTAAATTGCAACCCCCGTAGGCTGAGAAAAGATGCCACTTGTCAACAATAGATGTGACCACTTGTCAATTTTTGACTATTGAAACTTTGTTGATGTGGCAAATATGACTGTGTAAATGTAGATGATAAGGAAAAAAATGATTGCATGTGTCACATTTCTCAAGTGCAAAGGCTAGACAGTCACATGTCAAAATATAGGTCCACTTTTCCCATGACTATAGATCCTTGACCAAAACACCATATTGGGGTGTCTAGCAAGATACCCACGTCATTAATATTTTATTTTTGTAATATTTTTGATCTAACAAGATGGCTTTGACAGTTCAAACTCAAGACACTTTTCCTATAAATATAGATCCTTAACTAAAACATCAAACTTAAATGATTAACAAGATATCCATGTTATTCAACTTTTGTTCATGTAAAAAAAATTATTACAATCCAATAAATCTACTTAAAAAAAATAAAACTCACAAAATTCTTGTGGCTGGAACATTACAAATTAAGTGAATTTTATAAAAAAAAAACACACCCAATAATCCAAAAAAATTGATCTTAACACAGTCCACTTGCATCTTTAAAAACAATTCCCTTCCTAATACTCAATATAATACATTGCAAAGTTTTTAATCACATCATGAATAATTAGCGACTCTTAACATAGTCAGCTAACATCTTTAAAATAAAACAATTTCCATTCCTAATACTTACTATAAATACATTACTTATAAATAATAATAAATATTTGTGTTTTTTGCGTCCGTTTTTTACAGTTTTTCGGCACATGGTTTTCGTCGATGGTTTTCTAATTCTTATTAAGGAATTAGGGTTGTTGAATAATCTAGTTCAATGGATTAGTGGTTTTGGATGTCACGGGATCCTATATATGTATTTTATTGTAAACAATGAAGATATGGTGAAAAGAAGATTAGAGGTGCGGCTCTAAACAGGTTGTTGGTTTTCCCAGTTTGGGTTTCCAGGGTAAAAATCTTTGTGTAATGTGTGTGTGTGCCATCATGTCTTTTTTCATTTATTAAGAATATGTTTGCAATAATTAATTGTACAAGGTTAAAATCTACATTATACAGGTAAAGAGGCTATATAGAAAACCCATAGAGGGACTTGAAAACTACCCATAAGATATGAGTCCTTAAGTATCATCGTGTAATTCTTTCAAATTACACATTAGGGTCACCGACAATTGGAATTTTTTCCCTAGATTTAGAATTGGAATCAAGCACAGAATAAGGCAATTGGTCAATGGTAACAATATTCCCTTGGTGAGGAAATTTAATCACTTAAAAAAACAAATACATGATCATAGTCATTGCATAGATCCATCTCCATCCCAATAGGATATTATAGTCAAGAGGAGCATCCACTATTTCTTTCACAATTGATACGATTTTACCCCCAAAATCAACAAGAAGAGCAGAGATAATTTTATGTGTTTTAAAATACCTTCCATCAAATGCTTTTAACAATTTTACCAAAGGGCAAGCTCATGATAACCTAAGACTTTCCAACATGACAAGGGCATGACACAAGTAGAGGCTCCCTCATTAACTATACATCTAAAAATATTATTTCCAAATGATGATATTTGAATTTTTAAGGAGACATGATGAGGAAGTCCATCCTTAGACTGATCAATATCAAATGTTAATAATTGATTCTATGAGGGATCTATCCCACAAACAACATTCAACAATGTCTTTCGTTGTGGAGGGAAAATAAGGTAAATCCTAAGCTTGAATTTTTTTCTACATTGGTGTTTTGAGGGCGCTTAAAAGTTTTGTAGGATAGATATTGATCTATTTGTTTTTCTTCATATTCAACATTAATTCAACCTTTGAGTTAATATTTCTTGACTCATGTATAGGGTTAGGGTTTTCCTTTCACAAATGCACCCTTGACCTTATTCAATTTCAATGTCCCTTATGATCGACCCCCCCACTTGTTCTTTATCATGGTTTTATCCCAATTATGTTCATCAAGACATTCCAAATAAACAAGGTGTTCCTCCTAGGATGAGGTATTGTGTAGGAGATCAATAATTATTTTTTTAATGAAGGAATTTGACTTTCAATGAGAAGTATTGCCTCCATGCCATACACTAGCTAAAATGGAGTAAATATTATGGCAGTATTTACTAAAGTTTGATATGCCCAAAGAGTCATAAAAGCATCGAATGCTAGTTGGACTTATTTTTGTTTATTGTTCTCTAGAGTGGAGTCTTCTAGACCTTGTTGGCAACCTATACTTGACCATTGGCCTAAGGATAGTATGGAGATGAGTGCTCTTGTTGAAATTCTAACTAAGCAACTATATTTGTCATCATCTTATTTTGAAAATGCGAACCATGATCTGTTATGATCTCTCAGGGTGCACCAAAATGGGAAATAATGTGACTGAATGTGAGCAAAGTTGTTTCCTTACCATTATTTATGAAAGTTGGCATAAACTCTACCCACTTAGTAAAGTATTCAATAGACACAATAATGCACTTGTGACCATCTATAGAATTAGGTTGACACGATATAAAATTGACTCCCCACTTGGTGAAGGGATCGATAGTAACAATAAGGTATAATGAAGTAGGGTGAACATGCATTTTCTTGGTAAAAACTTGACAAGGATAAAGCTTCATGATTGCTTCAATACAATCCTTAAAGATCGATGGCCAAAAGTATCATGCACACAAAATTTTATGGGTTTTCGCCATCCCAAAAATATGACAACCACATGATCCACTGGGGAAATCATTTAAAACTTTCTTAGACTCCTCATAATTTAAGCATCGATGTAATATGAGATCAAACCCTCGATGATACAAAGTGACACTGATAATGAGATATTTTTTATCTCGATAGTGAATATGTCAATGCTCATCGTGAGAAAAATTAGTTTCAAATATTTGGGTTGTAACACGACCATTAGACATCATTACATCATGTGTTGTAATGAAGACATTTGGAAGAATGTGGAATTACATTACATTTCCTCTTAATGATATCTTCAAATATCTTAGATAAGTGGAAAATATATCATCAAACTTTGTTTCTATCAAGGATAAGTTGTTGAGTGGAACAATGTATGAAACCATCAATAAGTTGCAATCGGATCCTCAATAAGGTGTAAGAAGAAGGCACCTTCTACCGTCAAGAACCAATTCAGAATGACTAGTAATGACAACATCAATATGCTCATAATGAAGTTCCAAGCAACTCAAGATATATTAGTTATCTTCAGAACCAATATGTCTCCAAACTCTTCACACACACCGCTTAGGAATAGGTGAAGCAAATCAAGATCTAACTGCAAGAAACATCCTTCAAGAGAAAATGTATGAATCATCATGGCGAGTCCATAATGTGTAAAAGAACAATATCTCCAAGACCAATCAAGGGTGGATATCAACCAATCCATAAGGGTTGATGATAAAATCATCAATATATAAGAGATAATTACTGGATAAGAATGACCAATGAGTGTATATCATCATTACCTGAAAAATAGGTCACCACCAAATAACTTCGAAAAACATATCCATGTGCACATGTTCTATATTACAAAAGTCTAGCGAGGCGATGTTACATGTATAAGTTCCCCAAAAAGTATTTTATAATGATCATAGTTATGACACTAATACGATATTGCATCAACCCACTAAACAACATTAAAACAAAATCTAACATTCCCCCATAATGTTGATGAGAGGAATGAGCACCTATGTTGGGGAAGGAGTTGTGTTACATAAGAATAATGGGCCAATATTGTGCGATATTTGAGATCTCACAAGTCTAATGAAGCCTCATTATGTGTGCAATGCCTTAAAATGATGTTCTCACAATCATCATAATGATATTCTATACAACGATAAATGTGGCCACTAGACAATCATTACATCATAGGTTGTAATGAACACATTTGGAAGAAGATGGGATTACATTACATTCCCCCTTAATGACAACTTCAAACATCCTGGATAAGTGGCAAAGATAGTGTCAAAATTTTTTGTTGTCAAGGATGAGCTACTAAGTGGAACAATGTAGGAAACCCTTTATAAAGTGCAACAAAATCATCAATAAGGTGTTAGAAGAAGACACCTTCTACCTTCAAGAATCAATGGATAATTACCAACAATGACAACATCAATATGCTCATGATGAAGTGATAAGAAACTCAATATAGATAAATAATATATAGAACCAAGTTGTCTCCAAATGCTTCACACACGCCACTAAATAGAGACTTAACTGCAAGAAACATCCTCCAAGAGTAAATGCATGAATCATCATGGAAGGTCCACAATGTATCAAAGAACAATCTCTCCAAGAATGTTAGGGACCTAACCTCCCTAAGCCCTCACATAGGTAGAATAATATATTTTCCATGTAATAAAGGATGACATTAGTTAAAAAGGCCTATTTAATAATTTGAAGAAGTATAATGTAAGAATACTTAATAGAAGCTTCTACTTCTAGAAATATCTTCCTCTAGAATGTTCTTTAGAAGACAAAATTAGTATAAATAAGAGTAGGAGGCATGAGAAAGTATTGTCTTGAAAATTATTGTAATAGAGTGTTGCTCTGTTGGAGGTTGCCTCCTCGAAGAGGAAAGTGAACATTGCTTCCTATCAATAAGGGTATCCTTTTTGGTGTTTTGGTTCTCTACATTTGTTGTTCCTTTGGTATTTGCTACAATATTTTTGTCTTATGCTTATTATAATACATATGGTACCTAATAAGTGGTATCAGAGCACTTTCCTCTATGGAAATTGTCAGATTTGTTTTTCCAAGGTAGAAATGTGTACTTTCGGTGTCTTTAAAGAACATAGATCTATTGTTCATTGAGTAACATTGTAATGGGGAAGACTATACGTAGGAAATACATATGATTTCACGAAGTTACTAAAAAAAATTGTTTCACCTTGTTGGAAACCTATGTAACCCCTATTGGTACCCTTCGAGTAGTACCGCATCAAACATAATCTGTACAAGACCATCACTTCCATGTATCGTCAGGTATATCGGGAGTCCTCTAGGTCTCCTGAAACAAACTCTAGATTAGTTGATTGGTAACCTGACTACTATAGTGACATTGAAAACAACACTTAGGATGATACTCTCTAGTACCAGGGTAATCGGGTAGTACGACTAAGGGTATGGTCGAGCCTCTTTAGTTGGTGCCCTAAGATATTGGGCCAAGTATTATTGTTCGACCCCACACGTATATTAGAGATTTATAGCATAGGTAAAAACCTTATTTGTAGGAACCCTGGAAATCCTATCTCTTGTGAAATACACAGAACATAAAAGGAACAAACAATATCTATTGCTGTGCAACCCCACCTCCTGCATTCTGGTAGGAAAACTCTGTAATGATCCCGATCAAGGCTCTGATACCACTGTAATGATCCCGAGCCAAATTCTTTCTTGGAATCACTAACTACTACTGATTTATTGAGTTATTAAGTGCATA
>ML792366.1:142077-153262 GCA_009831015.1 Picea engelmannii
AAAAAAAAAAATGATTTTCCCTCCAAAAATTTCCCCCAAAATATTCCCCAAATTTCCCCCTCAAATTTTTCCCTCCAAAATTTCCCCCCAAATTTTCTGCTTTTTTTCCCTTAAAAATTAAAAACAACTTTTACTCTTTTATTTCTTTATTTACATGTTAAATACAATATTTATCATGTTTATTTATTTATCCCACATTCATTAAACATATTGATGATCCATATAATTTTAGGTATATATGTAGACAATATACCTAATTTTTGTTTATCCTACATTCGTTATACTAACAGTAATTTATATCATATGTGTTATACATACACAGTGTTGTTTTATCTTTTTACATTGTGTGATATCTTGGGAAGTATTCATTAAAGGATTTGGAGCAAGCTACAAGGGAGAAATATCAAGAAGACATCCGAGGAGAATCTAGCATTTTAGAGGTTAGTTGTTTTTTAAATTCTTACCATTTATCAAAACAACAATTATAAGATTATATTTGAATCACATAATAATTTTTCATGCAAAAATTAAAAAACCTTAAATTTGTTTACATGTTTTCTATTCTTTTCTAAAAAACACCCAAGTTTTTTAAAAAATTGAGACTTTTTTCAAAACAAATTAACAAAATCCTTAAGATTTTTTGAAAAAAATAATTAAAAAAATTAAATTTAGGTATAGTTTTGTAAAAAACAATTAGTTTTTTTTTATTGTTTTTTACTTATTTTTTTTAGTTTTGGCACATGGTGGTTATTGGGCAATGTTTAGGGCTTGGACGTGGGGGCTGGGATGATGCCCGACATTGCCCTAGCCTGACCAGGCTTGTGGCCAAGCCATGGGCCCGGGACCGTGACTTGGTCACGGGGGGCCAACCCTGTGGCCAAGTTGTGGGCATGCCCATGGCTTGGCCACGGGGGTGGTCGAGCTAGGGCGATGTTCGACATCGCCCCAACCCCCACAAACATGGAACGGTCCCGACATAAGCCTAATAACTCCATGAGTCAAAATATGTTTACATATGGGTCAAAAGTTTTTAATTGTTTTTTAAATTAGTTCTTATATTCAATATTTGTTTTTTAGTTTATTATAATGTAAAAGGCCTAATTTTTTTTTGTTATCTTATAGGAAAATGACAGGAAAGAGATTATCTATGAATATATCTGGATCATGACCTGCAATAATGGCATCCAAAAATGAAATTGGTACCGCCATGAATGTTAGGAAACAAAATGATAGCATAACACCTGAGCTATCAAGGGCAATGATGAATGTTAGAGGGTGGAAATCCGTGGAAGGTGAAAACATACTAGAATATTCTTGGTTTGTTAAAGATAAGAAATGCAACAATGGAGATCATATATATTTGTATTGTGCCAAATTAGAACATGTGCAAGGAAATTATCAAGCACTTGGCTTGTTATGAGATATATGTTTGGTGCCAGCCACAGATATTGTTTATGCACTTGTCAAACAAGGCAGAACTTATATCAAGTTTAGATATTGTTTCAAAATGAGAAATTATAACAAGAATGAATGTTTTTCAGAATTATGTGCATCCATCATTGATGACATTGAGAAAGGCAATGTAAGTTTTTTATCTCTATTTTTTTGTCGTTTCTTATTTTTAGTATCATGGTAATGTTTTAATTTTATTTAACATGAAAATGTTATATTTTATTTTTACAGGATTTTGTTGAACGACTTTCACATATGTTAGTGGGAATTTACTCTACATAGAATAATATCATGGATGTCATCAACACTTTTGGTATTGAAAAGAAACAAGAAGGAAGTAAAAAGAAACAGAAAGTAATGGAGGTTGAACCTGCAAGAGTAGACAAAGAAGAACGTGAAAAAAGAAATAAAAATCCTCATTCTAGAAATCCTAAGAGGATTAAATTTGAAAATGAGGAAACTCCAAATGAATATTTGTTTGATATTGGTCCCAATGAGGTTATCACTCCTCGCACAAAAAATAAACAAGATAAACACAAAAGAGCAATGGATGATGATGAGTCTATTCCTATTGATTATGAAGAAATCATTGATTTAGATGAAACACATTTAAATCATAAGAGGAATAAAACAAATGTTGATAATTTTCAAGAAGTCATCGTTAGCTCATAGTATTATAGTGAAAGTCCTAATGGTAGCATAGAAATAATAACACCAGGTGTTGATCTAGAGGATGGTATTATAAAAACAACACAAAATGGCATTCAAAATAGAATTAGGACGACAACCTTAGTTGATGATGGCCACACATTTTAGTTGAATGTGAAACAACTTTATAAACCCACAGAAGGGAAAGAAAAATATCAAATTAGAAAACTACATCACTTGCATATTCACAATTTGAAAGCATTGATTAGGTATAATTCATATGCACATGTGGTTGACTACCTAGCTCTTTTTGACCCAATGGAAGTTCCTACGAGGAAAGAATTTGATAGATCAAATTTTTTTGACTACAAATATTATGTGACTAGAGGAAATCATTTTGCAGAGGCTAGAAGAGAATTGATGCAAGAATATCCCAATAATCATCTTTTTGAGATAGTCAAATGCATAATTTATGTTGGTTTAATAGATTCAGAAAAAAAATTACTGGCATGGGATCATAAAACAGACAATGATTACATAATGTCTATGAATTTCCTTCAAAGGGTGAGATTTATCCATAATAATTTTTTTTTAAATATGTCATGGGGAGAGATCAAATGTTGATGTTAAGTTTCAGAAGCAATTTTGTATGGAAATAGGATTCCCACTTGATGATGAAAATATAAAAGAAAAAAATCGGAAAGGAAGTGATATATTTATACCTTTGGATAACTATTTTCAATTGGGATTTAGAACTGGACATGTATGGGATTTGATAGATGAGATATTCACCCTATGGGAAAATATTAGTATAAAAAATCAGAGAGTTAAGAAGGCTAAACCATTGATATGTGGCACAAGTAAGATAGGTCCTAACATAAAAATATTCCAGGTGATATGACTATAACACCTTGGATATCAATACAAGGAGTGAAGGATGATAAACTTATCATAACTATATTATCACGTATTAGGTCAAGAAAATTATCAATGGAAGAAATGTGTGATGAATTTAAAAAGTAAGATTGTTGAGTTATTTTTGTTTATGTTAAGACAAAAAAAAAAAAAAAATTAGTTTAACATATCACTTTAACATTATTTTTGTTTTATTTAGTCACAAGGTGTATATGAAAATACAACAGGGAATGGTCAAGATGTTGAATGAAGAAAGTTGGGATGATGTTAAACTCAACTATCCAGATTCAAGCTCTTCAGCAGTATTGAAACAATTTTTTGGTGAATTAAAAAAGGTATGTTGATTTATTGCATTCATATTATTCATTTGTAAGTTAATTTATTTCTATTTTAATTGTTATAGATATATAACTATATGTTTGTTTGTTTCATTAAAGATGCCGAACAAGAATGCAGATGGAGTACCTGAAAGAAGGAGACGTGTTCAAAATTTTCAACCTGATGACACCTTTGATCACTACATTTGGAATGGATCGAAATTGTTCAATATAAAGTGATATTAGGTGATTGTGAAAAACTTGCAAATGTTGTTCCTAAAAAACAATACTCCCTAGTTATTGCGGATATCCCTCACGCTTATAATATCCAAAACATTGGATATGATACCAAGCCTTATACTTACCAAGCTTTCAATAAAGTGGTTATGGGATTTATAGAAGTTACAACATCATCATTTTGGAGATTTCTAGTATTTCATTCAAACACACAACAAGGATTAGTACAATCAAGCTTCAAGGGGAAAGAAAGGACAAGGATGTAGTTTATTTGGTAAGATATTGAAAGTGTATGTTTAGCAATTAAGATTAGAAAACAATTTTATTAATTCATAAGTTAATTGGATTTTCACTTATTTATGTTACAGGCACAAGCCTAATATTAAGAGCTCCAATAGAGAATCATTTAAACGTGATTTTGAGAGTATACATCTTGCAACCTGGACAAAATATGATTCTTATAATTCTATTCTTGTCAATGCAAAGGATGGAGAGACTCCTAGTAGTATATTGGTATACAATGTTGTGGTTAGAAAGCTAACATATGAGGAAAAAAATTAGAAAGGAGAGATGGTTAACATTTATCAAAAACCACAAGCATTAATTAATTATCTTATAGATAGTTTTCAAATGAAGGAGATTGGGTTTTGGATTTATTCTCGGGTTCAGGTAAGAATTATGATCTAATATTTATGAAATCATACTTCAATCTTATATTATTTTTAATTTATGTCTTTTTATAGTATCTAACTTTGTTATTTATTTTGTATTTGGTGATTAGGTACAACATTAGTGTGTTGCCTATAGAAAGGAAGGAATTCCATAGCCATTGAAAGTGACCCAATGCAGTGTAGTTTTATTCAACAAAGAATTAATGTTATTCCATCTCTTCCACATGAAATGCAAGAAGTTGGCTTGAAGAAAGGATATTTTAGTGAATCAAAGGTGGAAAAATTGTCAAAGGAACCTCAAGTACTATTCGAAAGAATGATTGGAAAGGATCACTTTGGAGAACTTGTGGATATCAAAGAATCAATGAAAGAACAAAATGACACAAGGGAAGCACAAAATGACGTTGAAGCAGATGGTAATGTGTTTGTTGAGAATGATGAATTTGGGATATATGATATTGTTGATTAGTTTAAATATGCCTTTGAAGACGATGCTCAATTTTGCAAATTTTTGATGGCTATAACTGTAATGTTTGACTTTTATATTTAAAAATAAGAATAAAGATATATCTATTGTTGTTTTGTGATGAATCGTTTTATTGTTTTGTTTTGTTTTTTCATTTTATTTGTATGTGAATCACTATACATCCAAAATTTTTATTAAATGTTGTTATTTTTTACTTCAAATGTATAAAAATCTGAAAGAAAATGATAACTTTTTATAAAAGTTTGACTTTTTTTGTTCAATTATGTCCATTAAAAATGTTTTATTTGACATGTTATTTTAAGTAACATGTACCAAAATGTATAGGTTTTTTTTATTATATATGGCTATAAAATGTGTATTGTTTTGTTAAATATTCAAAAATAGTGTTATTTAACTACAATGTTTTTTCGATGTATTGAAGTAAAGGTAAACAATGTGTTAAAAATGATGTTTTTCAATATATTTAAAAAGTATGGAACAATAAATTAATTGAGACAAAATTATATGAAAAATTGTAACTTCAAAAAAGTAAATGGTAAAAAATATTTTTAATATTGAAAGAAGCATGAAAAAATGACTAAAAACATCATTGAATAAAAAAAAAATAGAAAGCAAATGAAAAATAAGCATTTAAAAAAATAACGTGGAAACATTGTGGATCAAAAAAATTAAAATATAAAAAAACCACCTAAAACCGGAGAGGGGGTGCTACCGGTAACACCATTTTTAAAAACGGGGTAAAAATTTGGACCCCCCAAAAAACGAGAACTTTGTAGAGTTCTCGTTAAGTTGGTAACTATGTTATAACCAAAAACATGTTTTTATTCCCCGCCCCCGACCTACCAATCCTACCCCTCATGCCACCCCTCTTAAGATCCATAAATTAACTCTGGAATAAATGGTTGAACGCCAACTCAAGGGTTTTTTCTATAATTGTGATGTCAAATATTTTCTTGAGCACAAGTGTAAGGAACAAAATATTTTTATGGTAATTTCTAAGGATGTTTCTGATGAGGAGTTTGAAGCTTCCCTTGCTGAAGAGGTACCCCCAACAAATAATACTACTCTACCCACCGACACACCATAATTTGAATCGTTGATTTCGTTGCACACCCTCACTGGCTTCTCTTCTCCCCAAACCCTCAAGCTCATTAGCTATGTTAAGCATAGGAAATTCATAATCCTTGTTGACAATGGAAGCACCCATAATTTTATTCTCTATTGCATTTCCCAAGAAATCAATTTCTATATATGTGCCATCAACAATTTTTAAATCATGATTGCCAATGGAGGTTCCATGAAATGTGGCAGGATTTTTGAAAATGTGTGCCTACAAATTCGTTAGTACCACCTGAAATCTCATATGTTTGCTATCGATATGGGCGGTTGTTACATTTTTCTCGGTGTTGAATGGTTATGCACTCTGGGCCCCATCCTCATGGATTTTAAGGAATCAACAGTGAAACTCAAACAATAGGGACAACAATATAAGTTCCAAGGAATCACAATAGGCTCCCTTGAGATCATTAGTTCCCATTGAATGGAAAAGCTCCTCAAAAATGGTCATTTGGGAATTATTGTCCAACTCCATTCCATTCAAGTAGTTGAGACACCCTCTGTGCATCCTAACCTCCAATCAATCCTCTCCCCACACCAAGAAGTTTTTACCACTCTCCATGGACTTCCCCCTTCCCATGGTGTTTATGATCACTCTATTCCTCTAGTCATAGGCAACCTTCCTCCCAATGTTCACCCTTATTGTCATCCCTTTGTCCAGAAGAATAAAATTGAGAAAATTATTCAAGAATTGCTCGAAGCGAGTGTTATATGTCCTAGTACCAACCTTTGTTCTTCTCCTATGATCATGGTACTCAAGAAAGAAGGAACTTGGTGCATGTTTCCAAACTTTCGCACCCTCAACAGACTCACCATCAAAGAAAAAATTCTCATTCATGTCGTTGATGAAATGTTGGATCAATTGAGTGGTGTTCAATACTTTACTAAACTTGATCTATGTTCTGGCTACCACCATATATGTATGAAATAGGAAGACATTCCCAAAAATGCATTTATAAATTGTGAGGGTGATCTAGGTGGATATTGGTGGCCACCCACCTCTCTCACTAATTCAGAATTATTTCACATCTTAGCAATTTTTCCACGGTATTTTGGGTGCCAAACCTTCGAGGTCATTTTGAAGCCCTAAACGATGTTTTGTTGACGTGGAAATGCCTAGAAAATTACAAAAGGCATGTGTTGGGTTGTTTAGAATGTGTACTCCTCAACTAGACCTTTCCAACAAGGTATTGGGTGCCTCAAACAAAACCGGATGCCTCAAACGAAACCGGGTGCCTCAAACGAAGATCATATGCAAAATTTAGGCCCCCGAGAAGTTGATGTATTAACTAACCACATCAAGGCTCACATACCTTTTGGAATTTTATCTTTTGGGATTAGGGTTTTGGATGTTTAAAATTTTCTCATTAATCATTTATGTTAAAGGGCCTTTTTGGCCTCTTTGTAATCAACTTCTTGTGAATGAGCATAGCTGTCACATCTCTATCTTCAGAGATAAACTACCACCATTCTAGTTAGCCTATGTTCTTTTCATTTTCAAAATCTTTTGTATTTCATACAATCATTAATAGAATCCAAGTTTAATTGTATTATTGTGTTTCTTGCGATATCTCTATGTGTTGCCTTATTATATATTTTCCTTCATGTCATTCTCAGTATAATCCAGATCAGTGGTATCAGAGAAATCTGCTCCTTGTTGTTTCTTAGTGCATGTCCTCGATGAGGCCAGGGTATAGAGAGTTGGGTATTGATCTAGTTTCTCTTGAGGACAACTACTCTCTCTATCCCAAGTGACCTCCCATGGTGGAAGAAAAGGGAGACGATGGAGCATGAGATCCTATCAAATTGTTCTTTGAGGAATCCCTCGTGCAATAGAGGAATGAAATGATGGATATTTTTGTCTATATCCTTCGAGGGTTTCCAACAACAATGATGGCACCTTCAACCAGTAGCCACTTCGGAGGGGAAACACCCTTCAAGGTACAAGTTAACTTTGATATTATTTTATTTGAAGGCCAAATAGATTTTGACGATTTAGAAAAATGGTTAAGTTGATAGAGGGTTATTTCTCTATCCAAAAATTTCCCAACAGTGAAAAACTCACCTTCTCTCTCCTCAAATATATTCCCCAAGTCAAATATTGGTGGGAAAGTTAGTATGAGAAACATGTCAAAGACGAGTTTGCAATTTTTGGGCTAGAACCCACTTGGGAGGATTTTGTTGATGCCCTCAAGGAGAAATACTACTATGTTGGAAAGTATGATGACCAGTACAATGGATGGACAAATTTGTTTCAGGAGAGAGACCAAACAATGTCAGAGTACACCAACATCTTCCATACCTTGCGAACAAAGTTGGGTATTAACGACTCTAAGTGACACTTGGTCCTGAAGTACCACAATGGTCTACATAGGTACATCCAAAAAGATATGGATTTCTTGGACATCTCCTCACTGGGAGTCACTTACCAATATGTTGTCAAGATCGAGAAAAAAGTTCAAGCAAAATAATAAGAAGGATTTAATCTCTACAAACCCATCACATAAACATCACGGTAAAGGTGGCATTAACTCCCAAATAAAAGGACAGAGAAAGGATGGCCCACCCTGATCCGTCAGGATTTTTCGAAATGACTTATGGTTGATTTTTATTCGTATGCATTAATTGACCATTGGGAAACTTAGCGAAAGAACGAGGAAAAGAAAATGAATTACACAACCATAGACATATATGAAAATCTGAAATGCAATAAAGAACAACAAACCATATTTCACAAGTTTGGTAACGGAGTTCGGCACAACTTTGCCTACGTCTCCGGGCCTTTTCTCTGTGAGGGAGGCTTCTTTATTTCTGTTCGAAAGCTTATTAGTACATATTTACAATGCCGAATGGCTTCCAGACTGATCTGGTCATGTTCGCCCAGATCTCTAGAATCTTGCACAACTTACGGCACCTGAAACGGATGTCCAGAGCTCTCAGAAATCGTCCGACAACATCTCTACCTCAACAGCTTCCCTGCCTCAAACTGGCTTAGACCTGGCTTTGCCTCAGCATCTCTGCTCTCCAAAACCGTCCAAAAGCTCCATAAGCTTTTCAATCTGCCCAAATGGCCTCAACATGGCCTTGGTTAAATAGTTGAGAAAGTAGTTTCCCATCTCCAACTTCCTCCAAGAAGTTAGGCTCTAAAAAAGCCCAATAACTCCCAATTACAATAAAAATGGATTAATTACAATTAAATTAACCCAAAAGTGGTTGAAAACCCACTTTATAACTATAAAATTAGTTATATACGGGCATTATCCCCTTTCACCCAGGTGCGCGCCCCTTTAATCGGTCATATGGACGCACATATGGCCAAGCGCTAGCCAAAGGCTAAGCGCTGGCCCACTAGCCCCTTGCGCGCATAACACCCAGTCATATGTGTAACGGTGCATAACCATGGGTTTTAACATTTAATAGAACCGTTATAATCGCGCCATAACTTTAAACCATGCGTGTAGTCATAACCATTTTTTTAATAATTGAAACCTTAACACAAATGTTGAACCGCGCACACATTCGAGCCATAGTAAAAACCGTTTGAAAACATATTTGAAACCCGCGCCATTTAACGATGTACCGACCCCCGCGCCCCGGTCCTGTGGCGTGGTTACATATGTGGCGAGGGCTGGGGCTTAGGCCCCGACCCTTTTTCCACCGGTTTAAACCAACCATACAACATAAATAAATTATATGCCACCTACATAACAAGTCCCAAGCGGTGGTGTAACGGCAACTCGGAAATGGCGGAGTCTTTGGCATAGAGGGAGGTCCGGGGTTCGAATCCCCCGGGCCCAAAAAATTTTAGACATAGCCCTCATTGGCTAAACCCGGGGTGCCACGTGGCAGCCCATGATTGGGCCACGTGGCACCTTAAAAACCAACCAAACCTTGACACATGTTGGCTTCTGATTGGTCCATGTATCTTGCCACTTGTCAAGCCGTACTGCCACGTCTTTTTGCCGCGTCAGCTCTGCTGTACGCACTGTCAGCTTGCCACGTCATCTTCTATATGCCACATCATCTGCCACGTCACTCAAGCCACATCATCTGCTGATTTCATCCATGCCACGTGTCACCCTTCCAGTGGTGACACGTGTCACCTTCGCATTGGCCCAACCATGTGCCAAAAGTGCCAAATCTGCCTGACACGTGTCGCCTTCCGGTGCTGCCACGTGTCCTTTACGGAACCTACCACATGTCATCGTACGGACATGTCACGTCACCTGTACGGAACTTCCACATGTCATCGTACGGACTGACACGTGTCATGTACGGACTGTACGGACAGGTACAATCAGCATCCCAAAATTTTGCCTGTTTGGCTCGGCGGACAGAATGCGATATCTTCTTCATACGGACTCCGTTTGACATAAAAATTATACCACCGGAATCAGGAAGACGAGACGGACGTAATGGTGTTGGTTTCGTCGGATTCTGAGCACTTTCATTTTTGAGCATTTTTCATGCCCTGTCAGGCTTCTGAATCCGATTTCAGATCACACCTCCCAACAATAAGACCTTTTGGTCCCCAAAAGGTTACTGACCACTTGACAAGCTCGAGATAGGCCACCCGGCTTGCTCTTTGTCTCTGAAAGATGATTACATCAGGGGAAGCAAAACACAATGAAGTTGAGACATCCACTTCTGGCAGAACCAAGTGACTGCTTTCTTTCGTTCACTATGTTCTTCTTGCTTCCCTGGTAATCCGTCATCCTTCGTGGGTGAATGTAAAATCCTTTTGCCCTTCTTTGGATGAAGCTCCGGATTAATCTTCCAACAGCTAGCCTTTTGATGTCCACTCTTGTTGCAAAACGTACAACGAGTCTTCGGCATCCAGACCTGCTTAACCTTCTCCTTCTTTCGTTGTGGACTTGAGCCTTTACGTCGTGTTTCCTTCCTGGACGACATAGGTTTCCTATACAAAGTTTGTCTCTTCCAACACTTGGCAACAAAATGCTTAGGTGAATGACAATAAGCACATGGATAAAGTTCCCACAAGTTCTGGTTTAATTCATTATGCTTGTTATAATCAAAAGGAGAATTAACAGAAACATGACCATTATACCTTCCATGTTGATCTTCACTTTTCTTTGGAGACGACTTGCATTCACTACCATAGTCCTGAAGTGGTGCGCCATTTCCTTTTGTGAAGTGTTCCTGCAATGTCTTAAGTTGGCCATTTGAAGCTTTACTTGTTTCCGAAGTTTTGGAACCCATCTTGGAAGACTCTCCAAGGTCCCCTCTTTCATATCCCAATCCTAAGTATCGAGGCCTTTCCTCAACCTCAATAGGATTTACAATGCCTTGACCTCTACATCCAAGGCCCTTTCCTTTTTCAT
>ML792366.1:153780-178435 GCA_009831015.1 Picea engelmannii
TGCTCTTTCGCTCCAAGCAGTCTTCATACAACACCTTCACCATCTCGGCCATGGCAAACACCGAATCTCTGAACTTCTTCTCGTCTTGAGAAAGTCCTCCTGTAGATGCCATTTTCCTCCTTGAGGTGTGCTCTTCCCTGGCTAACATGAAAAACTCAATTCCAAACGTCAACTAGCTCTGATACCACTTGATCCGTCAGGATTTTTCGAAATGACTTATGGTTGAGTTTTATTCGTATGCATTAATTGACCATTGGGAAACTTAGCGAAAGAACGAGGAAAAGAAAATGAATTACACAACCATAGACATATATGCAAATCTGAAATGCAATAAAGAACAGCAAACCATATTGCACAAGTTTGGTAACGGAGTTCAGTACAACTTTGCCTACGTCTCCGGGCCTTTTCTCTGTGAGGGAGGCTTCTTTATTTCTGTTCGAAAGATTATTAGTACATCTTTACAATGCCGAATGGCTTCCAGACTGATCTGGTCATGTTCGCCCAGATCTCTAGAATCTTGCACAACTTACGGCACCTGAAACGGATGTCCCGAGCTCTCAGAAATCGTCCAACAGCATCTCTACCTCAACAGCTTCCCTACCTCAAACTGGCTTAGAACTGGCTTTGCCTCAACATCTCTGCTCTCCAAAACCGTCCAAAAGCTCCATAAGCTTTTCAATCTGCCCAAATGGCCTCAACATGGCCTTGGTTAAATAGTTGAGAAAGTAGTTTCCCATCTCCAACTTCCTCCAAGAAGTTAGGCTCTAAAAAAGCCCAATAACTCCCAATTACAATAAAAATGGATTAATTACAATTAAATTAACCCAAAAGTGGTTGAAAACCCACTTTATAACTATAAAATTAGTTATATACGGGCATTAGCCCCTTTCACCTGGGCGTGCGCCCCTTTAATCGATCATATGGCCGCACATATGGCCAAGCGCTAGCCAAAGGCTAAGCGCTGGCCCACTAGCCCCTTGCGCGCATAACACCCAATCATATGTGTAACTGTGCATAACCGTGGGTTTTAACATTTAATAGAACCGTTATAACCGCGCCATAACTTTAAACTGCGCGTGTAGTCATAACCGTTGTTTTAATAATTGAAACCTTAACACAAATGTTGAGCCGCGCACACATTCGAACCATAGTAAAAACCGTTTGAAAACATATTTGAAACCCGCGCTATTTAATGGTGTACCGACCCCCGCGCCCCGGTCCTGTGGCGTGGTTTCATATGTGGCGAGGGCGGGGGCTTAGGCCCCGGCCCTTTTTCCGTCGATTTAAACCAACCATACAACATAAATAAATTATATGCCACCTACATAACAAGTCCCAAGTGGTGGTGTAACGGCAACTCGGAAATGGCGGAGTCTTTGGCATAGAGGGAGGTCCGGGGTTCGAATCCCCCAGGCCCAAAAAATTTTAGACATAGCCCTCATTGGCTAAACCCGGGGTGCCACGTGGAATCCCATGATTGGGCCACATGGCATCTTAAAAACCAACCAAACCTTGACACGTGTCGGCTTCTGATTGGTCCACGTATCTTGCCACTTGTCAAGCTGTACTGCCACGTCTTTTTGCCGCGTCAGCTCTGCCGTATGCACTGTCAGCTTGCCACGTCATCTTTCGTACGCCACATCATCTGCCACATCACTCGAGCCACATCATCTGCTGATGTCATCCATGCCACATGTCACCCTTCCAGTGGTGACACGTGTCACCTTCGGATTGGCCCAACCGTGTGCCAAAAGTGCCAAATCTGCCTGACACGTGTCGCCTTCCGGTGCTGCCACGTGTCCTGTACGGAACCTGCCACGTGTCATCRTACGGACATGTCACGTCACCTGTACGAACCTGCCACATGTCATCGTACGGACTGACACGTGTCATGTACGGACTGTACGGACAGGTACAGTCAGCATCCCAAAATTTTGCCTATTTGGCTCGGCGGACAGAATGCGATATCTTCTTCATACGGACTCCGTTTGACATAAAAATTATACCACCGGAATCAGGAAGACGAGCCGGACGCAATGGTGTTGGTTTCGTCGGATTTCGATCACTTTCATTTTTGAGCATTTTTCATGCCCTGTCAGGCTTCTGAATCCGATTTCGGATCACACCCCAAGACAACCAGTCCAAGCCACCAACAAAGAAGGGTAACAAGAAGTTGAACAAGGAAACTGGAAAGTGGTGTGAGCTCCACAAAATCCCTTGGCACAAAATTGATGAATGTTGCTCCAAAACATCATTGTTGGTTGAGATGAAAGCCTCAAAAGCAGATGTTGGCTCTGACTCTTATTTGAAATTGAATAAGGGAAAATGAATCATTGACATAGAACCCAGTGTCACCATTGCTACCACAAAATTCCATCTAGAGGAACCATAGGACCATGAAGAAAGGGAGAACCTCTTCCACTCACAGATGTGGGTGAAAGGGACCCCCCTCCATTTCATTGTTAACAATGGTATCTAGAAGAACCTAATCTCAGCATAGGTCATCAAGAGGTTGAACCTAACAATGATGTTGCACCCTCAGCCATACAGCATTGGTTGGCTCAACTAGGGACAAAACATTTGCATTAGCCAACAATGTCTCATGCATTACGACATAAAACCCTTCAAATATGAGGTATTGTGTGATGTTTCCCCCCTTGAATTTTGTGGTGCTCTTTTAGGAAAACCATATATGTGGAAGTGTCATGTTGTTTGTGAATCTAAGCCCCATAGTGTCATTATTACTTTGGGAAGTCAACTCTACAAGGTATCAAAGGCAGTCCCAACTATTATGGTCTCTTTGATATCCACAAAGCAGTGATGAAAGTTGGTCTCTCAGACTCGGAGATTCTTCCTCTTTATGGTTTGATCGGAATGTGAACGGAAGTTCACCACAACCGCTAAAACATCTGCACACATTTTCTCTACATAGTAGAAACATGTGGAAAAGATCATAGAACATAAAAAAGACAGCTTTGCCTTGCCTATTGGGGTGCCTTTGCACTATCATGTAAAGCACTCAATTATTTGAAACCCGGTGCACCTCTTCCTAATAGCCCTAAATACAAGCATTTTGTTATGGAGAATGAAGAAATCAAATGTCATATCCAAGAACTAATTTTGAAGGTCCACATCAAACCAATATCCTCACCTTGCAAGAGCTCAATTACTTTGGTACAAAAGAAGGATTGGACATGGTGACTTTGTATTGATTACAGATCCCTGAGCAAGATCACAATAAAATACCAATACCCAATCCCGAGGATTGATGATCTTCTCAATCAGCTCAAGGGGGCCAAATTTTTCAGTAATATTGATATGAAGTCAGGCTACCACCAGGTGTCGATTGAGAAAATTGATGTATGGAAGATAACCTTCAAGTCTAAAGAAGGTATCTTCGATTGGTTGGTCATGCCTTTCGGCTTGAATAATTCCCTGGCCACATTCATGCAGATGATGGATGATATGTTATATCCATTCACAAACTCCTTTGTGGTCTCATATCTAGATGGCATCCTCATCTTTAGAAAAACCTGGGAGGAACAATTGAAGCACAATCAACGGGTCTTGGGCACCCTACAACAGCACAAGTTATATGCCAATTTGGAGAAGTGTTCCTTCAGAATGCAGAGAATCCAATATTTTGGATACATCATGGATGATCAGGGTGTGCGTGTGGATCCAGTGAAGATCCAACTCATCTGGAATTTCTAATCCTATAAGACATTGACTGAGATCTACATCTTCTTGGGCCTCGCCAACTTATACCGCATGCTTGTATTAGGATTGTCTCATATTGCTTGGGCACTAAGCCATGTGACCAAGGGTGGAGTAAAGGCCAAGTTTGTTTGGGTTGCGTCCCAATAGAAAGAATTCGAGAAATTTAAATTTCTCCTTTACTCATCACCAGTCATTATTCTGCCATACCTGCAACAACCATTTGAGATTGTGAAAAATGCTTCATATTATGTTAGCGATGCATTCCTCACTTAGCATAGGCATATGGTGTCCTATCACAGTGAAATAATATCTGATGTTATTCGCAGATACCCCACCTATGACAAAGAGATGTACTCCATTGTGTAGGCATGTCGATAATGGAAGCATTACATTATAAGGAAGGAAACGATCATCCACACTAATCACAAGCTTCTGTAATTTATGTAGACAAAGGGAAAGTTACAGAATGATTTCCATTAGAAGTGGTCCACATACCTGCAACAATTCCACTTGAACATCAAGTACAAAAAGGGAAACACGAACCATGTCACATATTTCCTCATTCAACCCTCGGTTTTGGTGCTAACCACAGTTCTTAACTCATGTGGGCATTGTTACCCCATCAAGCAAAGGGTAAATAAGGAGATAATGCCTTGAGGACAACATGTAGTAGACATGGAGTGTCGAGATTCCAATTCCTAGCGCATCCCACAGAGCCCCTCTACTTTATAATAGAGCAACATCCACTACACCAACCTGGCTCAAAGAAGACAACATGTCTTTCTTCATGAGGTAACAAGTCTGGTCTCATGGTAAGTGTCATTTTAATATTTGAATCATTTTAACATGTTGCAAATAATCCTTTCTTCATTATGGAACACTATCTTGGAAATTATACCTTTTTTCTAGTTTCACCTTCATGGGTGGAATGGTTTCCTAGTAAGTAGGTCACCCTTTGGAAAAGGGTTGCTACTGGGTGGTTCCTTGAAGGTTCATCATACCATTCCTACTCATACTTACCACTTTACACATCTATTCCCCTTCCATTTCCTTGTCTTTTGGGATTTTTGGCTCCCTGACCCCAAGAAGGGATTATACCTAATTTCATGGGAAGAAGGGGCTAAATGCTGAGAGGTGTTGTAGCTGGAAAAAATTAAAATCCAACCATCATCCTTTTACATGCTCTCCCTAAGGTCTTGAGAGAAATGAAATGCTACTCCATAAAAATCAAGTACCTTCTAAAACAAATAATTAATAAGTGTCTCATTTGTTGAAGGAATGCATTTGTGATGCCCTTTACTTTCCATTGCATATGTCACTCAATTTTTTCTTAACTCCAAGTGGCACTGTGGTACTCTTTAATTTTCATTGCACATAGCACTCAAATTTTGGACCATAATAAATCAAATGGAAAGGGCTTGGAAAAATGTTGCATTGCAAACGAAGAACCCAACACATCCTCCACAAAGGCACCCATAAATGAGACAATACAAACCCTTGATATGTCATGAACCCCATGCCCAAAAGTCTTGTCCAATCCACCTTATACTCATCACATGACCTGGATAGGGTCCTCTTCAGAAACATTCCTTGACTTGGGGATTGGCTTACCCAATAGGGAAACATGACATCCCTCCCATACCTAAGTTAGGAAAAACTTATAAGGTCTTTCAACATTTGTTTAATCTAAAAAGGGGGGTTTGATACACATGTTTGGGTGTTTGTTGTATTAAATATAGCTTACTTTTCATAATACTTGTGACTTGTGGACCCTAGGAGGGCATACTTATTTGTCTTTGCAGGACCTTACGCACAGAATGGACGTTGGACCTCGCATGAGGAAAACCATGGATGATGGACATTGCACCTAGAGGACATGGAACATTGCCTTTGGAGGCACCTTGGAATCGCCAAAGGATTAGGTTTCACCCCTTTCCACTTGGATGTTGGCATTTGGTGGCCTAGGAAGTCACCTCCTATCACTTTACGTCACCTTTAAGGGCTAGGGTTTGATGGATGAGATGGTTCCAGAGGTGGACTGAGAGGAGGAGACCTTGGAAAGGCACATTGAGCATGACACATGGTCATTGGAGTCCCAACGTCTCCCTCACAATGCTTGATGTTTCACTTGGAGAGCCTCTGTCACCCTCTTAGGGCATGATGTCACACTTCTAGGGTTTTATTTCATGTAAAACATTAAATTTTGTATATTGCAAGGGAAAATTTAAGGGGTCAGACCTCTTATGTAGAGACATGAATTTACATTGGAGTCTCTTGAATGGCTATGGTTTCCATATAAATATGGCTATCCAAGATTCATTTTATCATTAATACTTCTCACCGTTTGTGAGAGAAAACATATGAAATTTTTCGTCCTTTTAGGGTTATTGGCTCTTTTACCTTATGCGCTCTCTTGGAGGTCAAGTGTGGATGATTCTTTGCCGATTTTTTGGATGGTATTGTTGCAATTAGGGTTTATTCTTGTCATATCTTGGTGTAAAGTAAGTAAATTTCTGTAATTTCATTTCATGTTATTGAATGTTTTATGGTGAATTTTACTTGTGCATGTTGAATATATTGCTTGGTAAAACCCTAAGAGAGGAGCATAAGTGCTTCCTCCTTTCAAAAGGTTAAATTCATCCATAAATTTGTTAGGTACCAGATCTATTATAATAGCATAAAAAAAAATACTACAAATAATAATAGCGAAACAACACAATAGATGAAACCACAACACCAAAATAATACCTTTATTGATCAGAAACAATGTTAACTTGCCTCTTTGAAGGGGAAACCTCTAGTAGAGAAACACTCTATTAAAATAATTATCAATACAAAACTTTTCATGCCATCAACTCCTATTTATACTAAATCTATCTACCACAAGAACAATATAGAGGAAGATATTCTAGAAGTGGAAGCTTCTATTAGGTCCTCTTACATTTGACGTATTGTTCCTTATTACTAGGCCTTATTAATATTGGACTTTATTACATGGAAAATATGTTATTCTACCTACATGAGGGGTTAGGGAGGTTATATCCCTATCATACCCTCCCCCTTAAAAATAGTCTTGTCCTCGAGGCTTGAGATGAGGAAATTGTTGCAGAATGGTAGTTGTCTCCTAGGTGGCATCTGCTGGAGTTGTATCTTTCCACTATACTAACACTTCCCTTGATGGTGTGATGAGAGAGACGACACTCACATTGATCCAAGACTTCTTGTGGATACAACTAAATGGATCCTTCTTCATCCAAATCAGGGAGACTGTTTTGAGTTTGGCACTTAGTTCCAATCACCTTCTTTAAGCATGTGAAATGAAAAAAATAATGGAGCTTAGAATGACTTGGAAAATATAATCGGTAGGCGATCGGTCCCACACACTTGAGAACTATATAAGGACCATAAAATTTAGGTGCAATTTTCTAACAATGTTTATCCCTGAGTGAATTCTACTTATAAGTTTGCAGTCGAAGAAACACCTAGTCCTCTTCAGAAAATTGACGTTCATAATGACCATGATCTACTTGTTGCTTCATGCGATTCTGATCCATTACCAAATTCTCTTTGAGGGATGGAGAATAGCCTCTCGAACTATAAGATTTTGGTTAACCACCTGAACCTTTGAGACACCTGGCATGTATGAGAGAACCGAGGGTGGATTTTTTCCATATGTTGCTTCAAAAGGAGTCATGTGAGTAGATGTATGGTAAGAGGTGTTGTGCCACCATCATCTAGTGGTAGCCATTGAGCTCACTGATTTTTCCTCTCATATGAAAACACCTTAAATATGTTTCCAAACACTTGTTGACAACTTCAGTTTGATCATCAGTATGAGGGTGATAGGTTGCACTCAGATTCAATTGGGTTCCATGTAGCCTGAACAATTCTTGTCAAAAATTGCTGGTGAAAGTGGGATCGCGGTTAGAAACAATAGAATCAAGCATGCCATGAAGCTTGAAAATATGATCCATGAAAAATTGAGCCATGGTGGAGGTGGTAAATGGATGTTGAAGATCACATAAATGAGCATATTTAGAAAGACAATCAACTACCACCATGATGATTGAATTATTGCCTGATTTAGGTAAGCCAATAATGAAATCCATAGAGATATCCCTCCAAATAGCCGGTGGAATTGGAAGTGGTTGTAGTGTGCCAAGGGATTTGACTGTTTCTCCCTTGTTTCATTGATAGACATCACATTATGCCACAAAAGTATGGACGTCCTATTTCATACCATCCCAGAAAAAATAACGTTTGACCTGTCATAGGTTTTAGTAAACCCTAAGTGCCCAAATGTAGGTGTAGCATGAAGCTCATAAAGCATCATGGATTTACTTTATGATTGTTTACTTAAATATAGACGACATTTGTAGTGAATATCATCATTGTGCCAAGATTACTCTGGGGAAACTGGAGAATTGGCTTGCAATTGTTGGATCATATGCAAAATTCTGGGATCTTGCAGCCATTCCTGGTAAACAACTTGGAGACAATATAGTACAATGAAGGAGAAGGAAAAGAGGGACCCTTAATCTTCATATTTTCTTTAAAGAACGTCAGCAACCACATTGTCTTTTCCTTTATTGTAAATGATCTCATAATCATATCCAAATATCTTAGTCGCCCATTTTTGTTTCTCTGGGGATGAAATACGTTGCTCCGAAAAATACTTGAGGCTATGATGATCTATATTAATTTGGAAGCATTTCCCTAATAAATAAGGGAACCATAGATCCATTGCATGAAAAATAGATAACATTTCCTTTTCATAGATTAATTGGCCCAAATGTCTCTCTGATAGTTGTTTGTTAGTAAACTTCAAAGGTCGGCCATATTGCATAAGGACTGTTCCAATTCCTCTCCCTAAAGGATCACATTCCATAACAAAGTCTTTGTGAAGTCGGGAAGGGCCAGGACAGGAGTGGTGCACCTATCCTCCTTCAAGGTTTGGAAGGAATGATCAGTTGTTGGAGTCCAAGTGAAATCATTCATTTTAAGGAGAGCAGTGAGAGGCACTATAATTTTTCCATAATTCTTAACAAACTTGCGATAATAGCCTACTAAACCCAGAAAACCACGCAATATTTTGAGAGTCTTGGGGCAAGGCCAATCATGCATATCTTCAATATTCTTATGATCCACCTTGACACCATCCTTGCCAACAATATGACCCACGTACTCCATTTTCGAGGCTCCAAAATCACATTTATATTGTTTGAGGAAAAGTTGGTGTTGAGAGAGTAGATGAAGAACGTGATCCATGTGATCAAGATGGGTTGTCCATGTTTTAATATAGATGAGAATATCATCAAAGAAAACTAAGACAAAATGATAGATAAAAGGATGGAAGACATGATTCATGAGGCTTTGGAAAGTGTAGGGAGTATTACACAAGACAAAGGGCATGACCAAGAACTCATAGTGGCCCTCATGAGTTTGAAATGCAGTTTTAGGAATATCTGCCTCTTTCATATGTATCAGGTGGTAGCCAGAATGAAGTTCAAGTTTAGTAAAGTACTGGGAACCACATGATTCATCCAAGAGATCATCAATGACATGAATGTGAAATTTGTATTTTGTGGTGAGTTTGTTGAGGGAGTGAAAGTCAGGAAACATGCACCAAGAGCCTTATTTATTAAATATCATGACCATAGGAGAAGAATAACAAATAGTACTAGGATGGATAACACTCACAACGAGCAATTCTTGAACAATTTTCTCAATTTCATTTTTTTGGGAAAAGGGATGATATAGGGATGGACATTGGGAGGAAGGTTGTTGGGGATGAGGGGAATGGAATGATCATGAATACCATGGGAAGGGGGAATTCCCTGGGGAGTGGAAAAAATAGCTTGATTCACAGAGGGTGTCTCGGTAGATTGAATGGAATGGAGTTGTGCAATAATGTTGGAATGACATTTTTTGAGGATCTTTTCCATGCGATGGGAACTGGTGATCTCAGGGGAACCTACTATGATGCCTTGGAACTTATATTGGCCCTCCTAGTTGAATTTCATGGTTAATTCCTTAAAATCCATTAGAATGTTGACAAGAATTCTTAACCATTCGACACCCAACACAATGTCACAACCACTCATGTCAATAGAAAATATACGAGATTTCATGTTGCACTGACCAATTTGGAGACACACATTTTCGTAATTCCCCCCACATTTCATGGACCCTCCATTGGCAATCATGATTTGAAATTTGTTGACTGCATAGATATAGAAATTAGTTTCTTGGTAAATGCGTCGATGAATAAAATTATGGGTGTTGCCACTGTCAATGAGGATGATGACCTTCTGATGCTTAATGTAACCAATTAGCTTGAGGGTTTGGGGAGAAGAGAAGCTAGTGATATCATTAAGATAAATGACCGGTTCAACTTATGGGGGGTGCGAGGGTGGATTAAGGTCAGTGGGTTTAGGTGACTTGGACACGGGGGGAGCCTCGAACTATTCTTCATAAATATCCTCAGAGATGGCCATAAAAATATTTTGTTCCTTACTCTTGTGCCCAGGAAAATATTTTTCATCACAATTATAACCAAGGCCCTTGATTTGGCATTTAGTTGTTTCTTACCAGGTCAATTTATGGATCTTCAATGGAGTTGAAGGAGGGGTAGGAGTGACTGGTTTAGGGAGAGGAATAAAGTAAGTTTTGCTGGTTTGAGAAGAGACAACCGGTTTTTCTTCCTTATCTCTTTTAGTATATTCCACCCAATTATGGGGGAGATCCATGAGGACATGGGCATGGATTTCATCCCTGAGGCCACTGATAAATAATTCTTGGAAAAAAGAATCATACATTCCCTCTGTGCGGAAATCCAAAAGTAGCTATAAATTCTTCCATTGTTCCATATTGTTTCAACTTTGTTAAATGGCCTAAATGGTGGTTATCAGTGTCAAAGCGTTCATAAAGTTCTGCAACAAAGTGTTTCCAAGCCACATACCCTTGGTTGGCATTTTTTCTCCATTAACACAATTTCCAATGTTCTTGATCTATATGGAGAATACCATACCGGAGTTTGGCCAACTCATATTTAATGTCATACAAAGATAAATAGTGTTACAATTGACCCATCCGGTGGGATCTGAGCCATCAAATTTGTTCATGTCCACTCAAGGAAGGCATAGGTCACGCTGAAAGTGATGGGACTGAAAATTCTGGGAATTAGAGGAAGTCTCACCTTCAGGGTGCAAAGGTTGGTCAGATGAGATAAGGTCTCCAGTAATATTCATCTTGGAGTAGATATGAGTAGAAAAGGATTCAAGTTGGGTAGAGAGGTCTTGTTTCTGGGTTTCCATTTTTGCATCTATGGTGGAATGAATTTTGTTATTGGTGGTGGTAATATTGGCACTGATTTGTCGCACTTCCTTCTAGGCCTCTGAGAAATCAGATCACAAGGTATTGAGGTGGGATTCAAGGTCTTGGATACTGGTGCGTGCCATGATGAAGGGGGGAACCAGAAAGGGGTGGGTGGGACCACACAAAAAAGTGGTTATGGGTGAAGGGTATCATGATGATCATGGCAAAGAGGGGGATCCAATGGGGTAGGTCCTAAATAAGGGGGTCGAAAGGGTTGGGGACCAAAAAGAAAAACAAATGAAAAATGATAGGTATTACTGTGATAAGAATGAAAAGATGAGTCCAATGGGATAGGTCTTAAATGACGCAGTGGAGAAATGCCTAAATATTAACATGAATAAATATGTAGTAATTTCACAACCTGAATGTAGACGACAAGGTTGCACAGAAATAGATCTTGTATGTTCATGTTATGTTTCCTTCCCAAGGGTTAGGGCTTTCAAGGTGCCTACAGAAAAGGGTTTTCCCGATGTTATAGCTCTCTTATATATATGCAGTGTCAAACAATAGTACTCGACACAATATATCATGGCACCAACTAAGGAGGCTAGACTGTACCCTTATTCGTACTACCTGATTACTTAGGTACTAGAGAGGTTCTTCCCGAGTGTTATTCTTGGTGGCACTATACCAGTCAGATGATCGATCAGTTTATATAAGTAGGGATTCAGGATAACTAGGCC
The DNA here is from genome assembly GCA_009831015.1 of Picea engelmannii. Lineage (NCBI taxonomy): Eukaryota > Viridiplantae > Streptophyta > Pinopsida > Pinales > Pinaceae > Picea > Picea engelmannii. The sequence continues at coordinate 165,561 of ML792366.1, forward strand.
AATCCGTATACAAGTGGTGTATGATGCACTACCACTTGAAGGGGTACCAATAGGGGTGTTATAGAAAACTTTTCCTCACCCCATGCAACTTGCTTGGATGGCCTTTCCATTTCCCTATGCAGACTTGAAGTCCCCTTTTGTACTTCCCAGAGCCAAAAAATCATATTTTTCGACATATACGCACCCTATCAGTTAGACAACATGCGTATACATAGGTTGCACCACTACAACATGCGTACATCGAGTTTGGTGCTCAAAATTTAAAATTATGTCGGGTTTCCATGTCACGTCACAAGATCCATGATCCTTGCACTTCCATATATTGGAAACATTCTAACTCAACCCTTCAATTACATTTTAAGGCTATAAATTGAGCCATATCCAAGTCGTGGAGAGGGGAGAATTCAACTTTTGAGAGCAAAGATACTCTGGAGAAATTTTCACTTCACATTGAGTCTACATCCCTTTATCCTTTAAAGTTTGAACTCATTGTTTAGCCCCCAAGATCTTCCTTCTTTGATGGAGAACCTCATTGTCTCCTTTATATGATCTTGCCTTTGGTGGAGGATTGAAGTGGTGGAGGCCCAACTGGAAGGGACTTATTTTATTGGTTTTGAGACGTGTCGACACAGAAGTTTGTCACTTGTATACTTATGTTGAATATTTTAATAGAAATACTTTTTTTGCATCCAGTTGATATCTTGCAAATGTTTGAATTATTATTCCATGGGCATATTTTTCATGTATATTAATGGATTATGCTATTTTGTATGCTTACATTATATATTATCACCATATTATTGCATATATTGGTTGTTGAGGACAAGTTTCATGTATAAATCTTTGAGTTGTGTGCTCAATAGTGGTCTTCATCGAACATTTAGATGACGTAGGCTCTTGATCTTGTCTTGTTAGCATTTTCATTTATATGGCATACTTGGGATTAGAGATTATTTATGCAGTCATTTTGTTTGTTGTGGTTTAACCCAAGCCATAGAGAGATTTTCCTCATAACAAAATTGGCGACCATACTGGGGATTGATCTTTTGTTTTTGGGTTTGGAGTGTTTTTCTCTTTGACTTGCTCTCTGTTAGCCTAAGTTTCCTTGTTGCCTGATTTCTTTATAGCCTACTTTTACTTTGCATCTAAGTTTCTTGGCCTAATATTTGCCCTGGAAATTGTTTTACTACATATACGTGGGTTTTCCCTTGACATACGTGTATATATGCAAGTTGTCCTTCTATAGGGCGCGCACATATGTGATTTTTTCTCAAACATACGTGTACATCAACTTTTTGGATTACTGGTTGAGTTTGGTGTTTGTTGGGTGAATTTTGTTGGTTGCTAAGTCTTCTTGGGTCTTTGTCCTAACTTTTGAGTGCTTACAAAGTGATAGGAAACCTTCTTATTGTTGAATTTTTGAGTGTTATTCTTTCTTATCATATTTTTCATTGGTTGTCCTTGCATCTTGGTCTGAGTGTTTGCTTCTTGGTATCCTTCTTCGATTGCCTCTTTTTTCTTGCAATAGGGTCTGTATATCAAGTTTTTATTCATTCCTTGCATTGCCTCGATGATACATTACCTTTAGATGAAGCCATCTTAGAGGCCATGAATGGTACTGATAGGCCATGGTACGATATGCATCATCTCTCTTACTTCCTCCCAAAACTTGTTAGGATCGAAGAAGATGAATTTTGATCTACCTTGAGTGAGATGGTTGGTCACGTTATGTTTCCACTTGATATGCATGGAATTTATACCGAAGGAAACATGGAGAATATTTTTCCTACCATCACGATCGACATATCTCGAATTCCTGGAAAAATTGAAAACGTATATATCGGTGCGGATTGTTCGCCTGAAGAAATTCATATCTACATGGATCTCTTCAAATAATTTTGTGACGTATTCGCTTGGTCATACGAAGAGATGTCAGGGATCGACCCTATCATTTTTTAACATGAGATCAATAATTATCTGGATACTAGACATGCTCGACAATTTCTTAGAGTTGTTAATCCTAGGAAGGCCCCTGCTATTAAGGTAGAGGTAGAGAAACTACTTAATGTTGGTTTCATCTACACTGTTCCCTTGACTGAATGGGTGCCTAACCTATTCCAGTGAATAAGAAACAAGGAACCATCCATGTGTGTGTGGATTTTAGAGACCTGAACAAGGCTTGTCCTAAAGATAAATTCTCGACTGCTCTCATTGACCAGATTCTCTATGAGTGTGCGGGAAGCGAAGTTTTCTCTTTTATGGATGGATTTTCAAGATATAATAAAATTCATATCAAACCCGAGGATCAACACAAGCCCACGTTTATTTTTCCTTGGGGTACTTTTTCATACCGAAAAATTCCTTTCAGCCTTAAAAACGTCATAGAAACCTTCCAATGTCCCATGACCTTTGTTTTTCACGATCTCAAACATATTGTCGAAGCTTACCTCGATGATATCATTTCTCACTCTCACAAGCGAGTAGATCACTCTACTCACCTTTGACTAGTATTTGAGAGATGTTGTTATTATCGCATCCATTTGAACCCTCACAAGTGCATCTTTTGCATTAGGTATGGCCATATTTTAGGATTCTTAGTCTCTGAGCATGGGATCATGGTGGATCCTATGAAGGTTGATAAAATACTTCGATTTCCTCCCCCACGCAACATTTGACAACTTTAGGGTTTACAGGGGAAGGCTAACTTCTTGCGTCGGTTCATAGTGAACTATGCCAATTTAACTAAGGGTTTCATGCATTTGTTGAAGAAGGAAAATATGTTTATATGGGATGAGAGATCCCAAGAATCCTTCGATGCTCTTAAGAAGGCCTTGGTATTGAAACCTCTGCTGAAGCCTTCAGACTATAGTAGAGATTATTTTCTTTATATCACCACGTCTGAAGGGATGGTTGGTATGGTTCTAGTTCATGAGGATGATGAGCTCCATGATCACATTTTCTACTATCTTATTTGAAACTTAGTTGGTCCTGAACTTAAATACTCTCACATTGAGAAACTATCCTTGGTTTTCGTACATGCAGTTAAAATATTACGACATTATATATTGCTTTGCAAAACTATCGTAGTTGTTTATATCAATCCATTTCACTACTCCCTTACTAGACGTATCATAGGGGGAAAATACAATAAGTGGATTGTTATTTTGCAAGAATTTGATCTCAATTTTCTTCAGACCCTTGGTATGGAGACATTATGATTTATCTTCAAACCTTGAAGTTACCACAACATCTATTGAGAGACGATCAACGATGTATACGACATCAAGCTAAAAACTACCTTAATGCCAACAACACTTTGTATCGTTGAGGAGTGGATAATATCTTGTATCATTGCTTGACTCGCAAGGAAGCTGAGTCAGTTCTTAATGATTGTCACAGTGCAGCTTGTGGTGGTCATCTATCTAGGCTTTCGACAGCCCAAAAACTATTGTGAGTCGGTTATTTTTGGTCGTTAATTTTTAAAGATTGTGTGGAAGCGATCAAGAAGTATCACCCTTGCTAGGTGTTCGCTCAGAAAATTCACTCTCATTTGGCCCCTCTTCACCCAGTCATCATCGTCGGTCCCTTCACCAAGTGGGGGACTGGGGGGAATCAACATATTATCGTGGTTGTGGATTACTTCACTAAGTAGGTAGAGGGCATCCCTACCATTAAATATGATGGTAAGACTACAACATTCTTCATTTTCAACCAGATTATAGCCCAGTTTGGAACCCCAAACGAGATTGTCACTAATCATGGCAGTCACTTTCAAAATGAAATGATGAAGGAGTTAACATCAAAACTAGGGTTTAAGAATGGTCATTCTTCCCCTTATTATCCCTATGCAAATGGACAAGTAGAGGCTGTGAATAAATCTCTCAAGACCATCTTGCAAAAAATTGTCAGTCGAAGTAAGTCTGACTGACATCTAATGCTTTACCTTTCGCTTTGGGCATATCGAACCTCAATTAAGACTTCCACTGTTTTTTTTGCTTTTTAGTTAGTACACAATGTGGAGTCTATCCTTCCAATTGAATGCAAAATCCCTTCCCTTAAACATGCAATTGATCTCCTACATGATACATCTGATCTTGAAGACCGCCTTGTACATGTAGAACGCCTATATGAGTAGCGTCGAGATGCCTCTATGACTATCGCAGTGAATAAATGATGTTTTAAGGTTAAGTATGATAGGTCTGTCTGTCCTTGGTAGTTCGTTGAGGGTGACTTGGTCGTCTTGTATGACCAAGCCAAAGAACCATTGGGGGAAGGCAAGTTCAACCCCATGTGGCACGATCCTTATATCGTGTGACGCGTTTTAGAGAAAGGAGCCTATGAATTGGAGGATTATGAAGGGAATATGTTGGATGAGCCCAGAAATGGGCTCTACCTGAAAAGATATTATGCTTGAGCCCTCAAGCTTGGGTGTGAATATTTGTATAGTAGTGTATCTTAGTGTATATATATCTTTTCCTTTGTGTCACCGACTTGCTTGTTAGGTTTTCCCTTGGTTGGCAGATGTCAACGAAGTCTTCAATTTACTTAGGATTCACATACAGTGTCAATCTTCATACACGGTGTTAGCATTGAAAGTTACACTTTGACTGCTAAAGTGAAATCTATGTACCCATAAATAGGTTTATGAGATAAGTCTTAAAATGTGGCGTCAAATGGATAAAACTCAATCCAACAATGTTAAAACATAAGAAATTCTAGATAAAATGCATAAGCAAAAGAGGTCTTATCTAAATTAGATCAGGGTTTGAGGATTAATGTGGATTTAGTGATAAAAGTGAAATAGGTCTACCGCTAACATCAGGCTTTACTAGTAGACAAAGGAAAGAAAAGATTTAGATATAAGAGCTTCTTAAATCCAAGCTAAAAACTCTGAGAAAAGTTATAACAACATCACAATCAAACCTCCAATGCAATACATCTACAAAACATCATTTGAATCATTCATTGACAGTAAAAATTTAGAGTGAGACAGAAACAAGATGGCAAGAGAGAAAATTGATTTTCATTAGACAAAAATTCATCAAGTCTGATACATCAAACTAGAGCAGGCCATGTTACATTAATATCACAAAAAGAGTCTTTTACATTAACCATTTGAACCTACACAATGATTTCTAATGCCTCTTTTATATCCTAGATAGGAAATAATAGCATGCAATGTGAGTTCCATCCCCTAGCATAGGACTCTCCCATCCAAAACTGAAGTAATTACACTTGTACAAACTGGAAATAACAAACTGCTACAAAAAGGCTAATGTTGGCAACTATCATAACACCTTAATATTGCATGATGAGGTGTTGTTTGAGTGCATTCCTCTTCTTTCCAGGTATCCTCCAGCTTTAAACTGACCTCCAACATCGGTACCATGCTCCCCTAGCCAACTGGCAATCGTTGATCATCTTGAAACCATCAAAATAGGAGTTCGCAACATATCATGTAACACTGAATGTATCAGCCAGTTCGTAGTGAAGTTCGCAACACTTGACTGTAGAAACTAGTTCACAGCACCACGCACTGTGAAATTTCCTGTAGCTGCCAAATTAGTCTAGTAAAGCCCCAAAACACCCCAAAAAAACCTTCTTCATAGTTAGGGATGCATGTAGAAATTTCATAATTTAGTGCATAAGTGAAAAACTCATTCATATGCATCATACTTCTTCAAAATATTAAAAAATGCAAGGAGAGAGGATTTCCAAAACTGAGAATGCTTAAGGTATTTCATTCATCATTTTTTGATACTAGAACTCCTCCTTGTGATAGCTTGGGCCAACACATTCAAATTTCTTTGGGCTAGTTCTTCCTTATAAGGTTGCAGCTCCAGTTTAAATATTCTGATTCGAGCTTGTAAATATCTGTTATGTCTGTATAAATTCTTAAGCTACCTATGGAGGGGAAAAAATATATTTTCTACAAACTTGGCCTTATCAATAGTTTCCAAATACATGTCCATAAGTTCACTTAACTTTTTCCTTTCAACCAACCCTTCGATTTTCAAACTAGTAATTTCATTTCTAGCCTCTTTAAGTTGTTTGTTCATCCTTTTGAAGGTAGAGTTTTTTGGAGGAGTGGTTATGTCTACAACCTTAATGTGCTTTTCAATAGCTTCAACTTTACCTTTACCTTTTATCTTTATGGGAGCTTCCACTATGTCTTCCTTTTCAATACTTTCTTTCTTTGTTGATGACCTGGTGAAATGCCTCCTAACTCTAGCTTCAACTGCAATAGAAGGTGAGGGGAAAAGTAATATCCTTCCTTTTGTGGTTGTGGCTTTGGCTGATGAAACTTCTGTTGATTTTGGAGATGGTTTGGGTGAAACCTCCCTTTGTGGAGAGTAATGAGATCCCCCTTCTCCTTCTTGTTGTTTATTTGCTTCATCATTTTTTACAATTCCTTTTCTCTTCCTCTTCTTTTTGGTCTCAGTGTATACAGTACCATCAGCCTGAAGAGGGCTTTGTACTTTGGATTATGGGGTAGGAGAAACATTCAATTGAAAGTGTGAAGAAGTAATGAACTTCTCCCAGTCAATATTTTTCTTCCTTAAATCCTCCATCACAAGAATTTTGATCAACCCTGAGTGAAAAAAACTTTTGTCAACTTCCTTGGACTTAGCTTGGACTTTGTCATCCATTTTTCCAATGCTTCTAAACAAACAGAAAGGGGGATTCATGAGATCCTTTCCTATGAAGTGCAACAAAAGTCTAATGTGGTACTAATAAATCATATTGAACCTTCCCTCATAGGTAAAATATCTTTGGATTACCCTTAGCATGTTATCGAATCCTTCAATCATGTGGATCTTGGGCACTCCCTTTGATAGATTATCTCCCTGACATTCTAGTTTAAGGAATTCTTTGGAGAAGGTTGGATTAAGGTTCATGGCCTTAAACCACCTTTCACCAATATTTGGTATCTTAGTAGCTGCTATTATGGTTGCTTAAGATACCTCAAGTTTAAGTGTCCCAACTTTAGCTTTGGTTCCATCAAAATTCAAATCAAATTATCTATCTACCTCAGGGTGCCCTCTTTGCATCTTCTGACAAAAATTAAAACATCCCACTCTTTGGAAGACCTCCCTGATTAGAGGTTCAGTAACAAATAGTTGCATGTCATAGGGTTCATTCCTCACAATAACCCCTCCCTTGTGAGCCTTTATGTTGTGGATTATCCATTGATGTCATAGGAAGAAAACTTAACCACCAATTTGAGTGATGCAAGAGGAAAAACAGAAAAACAAAGGACTTAGGGTTTGAATGGATGATCTCTTTCAAAAGTCAGTTATGTATAAGGTTTTAGTGTTATTCAGACTATTTGACCTCGAGTCTTAAGAAAGGACAACTCATAGTCAAGGATATGATTGAAAACTACACAGGAAAGAATTAAGATACAAGGAGACAGCTTGTTTTAAAAATATTTCTCCAAAACCTCACTATTATCTTGCAAAATTCATCATAACTTTATCAGCAAAATTATTTTCAATTTCAAAAAGATATACCTGAATCTAAAATGGATATCTTGATGAAGACTAGCTGGTAAAAGGTCTGAGACAGGTGATTAACAGTGCCAGGTCACTACACAGAGTTGCAGTGCCAGAACAGGGGATTCGCAACAGAGTTCGTAGCATAAGCAGCAAAGGCCAAATATGGGATAGGCAAGGTGGCCTAACGGAAAGGTTTTCTTAATATTTGGTAAAAAGAGATTGAGATCTCTGTAATTGGCTGAGAATCATGATAATAGGGGTAAGTAGGATAGTTGGAAACACAGATCACCAGTTCGCGATGCCTAGGAGAAGAAATGATAAACACGACCTTTATTGTCCTTCAACAGAACTAAAAATGATCATGGAGTACATGGAGGATGAGACTTGAAAATGGATATGCTTGAGCTTTAATGAATCCATCTGCAAATGTTCTAACCTCCAAATCCCTTTTTCCAACCAGTTTGCAGCAATTTCCGTAGAGTCTGTCTGAAAGCACCAGTGTTTGCATTGTCGAGCTAGAATAATTTTTGAAAACTTGGAAAAATAATTAAAAAACTTTAATGGAGAAATCCCAAGCTATTTTTTAAGAGAACATAAGTGCTGAAATCAAGGATATCGGTTGACAAGGCTTATGAGTGAAATTATGGTGATGAAAGCGTAATGTATTAGGGAAAGCATTGAGAACAATCTTATGAGATGGCAGCATAAAAAAAGAACATGATTTGACTCTCTAACGGGTAAAGGGACAAAGTGGAGGGGTTTTAGTACATTATGAAAGTGATGACCTGTCAGGGTGGTGGTGGAGGCATAAGGATGATGGCTTGTCTAATATTATCATAAAGATTAAGATATAACCCAAGGTTAATGGGCCAACATCAACACTAATTTAATTTGTCCTAAAACCTAGAATGACTCTAAGGAAGAGGACAAAATTAAAAAATAAAATAAACAAAACTAATGATAAAAATAAAAAACCTAAAGGTTGAATTGACCCAATCAATTCCATGTGCTAAGACATGGAACATGGCTTCCGCCTCTTGGGTCATTTACTCACCCAAGGGTCAACTGGTATCTTCACAATGAATAATGTGGCTCAGTACAACATCGTTATAGAACTATTACGTGATTCCATTTCACATGGTGTTCGGTCTTTATAGGTTCTCCTAGACTCCCAATCAGTCATATGTCAGTTAAACTATAGTTACCGTGTTGGCACAGGGGTAGACCCAGGGTTCAATGCTTCAACAGTGCACCAACAAAACCCTAACTATCAGCCCTTTCGACAACACCTACGAAGCAAATGAAGTCTCACTCGAGGTAGAGGCAAGGGGGGTTGTAGGAATCATGTGTCTACAACCAGGCTAGGAGATAGATCTGTGATTACAATACTAATAGATCACTTAAACAATAATATGAATTAGTTTCTTGAATCTCCTTCACATCGCAGATTAAAACCTTATTACATATCAATGCAATAACCATAAATATAAAGTACTTCCATTCACTTAGAACATAGCATCATCTTTGATCTAGCATTCATTTATATTTAATACCATCAAGCACTAATAAATGACATCATATGCATTTACCATACATTATAACAACAACACTAGTAGAGAAACATATAAACAACATCGCACAAAGCACATCAAGACACAGGATATACATGGTTCACCCCATTGCGGGGATACGTCCACCAACTTCTTCTTATTCTTTATTAGTATTCAATCTTATTACATTCATATGCTCATGTGCACAAAGCCATAGAGCCAAGCTCAATAGAGGACAGGAGATCTGCGCATTGTGCACCAGATCCTCCTTCCTGAAATCAGGTCAAGGCATAGAGCCAAACCCTTACTATCACAGAGACTTACTAACATATCATGCACATAGCCAATCATCCAAATATATTACATTGCTTGCACTAAGCTTCTACTACATTCTACATTACATTCCTTCCTATATATAATTTTACAAAAAGGCCTAAACATGGGTAAACCCATGGGACGACATCCCATAACCCATTACATAAACCCTAGTAAACCCTTTGGTTGGTCCATAAGCCCGCAAAACAATCGAGATCTCGTGATATCAGCTCCACCTGGGTGCTCCATCTTCGACCAGCCTGTCGAAGTCCCAAAATTGGTCAAAACGCCCAATGTTTCCTCAAAACTTGGTCAAGGGCCAACATGCCCCCAACACTCACATGTGACTCATCCCGAGTCACTCATATCTGAGCTACGCTCCTTCAAACGCCTCGAGCTTAGCTCAAGCTACCTCGACTTAATGCTTTTCCAGATCCTCATGCTCAACGAACTCCTGAATCACTTTATCTATAACAGGCCCTTCTAGGCGTTGTTCCACTGTCACAACCACTTGGTATAGCTGTGTGCCTTGTCCTTCAATCTCTTCAAAAATTGTGCAGGCTTCATCCTGCACCGGCTGTAATCTATGTGTAACCTCCATGAAGTTTATCTGGATGGCAGTAATCTGTTGGTGGAATACGTGTTGCTCCTATGATCTCTTCATTTTCTCAACTGCAGTGAGTGACTTCATCTGCACTTGCACGATGGATGCTTGTTGTTGCACCTCCTGGAGTTGTGCTTCCAGTTTCCTCAGCTTTGGATCTTTTGCAAGGCATTCGTAGGTCTACGCACTATGATTACTTAATTTCTTACATTCTGATGCAAGTGCCTTGATCCTTCTAACTGTGCTCCTAGCGATTTCCTCCCTCTAATCGCACACTTCTTGCAGAGTGCTCGACACTGCTTGGATTTGTAACTCTGTTACTCTCGCTTGAAGCTGTTGAATGTCCTCAGCAAGCTTCCCCACTTGAATCCTGGTTTAATCTTATTCCTCCTATGCCAATCCTGAAAAAGAGAAAAGTGATTTAGTCACTACCTCTTTGATCACAATCTGCTCTATGAGAAGTTTGTATTTTTCTTTTTGTACCTTTGCATTGTCCTCCTCGAACATCACTCGAATTTCATCTTTCTCCTTCTTCACAACTCAAAGTTTCTCTAATACCTCCTCCTTTTATTGCTTCAAGGATTTTGTAGCCTGCTCCTTTTCTTCCTGGGATCAAGAAGTAGAGCCTTTGTTGCATCTGCTAATATTCGTAATTGGGCGGGCTCATCCCCCAATTCTGCAATTTTTGACAAAGAAGGCGCAGTAGGTACAACGTGGCTTGAATGGATGGTTTGTTGTATCTCCTTCATCTCCTTCTCTATTCTTTCATACAACGTCTCATGCTTTTCTCCATAGCACTACAAGATATCCTCTGAAGCATCCTCCACATCTATGATGATTAGATCAATGTCATCCTCTGTGAGCATGGACTTCATCTTGGGCTTACTGGTGCACGTCTTCTTTCTTGATGAGGGTTTCTGTGAAGAAACCTTTCACTTCTTCGATGTTTCTGCCTTGGTAGGGGGATCCTTTCACGGTGTGACTTTTCCTTTGTCTTGATTTTCTCCTTATTCCCCTCCTTCTTCTTGGTTCACTTCGTCTCTACCTCCTCTTGCAGGTGATTCAGACCTGCTTTCCTCTGAGGCATTGTCCTCGTCATCAATTTCTATGTTCTATACTTCCTCCTTTTTATTCTTTTTCTTCACGCTAGTTTGTCCATCATGTTCGACCTAGGTGACCAAGGGACTTCCAATGATGTCGAGGTCGTAGAGTTATGCATCCTCAACTGGTACAAGTAACTCTGTTGGAAATTCTTTGGTGATCTCCTCTATATATTCATCGGTCAACTTATAATACGACTGCAATTCGTCCTTATTCTCATCCTTGCATGTGGTGATGTAGATAAAGTTTCAATCTACACATAAATTCACTAGCGGTCTATATTGGTGCAATGTATTCAATGTTATGCGTGGAAATGCTTCAATAGCATGCTTCAGATGCTGGTAGTAATCATGGAAGACAATGTTCAACTGCCACTGCTTCGACGTATCATTTGTATACCACAAGGTGGAGAACCTTGCGGCCAATGGATCCAATGGCTCCACTTCTGGAAATGTCGCTCCTTCAGGCATATGCCAAGTGACAAATGTGATCAGTACCAGTAACCAACTGAAATGGAATTCTTAGCCCTGATCCTGTGCTTCACGACAGTCCTTCTCCAACTCATTGACGAGGTAACTCACCCAGTTCATTTGCATCCCCTCCACTCACTTTCGTGTGAGGTCTACTACAACTCCAGTGACCTGCGTTAGACGGTTCTTTCTGATGATCTTGTCAGCTATAAGCTAACAAGATAGGTGCACTGTGCCATCCTGGATGGAGGCTACCTTGTAGCCTCGATTGACCTTCTCTACATCACCATAATCCTCCTTTATGCATTGTGCTAGGGAGCGATCTAGAGTCTTCCCTGGGTAGAACTATTGAGGTTCTAGTCCCTACATGATCAGTCCTATGATGAGGTGGATCAGTGTCAGATCCACAGTGACGCACCTGTCAAGCCATAAATATCCTTCGTGATGGCATGAAAGTAGGATTTTCACGCAGGTGTTAAACTCTTGATGTCGGCCAAAGTGAGGGATCTTCATTACCTTCAAGATCGTTGATTGCACGAGCTCCTTAATCCACACCTGGGAGACTATGTGTGGCTTCTTCCCAATCATCTTCATCAAATACCTATGTGGCGTGAGCATCACGTAGTTATTCCTATTTATAAGGTTAAATTTGTTGTTCTTCAGAGCTGGGATGTGTCCTAACTAGGGTCCAACTATGCATATCCCCTTTGGGATGTACACAGTGATCAATGTGTACTCAAATTCATGTGGGATACTATCACAGTTTATCACGCCAGCCAAAGGCAGTATACAATCTAGCAAGACCGGAAGGATCTTCTTCGCATTAGCCAGATCATCGCGGTGCTTGATTTTCTTCTCAGTAGTACGACTGGAACGACGTCCAATTGAGGGTGATGCTTGCAATCCTCTAGTTGACAATGCCTGTATTCCTATAGAAATAACTCTCTTAGCCATGAGATCCACGAGAATATCCTCCACACACTTCTCTAATGTGTTATGTTCACTCGACATTCACACTTGTAATAAAATAGATCGGGTAGGCGAGTGGACAAACAAGGTAATCAAATGGATGGTGAGGTCTAGAAATCACAACACGATATGAAATCAATTCTCTGCTAGCTCAGATAATCACAGGTGGAAAAAAGTGGTCCTGGTGTAGCGTCCGATGGGTTAAATAAGCAAGTGTCGTAACGGATTACTCCAACGGGCAGGAATGCATCAATCAATGAGAATCAGTCTATTATGGCATGGTCCCTATTGGGTATGTGTTATATTCTTTGCACGAGTAGTAGCGTTTGAGCGCCTGCGCCGGGCGTGCAGGGGCAGCGGCCCCGAA
>ML792366.1:182207-214523 GCA_009831015.1 Picea engelmannii
AAAATCTGTGAGCATTGAGAAGTTCTCTTGGTGTAGAGGATCCATGGGCATTGTTGCCCTGGATTGTTGACTATGTAACCCTGTAACCCCCTGTGTGCAAAGAAAACAACAAGTGGGAGAATGTTGGGTATGTGTTATATTTTTTGGGCCGACATATTTTCGTCGGTTTCGGGCCGACATATTATCACCGGGCCGACATATTTCTAGGACCACATATTTCCGGGACCACATGATATTAGGTGGTTTTCGGCACATGGTTTTTGCCGATGGTTTTCTATTTTTGGTTAAGGAATTAGGGTTTTGGACTAATCCAGGTCATTGGGTTAGGGTTTTGGATGCCGCTGGCTCCTATATGTATATTGTATTGTAAACAATGTAACACAATTGTATGAATATAATATATGCCAGTTTTCCCGGTTTGGGTTTCCAGGTGAAAAATCTCTGTGTAATGTTTGTATTTGCCATTGTATCTTTTCTGTTCTTTTCTGAATATCAGTTTGTAGTAGATATTGTACAAGGTTAGAATTTACAGTCCCAATGGTCCAACGATGGTCTTTCCATCAATAATTGTGTTTCTATCTGTTCTGGAGCGTTATTCTAACAATCGGGGCGCCTCCAATGGTCATATAGTTTCGCCATGGCAAAGTCCCATTCTGCGTGGTTCTGCTATTTCGGCGAGGTTCAACTTCTGCATATCTTCCTCCTACGAAGTCTTTTCTTGAGCCTCCTATATTTTTTCTAGATTGGCTTTCTTCTTACTGATTTTCCTTGCCTTCGTTCCTATGATCCGAGTCTCTGGATTCATCTTTCCATTATTATGCTTATCTTTTCATAGTATAGTGACTTCATGCTGCTAATGTTCTTTCAAAGGGTTCAAAGGTAATACCTCTTTGCGTACTAGGTCCTGGGTGGACATACTTTCTTCTTGCATGGATAGGTCCTTCAAACCTTCTTGCATTATTTCAAATTTGATAGCTAATTCTCTTGCCCTCTATTTCTTCGACTTATCCTCTTGTTCTTCTATTAGTCGCTCTATTTTTCTGGTTATTAGGTCCCTTAGTTCTTGATTTTTTTGTTCTATGGCTTCCTCCTCTGCTTTTCTTTTGATCTGATCCTTCTCAATCCAAGTCTTTCCCAACAAAAGTGGAAAAGGGGCATTGTTCTCAATAAACTTAATGACTTCAAAATCTTCTTCAGTCGATGTTTCTTGAGAAATCATAGGTACGTTAGTAACTCTTCCACACAGGGTTATCATCTTTCCTTTAAAAAAGCCTATCCTTCCCAATGAAGGTATCATAGAAGGCTTTCCAGTAATTTCCCAAGTTCTTTCTAGCATAATGTTCACATGTGTTTCTTTTCTTCATCCAATACACAGTCTATGTCGAAGTCTTCTATTATTGTGACTATGCATTGTTTTTCTTTCAATATATTTGACAAACTGACATCCTTGTGGTCATCCATTTCTTCTTTTAACTGTACTAACATAGTCTGAGCTTTCTTTGATTCTTTCTCTTTCTGATTTTCTAACATATCCTTAGTCTGTTGACCTTCTTTATAGTTTTCTTGTCTCACATTCATCTTTTCAATTTTAGCAATCATCCTTGGGAAATCCTCAACCTCGTGACCAATAAATTTACAACAAAGACAAATAGGACCTGTACTAGGGAATTCCTTAGCAAGATGTACCGATCTTCTGCAATTATAACACAGTGTTATTCCTCTCTTTCTTTTAAATGAGCCCCAACCTTTCATGTACTGCACACTGGGATCACAGTGATGGATCTGCAATCTACAAGAATTCTTTATAGGTTCCTGCATCCACTTATTAGTCCAAAAATTCTTTCTATGCATAGGAATAACATATTTTTCTCTATTTCCATTAAATTTATTCAGATCAACTCTTTCTTCTAACTATGCCCTAACATTCAAGCTAGGACAAAATCTATCAAACATACCCGGATTCATACTTTTGAAGCAAAAATTTCCACTTATCTTACCTTTACCAGAGAAAAAATATTTAAGATCTTACCTCTTTTCTTCAGATCTGGTTTGTTTCTTAGCACAGAGCTTTGCAAGTCAAGTAGAATACTGCGCACTACAACAACATATCTACACACAAAGATTTTTGTTTTCTTCAGTTCCCAACAATCATAGTTTCAAGTCTCGGCATCAGAACCATTTGTTGGCACATGGTAAGACCCAGGGTTCAACGCTTCAACAATGCACCAACAAAACCCTAACTACTATCCCTTTCGGCAACACCTGCGAAGAAGATGAAGTCTCACCCAAGGTAGAGGCAGGGGGGGTTGCAGGACTTAGGTGTCTACAACCAGGCTGGGACATAGATTTGTGATTACAATACTAACAGAGCACTTAAACAACAATATGCATAAGTTTCTTGAATCTCATTCACATCTCATATTAAACCCTTATTACATATCAACGCAGTAACCATAAAGATCAAGTACTTCCATTCACTTAGCACATAGCATCAGCTTGGATCTAGAATTCATTTATATTTAATACCATCAATCACTAAGCAATGACATTAGATGAATTCATCATACATTATAACAACAACACTAGCAAAGAAACACATAAACAACATCGCACAAAGCACATCAAGACACAGGATATACGTGGTTCACCCCAGTGTGGGGATATGTCCACCAACTTCTTCTTCTTATTTATTAGTCTTCAATCTTCTTAAATTAATCTTCTCCTATGAACAAAGCCATAGAGCCAAACTCCACAAAGGACAGGATATCTATGCATTGCGCACCAGATCCTCCTTCCCGAAATCAGGTCAAGGCATAGAGCCAAGTCCTTGCTAGAATGGAGCCTTACTAACATATCATGCACATAGTCAATCAACCAAATCTATTACATTTCTTGCACTAAGATTCTACTACTTTCTACATTACATTTGTTCCTATATATACTTTTGCAAAAAGTACTAAACATAGGTAAACCCATGGGCCAACATCCCATAACCCATTACATAAACCCTAGTAAACCCTTTGTTCGATCCATAAGCCCGCAAAAGAAGAAAGATCATGTGATCTCAGCTTTGATTGGGCGCTCCATCTTCGACCAGCCTTTCGAAGTCCCAAAAGTGGTCAAACACGACCAATGTTTCCTCAAAACTTGGTCAAGGTCCAACATACTGTGTGCGAGACCCTACTCTACTCGAACAATTCCTATGGGGATGACTTATGGAACGATACTTTGATTTTATTACTTATAATCACATACCTATAAGTTCTAATTATGTATCTAATGCATATGCTAATTATGTTATAGATTGGAATTTGTCACATAACTAAAGTAAAGAAAACACATTCATCCATGTACACATTGTAACATATATAAGTAAAGCCAAGAACCAAAATTTTATATTTCATGTCTTCAAAAAATATGGTGTCATAGTACAAAATGGGGCTCACACCCTAAAAATACATATATGGTCGGTAGATATATGACCATGGAATCAACACTTGTGGCATCAAATGCATATCGTGATAGCATAGTATGACGTTTGCAAGATGTCAGAAGATTCACACCCACACACGGGGCACACCCACCACCTGTTGTTGCATAGCCTCTGGTAGATCCTCCATCTGAACCATAGGAATCTTGTGCATCAAACGAGACCGGTTCCCCTAGTACAAAATATGGTGTCATAGTACAAAATTGGGCTCACACCCTAAAAATACATATATGGTCGGTAGATATATGGCCATGGCATCAACACCTGTGGCGTCAGATGCGTATCATGATAGCATAGTATGACATTTGCAAGATGTCGAATGATTCACACCCACACATGGGGCACACCGACCACCTATTGTTGCATAGCCTCTAGTATATCCTCCACCTAAACCATAGGAATATTGTGCATCAAACGAGACAGGTTCCCTACACATTTTCTATCACTCTATCCGCATCTCCTCCTGCATTCTCATATCCCTGGTTCCTCTATCGATGTCATAGAAATCTTTCGAGTCGTCATGGACCTACATCTACATGAAAAAGTGATTATTAATACTTGATACCATACAAAAATATTTGCGTTTTTTTATTCTTTTTGAAAAAACACAAAAAAATGGAATATACAAAAACTTTTCATACCTATATCACCATAGGAAAAGCTTGGTGGAAGAGGCATATCTATATCCCCTTTGCAGTCGATCCCAACATAGGTTTAGTCATCAATGGTTATCATATGTCGATGCCACCAGGAAAATAATTCATCATTGTAGGTGGTTGGCACCCTACCACTTCCTAACTGCCTCATTATGTCGGTCCACTGTGACATGGTTAGACTGCATGGTCTGTGTGGACTGATCTCCAATCTAGGGCTCAAACCTAGAACCCGCTCAAAGAAAAATCTACACAATATGGATGCAAACCCAAAGTTTCTCTTTCTCCCATGTTTGCAATCCATCAGTTGACTCTTCATGTTATTCAGTAGTGAAGTACATCGGTCATAAACCATGGGTCGAAAACACTCCACTACATAAAACATGAGTGTCCTTGAATCCTGGTGCAACAAGGTCGACCCAGAGATTCATGTAAGGATAATAACAATGATCTTCAAAATCAGGTTCTCAATCGCCCTGATGGGGAGTTGGATCCCTACTTTATATGTATCTGCAACACAGTGGGTGGAAATGCAATCCTCTATGTTCATACCACCCCCTTCCCCCAGGCTTTGAGATTCACCACCTTGCCCCAATGAGACAATCCTATGAGAAAACATATGTCATCCACTTCAATCCTCAATGGTTTCCCATTGATATTTAAGGCCTTTGTCTCTGAATCCCAATAGTTTACGAGCATTTGGAGCAACCTCACTTGAGCCCTCAATCCTTTGAGAGACCAAAATTTATAAAGGCCACATATTTTCAGAGCTATTTGGGCCCCTGCATCTCTTTCCACTGCTACATTTACCTCCTCATGCTACCTCTCTCTCCATTCAAGCACCATCCTGCAAAGGAAAATCATTTTTTTAGTTAAATTCATTAAAAAAATTGTTTGCGGACTTGTACGCGAGATACAGTGTTAACAATCATGTGTAGAGCCACATATATGCGGGTTGGATTTACTTTTACCACGTACATGTCTCCATATACATGACCCGATAAACTATAGCTTGTGTACACCCTAATTTACATATTGTGCCCTCTAAAACTCAAAAATGAGGGCTAAATTGGAAATTTAAACCACTAGAAATGAAGAGGAGGGGAGGGGCACTTAATTGGTCCAGACGATTGTCAATTATGTTGATCGTAGATCCTGCAGTCGACACTTGAAGATTGTGGGAAAAATGGTTTAAAATGCACTATGTGGGTGAAAAACTCAAATGGTATGGTAAAATTATTCATTTTTACTATTAGTGGAAAATTTGTATCCACTTTATATAATTTATGCTAATTTTTTACCTAGTAGACTAATAGTGCAGTGGAAGGAGTTGGTTTTGGTGGTTTTGTCTAGGGATTTTTGCGGTTTCTAGCATCATATCACTTGTTCGTTCCTTCGGAGAGTATTTTCTATCACTAGCATATAGGATAGGTTCTCAATCCATTTTTCATATTTGCATTTTCCTATGACTGTGATCCATATGCCTTAGGTCTGAACCCATTTATTAGCGACACAGAACCTTCTTACTGCTACTAGAAGTGTCGTTATTGAGTGGTAGAGTCTTACCAAACATGGGTTCCCTAGTTAGAACCTCTATGCCATTTGGTTCCCATGCATAAGTTATTCCGTAGGACCGAGAGTCCCTTATAGTTCTGATATGACTTTGTTTTTGAACCTCATATTCTTACCCATAAGCATTTTGACCTTCACCTATGGGACTCCAACCGAGTCTTGTTTAAGCTCTTTTCTGACTTTCTCAAAAGATAAAATATTGTCGAGTGAACTTGACTCTTTCACACTCGTTAAATGGATTTGAAAGGACGTCTATTTGGTGTAATTTTAACCCTTTTCGGACCAAGTAGACTAATTTCGAAAAATGAACACTCTAGTTGATCTTTTAAATACTTGGTTAATTTTTAAGCATGAGTTCATTTACCAATTAGGAATTAATGAAAGAAGAAGAAATTAATGAGATATTATAGAAGCCATAATAAGAAAATGAAGATCATAATGTAAGCACAAAGAGAAGCAAACCATAACAACAAATTTGTTAATTGAGTTCGATAAGATTGCCTACGTCTCTTGGCCTTTGTCTTAGTGGGTGAGGATTTCTTATTTCTCTTCAATTCTTAAAAAGTACATCATAAATGTGTCAAAAGGATTACAAGTTGGTCTTTTTGTGTTTTTCTCGACCTCAAGAATCCAACACAATTGACGGTACTAAAAATGGTTGAGTGTAGCTCCCGGAATTGGCTCGCAAATTTCCCCTCCTCAATGGCTTCCATGCATAAAAATGGATTTGGATTTCAAATTCCTCATCATTTCTCCTATTCTAAACCTCTATTAATGCTTATAATAACCCTTGGTTTATATATATTTGGAGTTGGTATCAACCTCCCAACTTCCTCCCAAGATATGGCCTCAAATTGGGCTCTGGATCCCCCAATATTGGCTAAAATCCATTAAAAACAGGTTTGAAATCATCAAAAATCATAACATAAGGTAAAAAACCCACAAATGGAAAACATGCATGCACTAGCCCCTATCTCTGGACTCTAGGTCACATGGGATAGTTCCATGTTCCCATGGGATAGAAATTGGTGCGTTGGCCCCTTGATTCCTGGCCCATGTGGCCACAGCCCTCCACTCCACATGCCTCCAATTGGCTTAGCCCCAGTCTAGCCCTTTGTCGGTTGGAGATAACCCCATCGATTGGGGCTTATCCCTAACACAGGCAACTACAACCTTTTATATTAAATGTGCCATATATTTAAAAATGAGCACCAATAGTTTATTCCATTGGCGCCCGCGAAGGTCAGGGGTTCAAAACTTGCGGGTAACAAAAAATTTTGACCCAGCCAACATTGACTAAATCTAGGGTGTTTTGGCATAGGGGAAGTCCCAGAGTTCATCTCTAATAGCACACCAACAAGCCCTAACTATTGGCCCTTTTGGCAACACCTGCGAAGCAGATGTAGTCTCACATGAAGTAGCAATAGGGGGTTGCAAGACACAGGTGTCTACAACCAAAGGAAATACAAAGTGGATCTAAAAAAATACTAACACAACAAATGGATATCAATTACCAACTTAAACCCACTTTTCACAGTTATATCTCATATCTAACACCATGATGCAATAACAGAATAACAGAAGGTAAAATAACACAACACCAATCCCACAGAACAAAAAGTTATACGTGGTTCACCCTCTCCCTAGGGCTACATCCAAAAAAATGTGCTTCTTGATATATTATGTGAAAAAATATAGTTCTATCTGCACTCTTAGCTTGCAGATCTCTCTCTCTTTATCTCTCTCCCCTCCCTACACACCCAGCTGCAGGGTTGATCTTCGTACCCAGCTGAAGATCTTACAATATAGAATGTTGTCACACACATCACTTCTCTCTCACACAGTAGTAATCACTCAATCACACAATAAAAATGAACTCTCAACCAACTTATCACCAACCTATCCTAGGTCCTTTATACCTTTATTTATACATTACAGTAACAAACGTCTAGGTGTCTAAAACCCTGGATACCAAAACCCTAGGTTTCTAAAACCCTATGTCAACTTGACCCATACTTCCCGGGCTTCGCCAGCCTGTCTTTCCATCTTTTCTATGAGGTGATCCAAAGCATCCATTGGTGGATTTTTATGCTTGTTGAGTTGTCCATGATCCAACTTCCTTGCTCATCTGTTCTCCTCGATCTTCTCATCCAATGGCCCGTTTTCCCTTACTTCGCTCCTTCTTTTCTGCTTCTTTGACCACTTCAACCCAATCTTAGTCAGTTTTTCTTCTACACAGTTCGTACTTCGTCTTTTCTTTTCCTTTTTCTTTTCTTTCTTTATTAATCCATACCCAAGCCCAACAGGCCCCCAACACTCACCTATGACTCATCCCAAGGCACTTCAGGTTTGAACCTTATGTTTTATTTCGACTTCAAACTGCGCAGGGCAGCCTGTGCTTTATGCTCTATCCCTCCCTTCCTTCCTTGTGCAGACTATCGTTTTTGTGTCTGGTACCCAGTTTCAACTACACCTGGTACCTAGACCCTTCTCCTTCTTATTTTATTGAGAGCTGTGAGGCAGCTGGTTTTCATAGTACAAATTCAACCAACTCACATTCACCAAACCTTCCTTCCATTCTCCCTTCAAAGCCTTCAACTGCACAACTCCTTCCGTGACATAGGAAACCTCATATGGCCCAAGCCAATGTGTCCTAAACTTCCCTGGATGCTTCATGAACTGGTTGTCATAAACCAATACCATATCTCCTTGCTTAAAGGCTTTCTTCTTGATGTGTCTATCATAGTAAGCCTTTTCTCGTTCCTTTTGTACCTACTGATGAAATCCTGCAATAAACCTGTCTTCCTCCAATTTGAACAACTACGTGAGCCTCCCTTGAACAATGCCAGTGTCATCCATATCTGTAAAGGTTGTAATTCTTAGACTAGGAACCAAGTATTCCATAGGTACAATTGATTCTAGACCATAGACCAACTTAACGAGAGTTTGCATTGTCAACGTCTTGCAAGTGGTTCTATAGGCCCATAATACCGCGGGTACTCTCAAATCCCAATCGTCCCTGTTTACACTGCAAATCTTCGCCAGCATTGTCTCCAAGATCTTATTGAAGGCTTCAACCGTACCATTCACCTATGGATGGTATGGAGTGCTCTTCTGATGGTGAACCTCAAATTCTTGAGTCAAGGCTTCAATAGTGTTATTAATAAAATGTGTGCCTTGATCACTCATCAGGATCTTTGGACATCCAAACCTGGTTATGATATCATCAAATATGAATTGTGCAGTTGTAGTTTCACTACAGTCCTTGATTTCTCTTGCTTCTGCCCATCTTGTCAAATACTCTGTCGCAGTGATTATGTATCTTTCTCCTATGCGCTTTCTTGGTGGATTGATAGGTCCCACGAAATCAATTTCCCATTTCTCAAAGGCTTGTAAAGTTAGTTGAGGTGCTAAAGGCATCTTATGTCTTCTGGAAGGTTTTGCAACTCTTTGGCATATATCGCGGGCTCTGTAGTATTCCTTAGCATCTTTGTGTAAAGTGAGCCACCAAATGCCAGCTCTGAGAACCTTCTGCGTTGTTTCTTTCCCTACATAGTGTCCTCATGCAATGCCCTCATGTGCTTCTTCCAGAATCAGTGGTCTCTCTGCCTCCATAACATATCTCCTTAAAATATCATCAGGTCCCATCTTGTATAGTTGTCCAGCTATGAGTGAAAAATCTGCAGCACAAACTACCAACTGTTTCTTTTGAATGATTGTATATTCGCGAGGTACCATTCCTGTTGATAGGAACTGGACTATCTCAGAAAAGTGATCATAGACCTTTCTAATGGCCAAAAACTATGCATATGGCAGTGTATCCTCCAGACTTGTAGGTTCCTCTCCATGATCTAACCTAGACAAGTGGTCAAATCCCTTATTCATTCTTCCTGGCTTGACCACAATCTCAAAAACATATTCCTGGAATAACAGAAGCCATCTACATATTCTTCCCCCCAACACTGGCTTGTTGACTAGGTATTTCAATGCAAAGTGATTAGTGAACATCTTAAAGTGTCCTCTCGGCAAGTAGTGTCGAAATTTCTGCAGCGCATACACCATGGCTAAACCTTCCCTCTCAATGGTAGTGTAATTTATCTCAGTTGTTGAAAGCTTCCTTCTAGCAAAGGCTAATGGGTGGTCAATATATCTTGCTCTTGGCTATGCTAACACTTCTCCTAATGAAATGGATGAGGCATCGACATGCACATGAAATTCCTTACTCCAATCTGGGAAAACCAGAGTAGGTGCAGTGATCATTTTTTGTTTCAGTGTGTCGAAGCTCTATTGTCATTCTTTTGTCCATTGAAACTGACAATGTTTATTCAACAACTTCTCCATGGGTGTTGTAATATTTGCATATCCCTTAATGAACTTTTTGTAGTATCCAGTATGTCCCAGCGCAGTGCACAACTGTCTTACTGAAGTAGGAGGAGGTAAATCAACAATAATGGCAATCTGGGATGGATCTACCAGCAACTCCTTCTTACATACAATATGGCCTAGCAACACTCCAAAGGGTGAAAAGAAGATGCACTTCTTCAGGTTTAGGGAAATATGACATTGCCTGCACTTATCCAACATTAGTCTTAAACATTCAATACGATTTTGCAATAAGCTGAACACAGTCCAATCATCAAAAATGTATGTAAAAAATACTTGAATGCTTCGACCACCACCCTAGAAAATATGGTTGGTGCATTCTTCAATCCGAAAGGAATCACTGTGTACTGGTAGGATCCCCATTCTATTTGAAATGTGGTCTTATGGTGATCTTCCTTGGCAATCCTGATCTGGTGATAACCCGAAAATCCATCTGTGAAAGAGTAAGCTTCATGTCCTCCCACATTATCTAACACTTCATCAATAAATGGTGTAGGGGATGGATCATGTAAACATGCATCATTCAGTTTCCTCAAGTCTACATAGATTCTGATCTCTCATGTCTTCTTATATTGAACCACCATAGGGCTAATCCATTATGTCTCTTCAACAGGTTCTATGATTCTTGCTTCCAACATTATGTCTAGTTCAATCTTGAATTTCTCCTTATATTTGGGATTCAATATATAGGGTCTCTTCTTGACTGGCCTTGCATCTGGTTTCAAGGGAATCTTCATCTCTCCCATGGACCCTTTAATGCCCTTCATATCAGTGAACTTGGTTGGAAACAAGTCATGATATTCATGCAGTAGTTCTGTGATCTTATCAATAGTGGCATCATCCCAATAATCTACAACGTTTGCGAGCTTAGGGGCTTGATTTGTTCCAATGTTAACTTTCTTGATTTTGATTGGTTGTCCAATAAAAGGTAGTTCAACTCCTGGTCCTTGTATCTCTCTCTGTCCTTTTGTTTCTACAATTTTCACATTCCTAGGATCATCATCTTCATCAACATTGATATTGTAATAGCCTTGCAGTCTTTGAAGAGGTGTAGTCCATTCATCCTCTTCTTGCTCCAGAGGGAGGTTAGGTGCCTCCTCAAATACTTTTTGTCTCGCAACTTGTAAGGCTTGATCTATTATAGGGTATTGACTTTCAAATAAAAATGTGGCTACAAAATTATGAGTCATACCTTTCCAATCTGCAGTGGTGAGGCGCAGTTCCACTTGTAGATACCAATTGATAGGCGTTGTATCCAAAGTGTTAATGAATTTATGCACCCACTGCTCTTGAGGAATGTTTCTCTAGGCTTCCTCGCAACTTCGCACATGGCTCTTCGAACATCTTTGACATATGTATCTAACTTTGCACCATTATGTTTGTTTTGAGAATCGCAATGTCATCAAAGTGCAACATTGCACCCAATTCACGATTTTCTTCTTGTGTGTTCCCCACCATCTCGTTGGTGTTTCTTTTAAAGCTTCATCCAGTGCCAACATTCGTTATTGTACTGGTACAATTTCTTCAAATTCAAGTAAGAAAGCTTCTAAATGATTTAAACCTTCAAATGTGGGCAGATTGCTTACTTGTGTGTCGATCCAGCGAACTTCCCTAGTCAATCTAGCACACCTCCACGTAGAAACTTCATACATTTTGTTCTTCCAGTTATCTAGTGCTTCTTATGAATCTGATGAACATGCGTTGTCACTTCGCCAACTTAAATTCCCATTTGTTGTAGGATTAATGTAATCATGTTTTCTTGCTGTGAATTTATATATATTATGTAACTCGTATGCGTGGTCTTCTTCCCTGATGGGATATGTGTATCTGTGACCTTCATCAGGATCCAGAGGTGCAACGAACCTAAGGCCATCACCTTCAAATGTCATTATTCTTTTATTTAATTCAACCACGGTAGAATTATTGAAATCCTAATCAATTCCTAACAGTGCAAGATAAGGACAACTATCATCAACTATCTCAATCACCTCGAAATCCACAAATTTCCTTACCCCGTCGATGTCCATAGGGACATGCTCCATCATTCCAAAGGGGCTTACTGCCTACTGATTATCCATCCTAATCCTGATAGGGGAATAGATCAACTTAGGTTTTCCCATCAGTGCCCAGGTCTACTTTTTCATAACATTGACTTTTGACCCTAAGTCGAGGACCACATAATCTATATCATAATCTCCAATCTGAGCATCAAGGTGTAGTTCCTTATTTTTCCTTCTCTTTTTGGATACTTGATGTACTTCTCTATTTAGTAAAGGATATACCTTCCCTGGTTCATATTGTTGGATCAAGTTTTGTAGTTCTTGTATGGCTCTTTCATCCTTAATCAAATCAATGAACGTATACAAGAAACTAACAATCTTTCTTACCTCTTTTCCTTCTCGCGGTGATGCAGACTAATCGAATGCCAACAACATCCCACATTATCTCACTTTTGGTAGTGCCATTGAAGAAGAAGCCTGATCTCCTCCAAATTCTCTTCTTGCTTCTTCAAACATCTATTTTTATTTCCTCAGATCAAACTCTTGTGTCTTCTCTTCAGGTCTTTTGACCCTAGATTCTTCTGTAGTCTTCCCTGGGGTCACTCTTTCTTCGCCTGTAGTAGCACCTCCTCTAGTAATAAAAATGAATCTAGGATCCTCTCCACGAGGTTCTGCTAAGATTAATTATACTTTCTAGTTTCCTCATCATCTCTCCTGAAGCTTGGCTAACAACATAGGGCAATCTTCGATAACATGTTCAAATGAGTTGTAGCAACTGCAAGTGGTACAAGGGTTCTGACATTCCCTTGCCAAGTGTCCTAGTTGTGTGTAGTTACAACAAATTATCTGACCTCAACCTAGACCCATGCCTCCACCTCATCCTCTTCCTCTGGATCCACTACGAGGGTTAAAGTTTTCTCTTCCTGGAGAGTTAAATTGCGTAGCATTTCCTTCCTGTTGTACTTCACCTTGAATTTGATATGTGTCTCTTGATATTTCATGCAGGAGATATTAAGGCTTACAATCCTTCTCATCATGCCCCACAGATTTACAGAATGTGCAGAAGAGGTTTGTAGGTGTTTGAACATATTTTTGCATGTAATATCATTCACCGAGGTGATGCATATTTCTACATACCTCACACCAAGGTAGAGTAACCTACTTCAAAGGGCTCGGAGCTCCAGAGGCAAAGTACTCATGAAATAGGGGATAATGCTCCTTATCATGACCCTCTGATTTACATATGATACACCAGATGTCTTCTCTTTTATCTTTTCCCTTGTCTTTCTTCGTATCTTTGACCGATAAGGATAAGCTAGTTAGCTGACTCAAAATTTGACTCATACTTGAGTTGGATTCTCCCATAGGGGTTGATTCTAGTTTCATGGAAATATCCAATGCCTCAACCTGCGAAGCAACCTTCTGTTGCATCATAGGAACTCTGATGTGTGGTAAGAGGACAACAATGAACCATTCCTTGTTCTACTCATCTGGAATATGAAAAATCAATCAGCCTGTCAAGGTCTTAAACCTCTGATCAAATTCCCAAACAGGTTCATCTACTTTCTGCTTGATTTTTTTCAGTTTTGTAATGCATTGCGACTCAGACTTGGGTTTCTTGAATTCTGCACTCAACATAGTCTTGATCTCGTTCAGTGGTTTAGGCTGTGCAACTCCAGTAAAAAAATTCATGTGTCATCTTAGTGCGCAGTCTCTCAAGGTAGTACTAAACTTATCTCTCTTAACTTCTTCGTCACTGAAATTCTTAATCCTCCACATAGCTTCACATAAAAACTAATGTTGATCAGGATCTTCAAATCCATATCCTCTAAAGATAGGTAGCCTCACTTCATCTGCCATAGATATTCCTAGGTTTCCTGACTGAGTATGTATTGAACTGTTGGTAACAGTGCTCTGAGTGCTCTGGTAACTCTAACTACTCTGGTTACTTAAACCTGCTAAAATGACAGGGGGAGTAGTAGTACTTATTTTGACAGTCAGCGCAGTTCCTGAATTTTCTGATTCTCCTTGGCGAGGTTCTTCAGTCTTCCCTTCCTATTCGCAAGAAAACTCTGAATGTTCCTCATTCAGTAACTCTTCTTCTTCTCCACTGTAGAACCATTCATCCTGTGCCAGTGGATCGTGAACCTGCTCAAACAGGTTCACCAAAGGAACTTCTCTAAATGATCTCACACTGTGAATGTGTCCAACCTCTATGTCATTGTTGTTGTCTGAGTTCTTGAACATTATCCTTTCGATCTGACCAACTAGTATATCTTCAAGATGTTCTTCTCATGCAGTAGCATCTTGATCTTCAACTTCAAAAAGTGTAAAATATTTCCTCTATCTCCCTTAAAGAAATATATCTCTACTTGTATGACTCTACTCTATCAATAGAAAACTCGATGATCTACCCTCCAATGGTGCTATCAAACCAGTGATCTAATTCTCTTGACACGGCGTTATCAACTCTCTTGACCTTATTGATCAACGCTGACATCCAAACCACATGTGGTCTAAATCGGATCTCAAACTAGGTATCTGCTAATCTGGCTAACCACTCGTATAGCTCCTTATGAATTCCTCCAAAGAAACTCTCATGTATATCGGTAAAGATATACTTTCCCAACTAGTCTTCTATGCTAAGATTAGGATTCTTATTCTGAGCGTCAACGAAGTCATTTTCTTGTTGTTCTATCCACTTATGAATCTTTGTCTTCGATGGAAACCACCTTGACATTCCCTCAAAAAGATCTTGGTCCCGACAACGAAACCATTTGTTGGCATAGGGGCAGACCCAGGGTTCAACTCTAACAACGCACCAACATGCCCTAACTACTGGCCCTTTCGAAAACACCTACGAAACAGATGCAGTCTCACCCGAAGTAGCAATAGGGGGTTGCAGGACACAAGTGTCTGCAACTAGAGGAAATACAAAGTGGATCTAAAACAATAGCAACACAACAAATGGATATCAATTACCAAATTAAACCCACTTCCCACAGTTATATATCAGATCTAACACTATGATGCAATAACAAAATAACAGAAGGTAAAAGAACACAACACCAATCCCACAGAATAACAAGATATACGTGGTTCACCCTCTCCCTAGGGCTACGTCCACAAAATTGCGCTTCTTGATATATTATGTGAAAACATGCAGTTTTATCTGCACTCTTAGCTTGCAGATCTCTTTCTCTTTCTCTCTCTCCCCTCCCTGTGCACCCAGCTACAGGGTTGATCTTCACACCCAGATGAAGATCTTACAATATAGAATGCTCTCACACACAATACTTCTCTCTCACACTGTAGTAATCACTTAATCACACAATAACAATGAACTCTCAACCAACTTAGCACCAACCCATCCTAGGTCCTTTAGACCTTTATTTATACATTACAATAACAAACGTCTATGTGTCTAAAATCCTAGATAAAAAAAAAACCCTAGGTGTCTAAAACCCTAGGTCAACTTGACCTGTACTTCTCGGGCTTCGCCAACCGGTCTTTCCATCTTTTCCACGAGGTGCTCCAAAGAATCCATTGGTGGATTTTTCCTCTTACTGAGTTGTCCATGATCCATCTTCCTTTTTGATCTGTTCTCCTCG
The DNA here is from genome assembly GCA_009831015.1 of Picea engelmannii. Lineage (NCBI taxonomy): Eukaryota > Viridiplantae > Streptophyta > Pinopsida > Pinales > Pinaceae > Picea > Picea engelmannii. The sequence continues at coordinate 197,917 of ML792366.1, forward strand.
ATCTTCTTGTCCAACATCCCGTTTTCCCTTTCTTTGCTCCTTCGTTTCTACTTCTTTGACCAATTCGACCCAATCTCAGTCAACGTGTCTTCTGCATAGTTTGTACTTCGTCTTTTCTTTTCCTTTTTCTTTGCTTTCTTTCTTAATCCATAACCAAGCCCAACAGGGTGCCACATGGCACCCTTTGATTGGGCCACGTGTCACCACATGATTCTTCCGTACCATACAGTCAGCGTACATTTAGTGCAGAGTTAACATGCACAGTTAGCTACCATGTCATTATCGTACAACCCAGTAACTTGTCTAGTCATATGCCACGTCAGCATCCATATAGCCTAGTTACCCTGCCACCTCAACATTTGTACAACCCAATCACCCTACCACATCAGCTTCTATACAGCTCAGTCACCCTGCCATGTCAACATATGTACAACTACCTGTCATCTTTTCTACCATGTGTCAGCCTATCATTGGTCCACATCATGTATAGACTACCACCTGTCATCTGTACAATGCCACATGTCAAATCCATACTGGTCCAACTCAACCCTAAAATGCCAAATTAGAGTGACACATGTCACCTCCTAGTGATGCCATGTCAGCATGATGATGTCATCATGATGTCATGCTGACATCATCTATCGTACTTCTGACGTCAATATTACAACCTATTGACTTTGACTAGTTTGACTTTTTACCTATTTAGGAAATCAGTCAGAACGCGATATCTTTTGCATACGACGTCCATTTGCGGAAAAAACTATATGGACATAATCAATGTGACGAGTCAAATGCAATGGCGTTGGTTTCATCTGATTACAATAATTTGTATTTTTAGGCCTTCCTGGATCCATTTGGATCATGCTTCCCCACTAAGACCTTTTCTTCTTCCAAAAGGGTATTACCCAGTCATCAAGTGCGGGATAGGACACCCCACTTGTTCTTTGTCTTTAAACTTTGTCCTGTGCACCTTTCACATCAAGATCAATTGCAAAACAACCATGACAACTGACAACATATTGTTAGCCACTTGTACTCTTTCACATCTTACTAAATCCACTACCATCCATGTTGAAAACATTAGCAGTGATAACATCATAAATATTAATACAAATAAGCTATTATGTTTGTAGTACTTGCACAACCTTAGCTTATCTTGAAGCAAAGTATGATTGAACTTCCATTCTACAACCATATCACATTCATGCTTAATATAAATTGCTTGATTTGGCACAATTATAGGTGTGTTTCTTGCATAAGTTGCCTTCCTTAATTCTTCCATTGTTTGAAGAGATTGATTTTCTTTTAAGTGATGAGCATGTACAACATATTCATTGCCTTCTTCAGTTAAGTGATATTGATTATGTTCCATGTAGAATATTTTTTTGCGATCATACAAATAAGGATTTATTAAGACCATTCCACATTCATTAAGTGGCATCACATCACATGTTACCTCATCCACAAACTTTGATGAAATTGCAAACTTCAAAGTGCATTGCTTTGTTATGTGCAATTTATGAATGTTTCTTATCCATTTGAGTGAGTAAGGTTTATGATGCATCTTAGTGTTTAATCCCAAATGTTTAACCACTTCCTTTGAAATCAAGTTAGGTTGAGACCCACTATCTATCAGTGTATCGATCTTAGTATGTTTCATTATCACTCTTATGTGAAACAATTTTCATCTAGAATCATATCCATCACCAATTTTACCTATCAAACCAATGGTTGTGATCTTAGTCTCATAACCTGAATCATACCCAAAGTTTTTTTTTCGTGTTTTTGCTGCAACTGTTTGCCTCCCTTTCCTTTCTTTGAACCATTTTGGTCTCTTCTCGGGATGCAATTTCTAGCAATGGTTATTATCATGCCCTTATTTCTTGCAATTATTGCAAGAGAGATTCTCTTCCCTGCTTTTCGTTGAGTTTGTTTTCTTTCCATTCCCCTTCATTTTGTCCCCTTTCCTTGAAGATGATTCCCCTGATACACCAACTCATGTTTTCCTTGATTCAATGTATGTTGCTTGAACAGAAACCTCATCAAGATGAGTAGGTCCAAAGATAAATACATTGTTATGAATATGTGCAGGTAAACCTTCTATATACTTCATAAGAGTTTCTTGGATATGTAATGGAATGTTGAACATTAATGACATCTTACGAAACCCATCTGTGTATTCTTGCACCGTTTATCCCTTTCTTAGTTTAATACCTTGCCATTCAATTAAATCCTTCTCTTTATAACCCAAGAGATAAAATTTCTTTCTAAGTGAAAAAACAAAATCTTTCCATGATGGAATACATTACCAAATTGTTGTGTGCCATTTTTCAACTTACTTTACCACCAGATAAGTGTTGTGTCTGCAAGACAAAGCGATGCCAATTTGATTTGAGTCGCCTCATCCTTGATTTGTTGCACACTAAAATAAACTTCCATCTGTATGACCCAATTATCAAGCCTCTCATCATTGACTTCACCATCATACATAGGCAATTCAAATTTCACATCAAGCTTAAGTAGAGGCATATAATGTTTATTTTTATGGGACTGTTTTCTTGCAGTGGATTTTGAACTTGTACTTGAAGAAGAATAAGCTGATGGAGAAGAAGGAGGTGAAGGAGGAGGTTTAGGAGGATCCTCTCCTTCTTCACTTTTGTCTTGTTTGGAAGATTCCCCTTGGAAAGGCGTCTTTCATTCCAATTAATCCTCATGTAATACCTTTACCATCTTAGACATGGAAAATAAATTCTTTTGCAACTCTATCTTGTTATGAGACATGCCTTCTTCCGATACCATATCCTCACTTTGTCAAATCCTCTTTCTAGATCCAATCTCAGGATCCCCTTCTACAAGCTTTCCTTCACCATGATTCAACTTTTCCATGGTAATCATGCAAACTCAAAAACCAACCGTCAACTTGCTCTAATACCACTTGATTTGAAATTATCTTTTAAAGACTTGGTTAAGTTTTAAGCATGAGTTCATTCACCAATTAGGAATTAATGAAAGAAGAAGAAATTAATGAGATATTATAGCAGCCATAATAATAAAATGCATATCAAAATGTAAGCACAAATAACAACAAACCATAACAGCAACGTTGTTAATGGATTTTGGCAATATTGCCTACGTCTTTGGGCCTTTGTCTCAGTGGGTGAGGCATTCTTATTTATCTTCAATGCTTCAAAAGTACATCAGAAAAGTTTCAAAATGATTATAAGCTGGTATTCTTGTGTTCTTATCGACCTCAAGAATCCAACACAACTGACGTCAATAAAAAAAGTTAAGTGTAGTTCCCAGAATTGGCCCGCAAAGTTCCCCTCCTCAATGGCTTCTCTGCATAAAAATGGCTTTGGATTTCAAATTCCTCAGCATTTCTCCTGTTTTGAACCTCTCTTAATGCTACTAAGAACCCCTGGTTTATAAATATTTGGATTTGGTATCAACCTCCCAACTTCCTCCCAATATCTGGCCTCAAATCGAGCTCCAAATCCACCAATATTGGCTAAAATCCATTAAAAACAGGCTTGAAATCATAAAAAAATCATAACATAAGGTAAAAAAACACACAAATGGAAAAAATGTTCGCACTAGCCCCCTGTCTTCGAGCTCCAGGTCACATGGGATAGGTCCATGTTCCCATGAGCTAGAAATTGGTGTGTTGGCCCCTTGATTCTTGGCCCTCGGTCGTTGGCATGGTCCATTTGGCCACGACCCTACACTCCACGTGCCTCCAATTGGATTAGACCTTGTCTAGCTCCTGGTCGGTCGGGGCTAGCCCCTACTGACCGAGACTTATCCCCTAACATGCGCAACCGCAACCTTTTATATTAAATGTGCCATATCACTAACAAGGAACACCAATAGCGTAGTCGGTTAGCCCAAGGAGTTTAGTCCATTAGCACCCGTGGAGGTCGAGGGTTCAAAACTTGCAGGTAACAAGAATTTCTGACCCAACAAACATTGGCTAAATCTGGGGTGCCACGTGGTGCCCTTTTATTAGGTTGCATGTCACCTTGTGATTCGTTCGTACCATACAGTCAAGGTACATTCAATGCACAGTCGACTACCACGTCACCACCATACAAGCCAGTCACATGTCCAATCAGTTGCCACGTTAGCATTTGTACAGCCCAGTCACCCTGCCATGTCAACATCCGTACAACCCCATCATCTTGCCACGTCAACATCCATACAAGCCCATCACCCTGCCATGTCAACTTCCATACAACCACCTGTCTTCCTTACTACCACGTGTCAGCCTGTCATTGGGCCACATCATATATGGACTGCCACGTGTCATCTGTACAGTGCCACGTGTCAAATCTGCACTAGTCCAACTCAACCCAAAAAAACCAAATTCGAGTGGCATGTGTCACCTCTTGGTGATGCCACATCATCATGGCATCAAGGTGATGTCACCTATCATACTACTGAAGTTAGTAGTACAACATGTTGACTTTAACCAGTTTGACTTTTTTGCATGTTTGGTAAATCGGTCAGAATGTGATATCTTTCGCATACAAGGTCCATTTGCGAAAAAATTTATATGGTCAGAATCAGCGCGATGAGCCAGATGCAATGTCACTAGTTTCATCCAATTCTAAGAACTTTTATTTTTAGGCCTTCCTAGATCCATTTTGGATCACTAGTCAACATTGGATAGAAGAGTTCTTCTAGATATTGTTTTATGATTTTTCGGGCCTAGGGGACTAAATTTAAAAAAAAGGACATTCTTTGGAGTTAATTTGTAATTGCATTTCATCCTCCTGCTTTCAGTATTGAGCCTATTTTTGTTTCTCTCTTTCTCGCTATAATCCTCTTACCTCAACAATTTTCATGACCAGCCAAGCAAAGCCTTGTTTATACCCTTTGCAACTTAACACCTTGTACCCTAAGAAGAAACATTCCCCCGAGTGTCCATGCCCTGCATGCACTTCCTTGCATTAAGCAAAGGTATGTTCCACTATTTGGAGCTATTTTCTTACTCATGACACTCGTTTCCTCCCCTGTATCATAGCATTCATTTTCCTATGAAAAAACAAAAAAATAAGGGAGGGAAAAGAATATCATCTTATATCAGTTGTAGTTGTGTCACCTTTGAGCAGAAGTCAAAATTTTGAGTCCACTTGTCATCCAAAGTTTGGGTTTACCATGACCTTACGAATTTGAGCTCGTTACTTAGAATTTACTCCTCCGACTGGTTATTCTTCCAGTCCCTATGGACATTTTCATTGATGCCTCTTATATCACAATGTTTCATCATGAAGTCTATGCTGCCAAAGTTCTCCATATGTCTCATGCTCTTGTTCAAAGGAATTCTATAAGCCTGTGTCGGCCATTTCTCATAACTCTTGACTTTGCATGTCGGCCATACCCTTAGTGTGTTTCAGAGTTACATAAAGTTGCAGTCCTACCATGTACCCTGGTCCTACTTTCATTATAGGTAGGTAACCTTGAACCCAGTAGTCGACATCTCCTTATTGGTCGTTGACCGGGGGGTTTCCCTTGTGTTCGACGACAAGAAATCTATTCACACATTGGGATTCATGTAGTTTCTTGGATACCATTAGCCTTATTGGTGGTTTCCTCACCTTTTTCAGCAGTCTTCCTTATTGGCTGCTATTCAAAGGGTATTTTTCATGCACTACTTACATCTAGTCATGCAAAAGACGCATAAGGTCGTTGGTTTGTGAACATCTTGTTCATCTGAGTTCCTCCAAATCATCAAGTTATTTCTTTGTACCTCATACTGACTAATGGGATATGCCTTAATTCTCTCCTTTCAGCGGGTCTCCTTCCATTGACTTCAGCTCATCTATTCTAGAAATGATACCTGGAGTCCTATGAGTACCTAGAGGCTTGTAGTCATCAGTGGCATGAAATCGCGCCATCGACAGTCTGGAATACATCAATGTGTCATGATCAATGGATTATTCAAGTGTTCTATCTCAACACCTTTATTCACACTTGTAAGAATGTACTCGGTGCCTTGATACCTACTTTCATTATCGGTAGGTTGTCTCGTGTTTGTTAATGGTATACCTTAATGACCAGTAAGCAAACAAAGTCTCATTGTGTTCGACATCAAATCCTTTTTTCACATAATGTATACTAGCACCTTTGGCGGATAGTGTAGAAGACATTCAACTTACAGTAGTAGCATTCTTATTATGTTGTTGTCTTTCATTGGACCAGTACCTTTATGACTTTAGTGATCAAGGGAGATCAGATTGTACTCCATTGTGTACAGATATCTTTAGATTGATTTTGAGACTAGTTTTCCATTGGGCCTTGTTCATGACTATGATAGCATATGGCATGTGTCTACTTCGTATTGCCTATCCAAGGCCATGAACAACTATTTGGTATATTTCAACATGGATCTGCAGTGTAATTCAAATTAGCAGTCATGTGTACAAAGTCATTATGGATTTTAATATTCTCATGAGAAACTAGCACTTCCAACTGAGTCTCCATTACTCCACTTCTGGGAATTATAATGTAATTCAGCCATCACAGATACTCCTTTGACCTCACACATTAGGGGGCATATTTTATAGAAATTTTTTTCTTACCCCATGCACCTTGCTTGGATGGCCTTTCCATTTCCTTATGCAAACTTGAAGTCTCCTTTTGTACTTCCCATAGCCAAAAAATTATATTTTTCCACATATATGTGCCCTACCAATTAGATAGCATGCGTATACACAGGTTGCACCACTACAGCCCACGTACATCAAGTTTGGTGCTCAAAATTAAACATTATGTCAGGTTTCCATGTCAAGTCATGAGATCCATGATCCTTGACCTTCCATATACTAGAAACATTCTGACTTGGCCCTTCAGTTCCATTTGGAGGATAAATTGAGCCATATCCAAGTCATGGAGAGGAGAGAATTCAAATTTTGAGAGAAAAGATACTCTAGAGAAATTTTCACTTCACATTGAGTCTGCATCCCTTTATCCTTTAAAGTCTGAACTCATTGTTCATCCCCCAAGTTCTTCCTTCTTTCATGGAGAACCTCATTGTCTCCCTTATATGAGCTTGCCTTTGGTGGAGGATTGAAGTGGTGGAGGTCCAGCTAGAAGGGACTTATTTTCTCGATTCCAAGACATGTCGACACAGAATTTTGTCACTTGTATACTTATGTTGATTGTTTTAATAGAAATACTCTTTTCTCGTCCAATTGATATCTTGAAAATATTTGAATTATTATTCCATGGGAGTATTTATCATGTATGATAATGGATTATGATATTTTATATGCTAACATTATATATTATCACCATATTCTTGCATATATTGGTTTTTGAGGACAAGTTGTAGGTATAAAGCTTTGAGTTGCATGTTCAACGGTGGTCTTCATTGAATTTCAAGACGAGGTAGGCTCTTGATCTTGCCTTGATAGCATTTTCATTTATATAGCATACTTGGGATTAGAGTTGATTTCTGCAGTCATTCTGTATGTTTTGGTTTACCTCATGACATAGATATATTTTCCTCGTAACAAGGGGTTACAAGGGTGGCCAACAATGAGTTCTTAAATACCACTTGTATTTCCTGCATGTATTCTTCCCCGACCATGGATTTAAGTGTTTAACAATAGATCATTGTAGCTTTAAGACACCAGAATATATCTCTACCATGAAAAAAAAATTACCCACAGTTTCTTGACTGTTGACGTAGGTGAAGCTACAAGAAGGAATACAAATTTTCTAGGGCCCAAAAGTGCTTGCACCCTAGAAATTATCCTCCTCAAGATTCAATCCCTAAGGCCATAATGTGCTAGCACCTTAGTGATTGATTCCTACCTCTTGGTTGCAACTAGATCAAGTTCCAAGACTAGTTGTGTTTGTTGTTATAAAGACTCCATAGCCCTAAGGCACTAATCATTAAAGTTCTCTTGTGGTGAAAGTGATCAAAAAATTCTTTATTCTCAATCTCTCAAGCTATCTACTAACTTAACTACCACTAACTTGAGCTAATTCAATTGTAAACTTGTTGTTGTTGCAAAATCTTGCTACATCCATCTTAAAACACTTTTGTTTGTTGCATACATTGATCAAAAGGTGGCCTAAACTTACGATAAATTGCATAGAACAATTGGTTATTATTATACTAAGTTTATGTTGAATTTATATTGTCAAATGTTGCATTTCTGAGGAATATTTATTGTTTTTGTTACAAACGTGTACTTGTTGTTATAAATTGTTGTATTGCTGCAATTTTGTACCAACTATAGCAAATTATCTTTGTCCAATGTCTTATGAGGTTTTGATTGCATGTTTATACTTGGAAATCAATCAAATATATGTTGATGATTTGGGTTTGTTGTCATTGATTTCAACCCTTGAAGAAAGTCTGGTAGCTTCAATCATGATCATGATCAATCAAGGCATAAATTCAGAAGGACTACACCACAAAGAATATCATTCACTCCTAGGTATGCAAATTTATTTTATGGTCATTATTTTTATTGTACTAATTTTGGACATAAGGTTGTAGATTGCAGGGATTATAAAAGAAATGTTCAAGAAAGAAGTGCCTATGTGGCCCCACGTAACATTGAATGTTACAAATTTCATAATTATGGACACATAGCTAATGGTTTTAGAAGCATGAATGATACTTCCATGAAAGAGAACATTGATATCAAATATAAGAAAGTATGGATAAGAAAACACGAAGAATAGGTGAACAAAGACCAGGTCCCAGAGATCACAAGATTGGAAAGAAAACGTGATGAAGAAAATTCTACAGAGAAAGACATCATATACAAAAAGGTTTGGAAACTATCTGAAAGAAAAGAAGGACAGGTAAATAAGGGACAGGTTCAAGAGATTGTACTTTCAGGAATTGTAGTGAAAGATGAATCTGCAGACAGAAAGAAATACATCAGAACTCAGAAAGATGATGAATCTACCAATGAAAATGATTATGAATACACATCAAAGAAATGTTTGTTCTGAGCCATCCGGCCTAGAGACTCCCACGTAACATGAATATTAGACAGGGGGAGTCTATGCGATAACTGTGACATACCAAAGAACCATCCTTTGAGTAGCTTGCAGAGTTTGAGTAGATAGATACAGAGTAGTTAGTTAGCAGAAGTACAGTTTGATAGTTGTAGTAGTGAATACTTCATGATAGTATAGTAATAAATGGGTCGGCATTATGGACAGTTTTGCAGTAGAGTCTTGGACAGTATGGACAGAGATGGATTTGTAAGAACACTTAGTATGTTTGGACAGATATATGACAGTGGACGAGAGCATGGATTCATAGATTGGTTCAGAGAGTGGTTCAGAGAAAAAGGAACATTATGGATGTTAATTACATAGGAAATGGCTTGAACATTTATAATGGATTCCAAATTGACAGATATTTTTTGGACACACGCAATGCATACAACAGTTCACATTCAAAATAGAGTAATGCTCAGAAACAACAATGAAAATAATCCCTATGATCTATGGAAAGGAGGACCATCACATGTGAATCACTTCAAAGTATTTGGAATCAAATGCTACATCAAAAGAGAATATGGAAGAATGGGAAAGTTTGAATCTCATGTGGACAAAGGAGTACTTGTTGGTTACTCAATTACAAGCAAATCATACAAGTGTTACAATATGAGATTGAATAAAGTTGTGGAAAGCATCAATGTAACAATTGATGAAACAGGTGGACGAGAATCAAAGGAAGAAGAAAATGAATCAGTGGAATAGCTTTACGAAGAAGAAGAAAAAGATGAAGAATAAGTAGAAGAGGAAGATGAAAAAGATCACACAGAAGTAGAAGAGCAAGTTCAAAAAGTTCCTCCAAAGACACCTAGCAAAAGAGTACAAAAGAATCATCCTTCAAATCATATTATTGGAAACAAGAATGCAGGAGTTGAGACTAGAAGAAGAATTTGTTCACCAGAACAAATGCACCTAGCACTCTTATCTACGATTGAACCAAACATTTTTGAAGAGGCCAACAAGGATGAATTTTGGAATAAGGCCATGGATGAATAATTGGATAAAATAGAGAAGAATGAAACTTGGGAATTGGTTCCAAGACCAAATAATAAGAATTTGATTGGAACAAAGTGGGTTTTCATAAATAAATTGAATGAAGATGGACATGTTACAAAGAACAATGCTAGATTGGTATGTAAAGGATACACACAGATTGAAGGAATTGACTTTGAAGAAACAGTTGCCAGAATGGAAGAAATATGATTTCTCTTAGCTTATGCATGCTCCAAGAATATTAAAGTGTATCATATGGACGTGAAATCATCTTTTATGAATGGGGAACTTGAAGAAGAATTATACATTGAACAACTAGAAGGATTTCAATTGTCAAAAAATGCATATTATGTGTGCAAATTGAAGAAGACCTTGTATGGTCTAAAATAGGTTCCTAGAGCATGGTACTCTAGACTAGATAAATATCTACAGCAGGAAGGGTTCAGAAAAGGAAGAGCAGACAACAACCTCTACATCAAGGTAACTCAAGATAGTATTTTATTAATTGAAGTTTATGTTGATGATATTATTTTTGGAAGCACTGATGATAGGTTAAGACAAATTTGCAAAGGATATGCATAATGAATTTGAAATGTCATTACTCAGAGAACTATCCTTCTTTTTGGGTCTTTAGATACATCAAAGAAGCCAAGGAATTTTTATTTCTCAAACTAAGTATATCAGAGAAATGCTAAAGAGGTTTGGAATGGGAGATTGCAAACTAGTTACCACTCCTATGCAAACCAGTTGCAAGTTGAGAAAAGATGATGATTCAAAGTCTACATGCTAGAGGAAATACAGGTCAATGATTGGTAGTTTACTATATGTGACAACATCTAGACCAGATGTAATGCAAGCAATTGGACAGGTGGAACGATTTCAAGAAGCACCAAAGGAATCATATGTATTAGCAGTTAAGAGGATTTTCAGATATCTCAAAGGAACAAAAGAGTTTGGATTATGGTATCCAAAAGGAAAGGATATATAACTTATTGCCTACACAGATGCAGATTGGGTAGGTTGCATTGATGACCGACGAAGCACTGGTGGAGCAACGTTCTACTTGGCTGAGTGTTTAGTATCTTGGCTAAGAAAGAAACAATCATCAGTATCTTTATCTATAGTCGAAGCAGAGTATATTGCAGGAGAAGGATGTTGTACTCAGGTTCTATGGATGAAACAAACTTTGACATATATACAGGTTGAGTAATATGAGCCCATTCCAATATATTTTGATAATACAAGTGCCATCAGTATCTCAAAGAACCCAGTGATGCACTCCAAGATGAAGAAAATTCATATGAAGTATCACTTTCTACAGGAACAAGTTGTAGAGAAGAAAATCAGAGTTGAATATGTGGGCACAAAAGAACAAGTGGCAAATATATTTACAAAATTGATTCCAAGGTAAGCCTTTGAGTATCTTCGCCAGAGACTCGGAGTAATTTATACTCCAAAATGAATTATTTTGAATGCTTATCTTATATGTCTTAGATTTACACAAGGAAGCACCATAAAGAGGATAGTTCAGGTTGGGAGATCATTTTCAGGAAGATTTCAGTCAGAGGGAGAAGCCTCGGATGGAAAGATACATTTTTCCATTGATGACAAAGGGGGAGAGATTTATCATATGTAAAGGTAAATTCTTGGAGAAAGAGCACAGAGGCATGGTTCCAAGGGGAGTGATGGTCACAGGGGGAGCATGAGTGATATGAATTCAATATTGCATCATAGTCTTGCCATCAATGTCAAAGGGGGAGATTGTTGATTATTTGGTTTGGTTGTCATTGATGTAAACTCTTGAAGTAATTCCAGTAGCACAAAGTTTTGGGTAATGGACCCAAGTTTGTTTGATGTATAATGGTATGAGTTTCAATATATTTGAAGATAAGACTATTATATATGGATAGTACATGTCATGCCATTTTTGGTGGTATGTGGAATGTCACATAACTCCTCATGGTTACAGAGTTATGGCCATGTGAAGTTGGAAAACTCTCATGAGTCATCTAAAATCCCCAAAAGGTCAAAGTAGTCAAAGTGATTGCAAAGAAGAAAATATTTAAATAATAAAGTGAAGTGATGAGTGTACTATAAGTCAAATTGGATACAAAAGAAATTATTTAAATAATAAAGTTAATGGAGAAATTACTAAGTGGACAAGTGGTTAGAAGTGGGTTAGTCCTAAAATATGGAAAGTGGTTTAAGATGGTTAGAAGGTAACCCCTTGAGGAAGCTACATAAAAGTATAAATAAGAGGCAAGGGTCTCTCATTTTAATTACACTTGAGCATATCAAATATCTATAAGTGGCTGAGATAATCAAAGGATATGTAAGGAGAATTTCAGAGGGAAGGTGAATTAAAGAAGGTCGAAATTCAAGGAAGGATAAATTCTTTTGATGATGCTTTCTAAGGTATGTTATTTACAGGTCATCTCACCATTTTCGCAATAACGTTTTTTATGGAATTATTCAGATCGTGAAATCTGGAGTTCGTTGAAAAAAAATATTCAAGTAGTTGTGATAAAAATTTCAGCATGTGGGTCATTGTATTTTTGGAGTTACACTCTGTGGAAAATAGGGCTTGTGGTTAGTCTTGAAACTAGTCTAAAACAAGTGTTTCGGGTAAAAATGTCATAACTTCTTCATAACAGATCCAAAATTAGTAAGACCAAATGCATTGGTTAGAGGAAAGAATGTAGTATTCTTTTTACCATTTTCAGATCCATACAACAAATATTCCATGTGGGTCACACTCTACAGGTTCTCTCTCTAGAATAAGCTAAAATTCAACAAGGTATGCCATTTTTGCTATAACTCATTTTCTGAGAGGTTCCAAGTAGTGAAACCTGGAGGAATTTCATAAAAGACACTGAAGAACATTGTGTACTATTTTAATATCTTTATTCATTATAGGTACATAGTTATGATTATTTCAAGTTAGGGTTGTTGACTAATCCAAAATTAGTCATGTGAGACTGAAGTAAAGTTTGATGAAAATTCTAGTGTCTTGTTGTTAAATTTAAGGAAGGTTTGCAAGTATGTGATCATATACACCAAGTCTATTACAAAGTTACAAATCAGATATGGATGATGAAATTGATGAGGGATTTTGGTTGAGGTACATGTTGGGTACATGGTTGAGACAAGTAGTTGATGAGTTGGCACATACATGAGGTGTATAGTTGATTATGTTGGTAGATATTGATTAGTCATAGTTTATGTGTATTTGATGCATGATTGGTACATATTTGGTGCATGGTTGATGCACGCATTGATGGTACAGGTTGAGGTATAGGTTTGTGCATGGTTGATGAACTTGTTTATGGTATAGGTTGATTACAGGTTGTTTGGTACAGGTTGTAACAAGTTTTTTGGTACATGTTTACCGCAGTATATCTCACAGTGATAGTGTGACATTAGTTCCATCATTCTAATTATATTTCAGGGTGGTTGGATGGGGAAAGGATACGTGGTTGTATCCACCTTCTGGTTGTAGTTGGAGAACATAGGGGGTTGTAGCCTCCTTCTGGTTGTAGCCATAAAATTGGGGAGTTGGAACTTCCCTAAGGTTGTAGCCTGAGAAACTAGGGGATTGTAGCCTCCTTCCAGTTACAGTTAGAAAAAAAAGGAAGTTGGTGCTTCCAATGAATGTAATTCTTAAAGAAATATAAGAAAAAATATTCTATGGTTTTCTCCCGCTTTGGGTTTCCACGTAAAAACACCAGTGTATTGTGTATGTGTATGATTTCTCATTTGTTCATTGTCTATTTACTCTGAAAATATTGGATGATAATGCTACATTGATATAACACTTGCATTTTTTGGTTAAAAAGGATTAAATTTCTCTATTACTTATTCACCCCCCCCTCTCAGTAATCCAACAATATATGTTATAAGTGTTCCTGTTCTTGGAAGGTACTTAAACAACTCCATACCTCATCCATTTCACATACCTAGAATGTTCATTAGGTGTTCCAGAGATTGGGCGATAGGCTTGGACAAAAAACTTGCTACTTTTATCCTTGAGGTCACTAGGGAAGCCTCCCTTGTGGTGGACCTCCTCCATTACAAAAACGATGGAATTTGTTACTAAGGTGATGGTGGTATGATTTCATGTAGTTACGCAATATTTGGTGATATTTTGTTGGGCTTCACACAACTACAAATATTGTGATAACATTTTGGCACCATTTCTAGGGAGGATTTAATCATTCTCCTCAACGAAGCCCCTATCTTATAGACTTACCTAGAGACTCCACTGAGGGTGATTCCCTCACCTTCCTCTGATGATCTAAGGTTGATCATCTGGCGAATCCACTGATACATTTTGATTTGTTTTATAAGTAATTGAGTTATGTATTTTCAGGAATGGTTTCCTTGTATTTATTTTGAAAGCATCCTTGGATACCCAAACAAGCATAAGAACGGATGGCTTTAAAACTTTCCAAAATTCGATGGAGAAGTTGTTTCCCATGTAGTAAAGTTCTTGAAATACATACAAGGTATGGGGGAGGATGAAGATGTATGAATATAATGGTTTGTGGTCTCCCTATCATTTGACATACATGATTGGATCAAATCCACTTGCAAACCAAAAACCATCTTATCTCTCATAGATATCATTAGAAAATTTCTTGAGTATGGGAATTCACAATCTCATACATATAAAGACACTCTTCAAGAGATCACAACAACCCTTAAAAAGGAAGGACTCTTCATGTATCCTCTTATAAGTGACCTTATGGAATCACACTTTTCCCTAGGAAAATATTCTATTGGGAATGCTCATCCTCATGATTAAAACAATACGTTGGTAGTTGTTCCACTTATTGAGGATGGAGAACCAGAACAGTGTGAATAATTCTCCCAAAGGTTGAAGGACGATGTTAGAAAAGATAAAAAAAAATTGCGAGGAATTGGTTGATCAATGCACAAATATGCATCTATTAATTTACCTTTGTATGCAACGATGAGAAGAACATGACCGTGGTTTGTAAAAATATGAACAAAGTCTAGAAACTTTAGGAGAGGAAGAGATCGCTAAGGAATACTTCCGAGTAAAAATACTTTTTGTCAACATACGAGAGAAGTATGACCAACCTTTGGTTTTATCCAAGATGTTGGATTCAAATGTAGATGAAGAAGAATGGGATGATTCAGAAGATGCATATCTTGATGAATCTCCCCCTCCCAAAAAAAAAGCAAGTGATGAAGAGTTTAATAATGAAGAACCTCCATGTGTTAAGTATGCCTTGGATAAAGAAGGTTTCACATCTCCAAGGAAAGAACCAAAGGAAGAAGCTTATGAAGAGGGTTATCAACCCCTCAAAGAGGAGTAAGAATTACCTCATGATTATGTTGAGGAAAACGAAGAGTCTCCTTATGAATATGAAGTGCTGGTGCTTGATCCTCCTTTTAATGAAGTCATTCAAGCCTCGATGCCTCCAACACATGAAGAAGAGAACATGGTAAGTTACACTCCTTTCCAGGACTTCGATGATTTGTTATTCTATAATTTTGAAAGTGAGGAAGTGTTGGAGGAACCCTTGGATGCACTAAACCCTTCATTTTATAATGAAAGTGTTGATGTAATTAAGAATATTGATGACTTTATACATGTTTGGAGACATATATGGGATGTGATTTTTCATGATGGAGATCTCGTTTACGACATTGACGGTAATTTTGAATTATTTCCTTTACAACAACCATGTGTGATTATTACTGATTCAAATGTTTGGGAACGTGAATATGGCATGATTACAGATTTGTTCCAACCACCCAAGGATGAATTGCTGCAAAATTATATTGATGATTTTTTTCCATACCCTAGGGGTTTGATATATATTATTTTGAGCACTTGGATTTAATCTATGAAGAGGATTTTCAACCACCATTGTGCTCCAATTTTGATGGGGGTAAGGACATGATTTTCCCTAAGCAAGTTTTTTGTGACAAGACTTCCCAACCTTATCATTTTCACCTTTTTTTTCCACAACATATATGGTTGGTAGTTCCCCTCATGATAATCACTTACCTATTGTTACACCTAAAAATTACTCACTTTGATAGTGTCGCAAGTGTTGTCATTACAAGTGTTGTAAGTTTCGCATATTGTCTGCAAGTGTCACATCTTGACTACAAGTGTTGCAAGTGTCAAAAACATCATACTGCCATCTTGCTTATGTTGTGCCTCTAACGACATCACAAAGACACTTGAGACACCCCAAAGACTAGTTTTGAAGAAGAGAAGTCACTTGACAGGGAGTACAAACCTTTTGCCATTGAAAAAACCACAAAAAAATGGATTTTGGATAGGAGAGTTCCCCTACCCACTATTAGGGAGTGTTGGCGCTCCCTGAGCCTCTTTGGGGGAGTGTTTGAGCACCCTGTGCACCCTTTTGTGGGAGAGCTACCCTTTTTTTAGCAAATTTTGGGTTTGTTGAGGAAAATAAGGGAAGAATCCCTCAATTCCTGAAGGTATTTGGATTCGAATAGATGGTCAAGGCATGATCTTAGGGGAGATCCTCAACTGAAGGAGAGGAATCCTCAACTCATCCCAAAGATCTCTCAAGTGGTTG
>ML792366.1:214573-228502 GCA_009831015.1 Picea engelmannii
CAATCAGTGGAGATTATTTGAGCAAAGGGGTTGGACAAGGAGAACTGGAAGAGGTTGTTGCACCTTCATTCAAAGGATTGTAAGTACTTTTACTTGTTCTCATTAAATAATCAATGCTTGGCATGTTTCTTTCAAACTTGTGCCTTTGTTTGTCTTACAGGATCTATCAGGGAGCTCAGGATCAAAACTCAACCAGGACTTTGCAAGGAAAAACGTCGCTAATAAGGTACATATATTTCTCCTTATCTTTCATTCATTATATTGATTAGATATAAAAGGAAGTCAATTTCCATGTTAAGAACTTTTATGTCTTGTTCTTAGGAGTCTAGAGGCCAAGAGGGAATCCACTTGTCCGTAGGGGGATTCACCTACAACAGAAATTGGCGACTCCACTGGGGAGGAGCTCTGATTTTTGTTTCCATTCTTAGATCTTTTTTTGGCCCTTTTCCCACTGATTTGATCTTCTTCACATTGTATTTTTATTCTTAGATTTGTTTGATTGTCTCATTATATCATCAGGATCACCCTGATTGACTTAATTTCCTTCATTTTTTGAGTTTCTAGGCTTTTTTCTGAGTTTTTGGACCAGAGCACTTCTCTCCTATTGTTTCCAGAGCACTAGCACTCTCCTTTAGCCTTACACAGAGTGTTGGAATGCTCTGGTGCCCCTTACACCAGAGTGCTACCCCATTTTTGTGAGAAATTCTCCAGAATTTTCATCTTCTGAAGTTATTTCTTGGTTTTGGCTTTTTCTCAGAGTCCCATACTCTCAATCCATATTTATAATGTCTTTCAAACACCCTTATTTATGATAATTCATCCTCTTTTGTTTGGGATTTTGACATCTTCTTTCCTTGCCTTGACGCCACTCTTTGTCTTTGCTGACCTAGAGTTAACTTGTTGTTTTCTTCTCCTTTATCTAACTGAGTGAAAACTTTTGTGAGGAAATCCAAAGGTCTGTGAACCTTTTCATTTGATATTTAAGGTCAAATTTCCATCATTTCTCTTTTGTTTGAGGATTTTTTGGTTCTTCTTTGCAATTTGGTTATCTTTGTCCTTCTTGTCTATTTCACGACGAGAGTGTGTTTTTTGTTTTTTGTGAAGTTTGCTTTTGATTGTTTAATCTTGAAGTCTAATTGACATTTAGAATTCTTGCATCTGATTATCATTCACATATAAGCAAAAGTACATAATTTAGTGATTGGTTTGGATATTAGAAGGCATTTCTGACATTTTTAGCATTGCATCGGATTTGAGTGAGAAACAAATTGATTGAGGACATTGCATATTAGTGTTTGATAATGAAAACAACTTTCTCTCTTTCCCTTAAATAGCCATTCATCGAAAGAAATGATTGCTTATCATTTTCTTGTGCATATTTTTTGGGAATTGAGTCATCATACCATCAGTTTCATTGTCATACACCCTTTGAGTAAAGAACAACCATAAATTCAATGCTAATTAAAAAATTATCTAGAACATTTTTGTTTTTAGGATCTTCCACCAACATTAGACTAGGACTAGTACTTTGGATTAGGTTATGAGTACAACTCTCTAAATTTTTCAAAACAAACATTAGCATCCTGAGATAGGGAGAGTCAAATCCAATTGTTGTATAGGCTTTATGGGATCCCCCTCTCACACAGGGGTTACACACGAGGTCGCATTCAGGTGAGTTACAGAGATTGTCCCTCTGTGGTCCAATTGTTTGTAGTGGTCGGATCGTATATTGGGAGTCACTTGAAGGTATACTCATGATTATGTGTGGGAGCCTCTCGAGTTGATTTCAGACTTGTTATTATGCCCATACGTTCAGATCGGACTGTAGACTGTACCCGCCCAGGGGCTGACTGTGAGTTGGTGTCTGTATTTTCCATAATATTTAGGTACTTACACGAGGTGACAGTGAATGGAAGTCTCATTGTACCTGGCGCAGACATTGGTCAAACTCACTCGGGCTCCTTGGAGGGTAAATCCATAATTACTGCGTGGAAGCTTGCACCAAGGTGAAAGTCCGTTAAGCAGGTCACCATTGTAACTGTTCCACCATATCCTAGCCCCTTCTTGACTTGATCATGCGACATTGGATTTCATCACCAACTAGTACGATCATTGAGAGACATCTTGTTTGCATTGGTTATGATTCCTAGATTTTATTAGAGTATGTTGTTTCTTTTTGTTAGTTGGCCCTAGATTTTCAGTGTGTACTGTTATTCTCCAAAATTGATCCTATAGACGATAAAGGTCTTTGCCAATCACATAGGATGCAAGGGCTGCCTTCGGAAGGCTACCAACCCTTACCTTCTAACCCTCCAGAAGACAACTACCGTGGAGAGGTAGAAAATCAATCTGACATTGGGAGTGTTGTTGCTCCTCTGTTAGATAACCTAGAAGGAGCTTTGGTTACGGTTGAGAATCCAACTCCTCGCACTACATATGTGTCGGTAACCCCTCTCGAACCACTTTTTCTTCGTTTAGGCTCCCTTGGGAACGTCGTAGACGAAGAGGTCCCACAATTACCTGCGAGAGATTTTACCGAGACATATATGGGATCCACAGAACCAACCTTCGGTGATGAGTATAGGACTCTTCTTCATCCTACCACTGCAGTAGATATAAATCCCACACCTACTCATTCTGTATGGAGGAATTCATCAGGACACAATATCTATAAGCATTTTGAGTCCTTTCGACAACCCTTTAATCCTCATGACCCTCGTGTTGAAAGTGGCTCATCTGGTCAAAATATGAATCACCCCATTGATCAGGTCATTAAACCTACTGTTGCATCAGCACAAGTCTATCCTAATGCTAGAATCATCACCTCTACTCATTCCCAAGGCACTTCGATCCCTACCGCTGCTTTTACGAACTTTCACTCTACAGCTCCACATGTTCTGCACGATCCTGTTGGGACATCTTTTCACCCGAGAATGCAGACCCTTACCAACCAAATACAACCAACTGGAGGGAAACCACCATCTAGTGGACCTGTCCCTCCTGGAAGACCACCATCTTATGGCGGGCCTACCCCTCTCGAGGGACAACCCCCTTTTCATGTTCTTCCCGGAGGGCAACCTCCCTTTGCCAGTCATACCCCGGTCGTTAATCCACCACTGGCAGGGGGACAACCTTCATCTGCTGGAAACCCTTCACAATCCTGGGGAGTATCTTCCGGAGGCACATTTACCCAACCCCATGTTGGGGGGCACTCATATCATAACCCACAAGGAGGAGTATCAAATCTTGTTCCTTCCGGACCGTCTTATGGACAACCTTATCCGGGCGACATCCCAAACACCACCTGGAGTCCTCAAGGAAAACAACCTTATCCTCCCCATGGGTCTTATGTGTATCCACCTCCAAGATCTACTCCTTACCCTCCTCAAGGGCACAATGTTCATCCTCTTTCTGGGCAAACAAATCACCCGGCTTATAATGCTCATAACCCACTGAGTTATGCAAATGTTTCTCAGCCATCATCGAATCCTATTTATCTTGGTCAGCAACAACTGTATGTAGGAGGACCTACTGGTTACAACTATCCACCTAACCCAGTTTATGGTCCTACTGGTGTTCCTATGCCACACCAGTATCATCTGCAAATTAACCAGCAGTTACCTTTCCTTGCAACTCTTGATCTCCTAGACTTGTCTTGGTTAACTAATGATCCTATTTTTCATTCACTGGTTTGGCAATTTATTCCAGCTAAACTTCCTTCTGATATTCTGAAATTTGATGAAAATCTGGCGAAGATCCAAACAACCATGTGATGACTTTCCATTTGTGGTGTTCATAAAACTCCCTCATGGATGATTCTATATGTTTGCATCTTTTCCAGTGAACACTTACTGGCTCTGCAGCAAAGTGGTATATTGAACTACCACGTGCTTCTTTTCATGATTTCAACTCCCTTTCCATGTCTTTCCTCGCGCACTTTCAGCTACCTATTCAGTACGAGACGGGTACTAAACTCTTGATCTCCCTTCGTCAAACTAACTACGTGCATATATTTGACCATATTCATGAGTGGAGACAACGATGAAGAATGATCAAGGTAATCATTCCTGACATATTATTGGCAGAGTGGTTTACTAAATCACTTTTACCCCCGATCGCTTGCGATGTCGTTATGGGTGGCACGGTCACCGAGGAAGAAACCATTGCTCAGGCTCAGTACTTAGATTTGGTTTATTCACAATCTCATACTTTGTATGATTTGCTTCCAAATGTTGCTCGAGCTAATACTAATCCATCCAAGCCGTCATCCTCATCTCATGCAGACAGTGTTATCGATTCCATCAAAACTCAATCTACTTCCCAATCGGGCACACTCTCCTCTACCTCCCCCCAAACTCAGATCTCTGAGGTGAGTGCAGTTCAATCTGCCCCTTCACAACAATCCAGAGGTAAGAAGAAGACAAAAAATAAATCAAAAAATACTAATAACAATGAACAACCAAAAAATCAAGCTCAAACACCTGCTACCGAAAAGCAGCCACAACAAAAACTGAAATTCCCATGTATCATTTGTGGTGACGATCACTACACTCGAGACTGTCCACATCGCAATGAAGTGGCCAAACTTTTCTAGGGAAATTCACAACCCGTTGTTCTTACTTAGCCTTTTCCACAACAACAATCCATGGTTTCTCAAACCCCCTCTGCTGGGGGCAGTTCTAGCCATCCTCATGATGAGGCCTCGACGAGTGCACATATTTATATGTTTAATGGGATTAATTTGAACACTCTCTCTAAGACATACAACACACCAGGTAACCTTGACAAAGGAAAGGTTACTAACGGTACCGGTACTTTACCGGATCCATCACCGTCCTCCGTTAGTCCTCTATCAGTTAATCCTTTGTCTCAACCACTTCAGATTGAGAAACCTACGTTTTAATCTATCTTACACCCTCCTAAGATCACTATTTGCAAATATACCTTTAATCCTAGTTCACTTACCACCAAGAACTACAACATTGTTGAAGATTTGGCTCAAGCACTGTGTGCTATGTCTGCGTTAGAAGTTCTACAGCACTACCCCATCCAACATAGAACTCTCTTGGCCACTATTGGCATTGTTGATCCTGAGTCATCCAACCATATCATGTTTAACTTGGACAATTATGTGTCTCGACTCTCCCACCAACTTGCTTTCCAAGTTGTTGTTGTTGTTCACAATCAACAAATCCACCGAACTATTCTGGATGAGGGAGCCTCAACTTGTGTCATGTCTTTAGTGTGTTGGAAAGGTTTAAAATCACCCGCACTTAACAAATCCCCAACGATGTTACACGCCTTCGATGGGCAAGGTTTCCATCCCCATGGGATTTTATAGTCCCTGTCCATCCAATTGGGTGGAAAAACTGTCACTGTTGATTTCGAGGTGGTCAATGCTTCCCTCAATTACAACTTGTTACTTGGAAGAAGCTAATTTTATGCTATGATTGATACTGCCTCATCGGTCTTTCGATGTGTACAATTTCCTCGTCAAGGAAAAATTGTCATTGTTGATCAGTTAGATTTTTGCACGACCGATGATCGCGCTCCCGCTACCAACAATATCCCTTTCTTGTGAGACCACAAGATCACATATGAAAGTGTTGGTGTTGGCTTACTAAAATATTCTAGCCTCATGGGTAATTTCCCTACACCACTTCCACCGACTACACATCATATTTCCACCATCGATATGATTTCAACCGCGGCTTATCAATCTTTGGAATCATCTGACCCTTGGATTTTACCTAGTCCATTGGAATTCAATGCACTAGGTGACACCATGCCACTTAGTCCAACCGAAACATCATACGTTTCTATCCAATCCTCTTCTCCCTCATCGAATGACCAACATCTATTGGCACCAAAAAGTTACTCGATGCCATCACGGTTAAGTTCCTTGTCATCTGTGATCGACTACATTTCCCCAATTTTTCCTTCTGATGAATCTATTAAGGAAATGTTGAGCATTGGCGAACTACCTTGGGATGATAACCATCATCAATCCTCTTTTCTTCCCCCTCATGAAGAAATTTGGGCAGATATACACTCTATCTCCCCTCCTGCTGTCAATTTTCCATCATCTCCCATGCCTTCAACTTTCGACAACTTGGATCCGGTCGTTGACATGGTGATCTCTTCGGTAGGGCTATTGGAGCTTGATCTCCTTGCCCCTGTTGTGACCCTCGACATGTATTCCTTCCAGAGTGATTTTCTTCCATCCAGTGAAGATCTCTTGGAAGCCATGACCGAGTTCTTTCCCTTGACATGGTGTTCTTCCAGAGATTTATTCTCTTGGAATCCATGATCAAGAAGAGTCCACGAGCATAGTTTTCCTCTCTGTAGCAAGCTCGTTAAAAAATGAAACAACAATCTGGGGATTGAACCCAGATCCCTGATCATAGTTCTTTTTCTGTGTCAAGATCGTTAAAAAATGAAATAGTCACCTCTCTTGAACCTTCATTTCATCCACTCTTATCCTCTTTCTCCCTCTAGTAGAGAAATTGGTGACAACCTCATAGTCGGTGAATGAATTGAAGCTTGGAGGGCATGTCTCCAGCCTTTGATGATCATTCTGGAGTTAAGCCACTAGCTTTCAAGATGAGGGCATACCGAGCTTATTCTTTGTTCTTTCTCATGCTCGTAAATACATGAGAATGCATCCGAGTAAACTTTTATCTCTTTTTTGGACCTACATGGATATACGAAAAAGGAACCCCTTGGAGTCGTCTTTGATCTCTTTTCAGACTCTCTAAACATGAAAAGATTGTCGAGTGATCTTGCTTCCTTTCCCACTCGTTAAAAGGTTTGAAAGGGCATCTTTAAAGTGATAATTTATCTCTTTTTCGGCCTCGCGAGACTAAAATTACGAAAAAGGACATTATTGGAGTCCTCTTTTTTTGTTTTTAGACTCTCTAAATATGAAAAACCACCGAGTTTACCTTCTTTGGACTCATTAAACAATCATACATTAAAGATCCCATAGGAGACTGAACCCTTACTTCTTCCAGTTCGTTAAACAAAGGAAGAGGGACTTACCAAAGGTGAGTTATATCGAGCATGTGTTACCCTCCTCGAGATCGTTAAATTAAAAAGAGGTACTCGTCTATCTGGATGGGGGAAAAATTGAAAGAAGTAAGCCAAGCATTTTTTGAGAACACTACCAATAACTCTTATAGTCTCCCTTGAACAAGACACTTTGTCTTTGCACGTATTTTAATCTGTTGAACCTCTGTACTGAGCCAATCCTTTGAGTTTATTTTACTCCTTTGGGTCACCTGACAAAAGTGATAGCATCCACCGCATTATCAAGTTTTGGTCCATGTCAAGTTTTTGTTGTTGTGCCTTAGTTTTCAAGTGAAGTATTTTCCTCGAGAGTCAGCCATCACAAATATCTTGTTTCAATACCTGTGTCAATCCATGTTCATTTGATCTACCAATTACATCTCTGTGTCAGTTTCGTGTCATTGATGGGGGATACATCAAGGCCCTCCTTCAACGAGTCTATTCCTGTCAACTTCAGCACATTATCTAGGAGCTAGACTTAGAAACCAGTTAGTACCTTGGGACATGCATGCCTCAATGGCAGGCCTCCTCGTGTATGACAGTGGGTTTACATCATTGACCTCTGATTGGATGATTCCATGGATGTTTGACTTCATCTCATCTATTCATATTCGTCAGAATGTACTAGAGTACCTTGGGAATCATTGACATTAATGGTGATCTCCCTCGCGCTTGTTAACGGTTTACATCATTGACTGGTAATCAAGTGGTTTCTGCCATGTTCGACATCAGGACATCTATTCACATGGTTAGATTTGTACTACATTGGGATCGGTAAGAAGACCCTGGGTTGAGTTTTCACTCTTATGTATACTTTGCACAAGTTGCGAAGGAGTTATTTTGAACTGTGACACATATATTGTTACATAGATCCACTTTGTATTGGTCATGGCTATGTCTTGTCATCTCGTAGATCCACTGTGTATTATTTGTGGCTACGATCAGTTCATGTCATAGAAGTATAGATCCACATTGTATCTGCAGTGGCTATACCATTTTTTTCAATATAATTATGGATTTGCAGTGTATTTTATGGTGGCCATACCTAAAAAGTCTTTATCACTCAAGCATACGTATGCATGCCTTGGGTTTTGAAACATGTCATAATATTTATTTGATGGTTGTGTGCAGCTTTTTCCAGTTTCTCTGCATCCACACCCTTGCTCGAAAAAGTCTACAAAGTACTTTAGTCATCATCGTCTTCTAACTTCATACTTTGGGGGGCAATCTGTTACACCTCAAAATTACTCACTTTGATAGTGTCACAAGTGTTGTCATTACAAGTGTTGTAAGTGTCTCATCTTGTCTGTAAGTGTTGCATCTTGACTACAAGTGTTGCAAGTGTCAAAAACATCATACTGCCATCTTGCCTATGTCGTGCCTCTAACGACATCACAAAGACACTTGAGACACCCCAAAGACTAGTTTTGAAGAAGAGAAGTCACTTGACAGGGAGTACAAACCTTTTGCCATTGAAAAAACCACAAAAAAATGGATTTTGGAGAGGAGAGCTCCCCTACCCACTGTCAGGGAGTGTTGGCACTCCCTAAGCCTCTTTGGGGGAGTGTTTGAGTGCCCTGTGCATCCTTTTGGGGGAGCACTACCCTTTTTTTAGCAAATTATGGGTTTTTTGAGGCAAATAAGGGAAGAATCCCTCAATTCCTAAAGGTAGTTAGATTCGAATAGATGGTCAAGGCATGATCTTAGGGGAGATCCTCAACTAAAGGAGAGGAATCCTCAACTCATCCCAAAGATCTCTCAAGTGGTTGAACCTCTCCAAGGTTATATAAGGAGACCTTCTCATGGTGAAAGGCACAATGGAGATTGAGAATTATATCAAACTTATGATCTCATGAGTGATATGTCATCAAAGAAATCAGTGGATATTATTAGAGAAAAGGGGTTGTACAAGGAGAACTGGAAGAGGTTGTTGCACCTTCATTCAAAGGATTGTAAGTAATTTTATTTGTTCTCATTAAATAATCAATGCTTGGCATGTTTCTTTCAAACTTGTGCTTGTTCCATATGAGTTTGTCTGCAGTGGATGGATCTATGATTGAGATAATCTCAATAGAGTAGGAAGCCCATTGTATCTTTGTTTGTCTTACAGGAACTATCAGGGATCTCAGGATCGAAACTCAGTTGGGACTTTGCGAAGACAAACGTCGCTAATAAGGTACATATCTTTCTCCTTCTCTTTCATTCATTAGCTTGATTAGATCTAAAAGGAAGTCAGTGTCCATGTTAAGCACTTTTCTATCTTGGTCTTAGGAGTCTAGAGGCCAAGAGGGAATCCACTTGTCCGCAGGGGGATTCACCTACAACACCTATGGGACATAGTTTCTTTAAACCTATGGCTTTTTGTGGAGTTTTCTTCTTTCACACACATCACAAACAACCCTCGGGTTGGGTGCAAATTTTTTTATTTATGCCTAGTTTCATCCCTTACTTTGCCCCCTTTTCTCCCATAGACAACCATAGAACCTTTCATAAGTTCCTTTTCATCTCTTCTTTTGTAAATTTCAATGACATATTTGTAGTTGAGGGTGAGGATTTTTCTTCTTATGGTTTTTTTGGCCTTGTCTTAGGATGTATAGGGCAGGGTTGTGGTGATACCCCATTGCATGATTTTGTCCCTCCCTCCCATCTCCATGAGTTATATTTATGATTGGATGTGTTGTAATGGCTGCTCTAACTAATGATATTTTTGTGCTTGACTTATCCTTATGTTTCTTTGTGATGAAGCACAAGGGTAGATGTTTTGGTACAATCTTGGGATGGATTTGTTGGTTATATGATTATACCTCACATTTCAACTAACATATATTAGAGTAGGTAGGGTAGGCATGTGCATCCTCCATTGCATTGTATATATGTTGCATCATGCATATCATGGTAGTATAGTTGCATCTTGCTTGGATTTGCATACATGCTTATGATTTACATATTTTTTTCTTGCATCATTTCATATTTTTATGTTACATTCTTATGTTTTGCATACTCATATTGATATGTTAGAATAAAAATGCCAAAAATATATTTTTTCAAGTTTTGCTCTAGATTTTGATGGTTAGCATATTTTTTCATATGAATAAGGGGTGCATGTGCCACCTCTGATACTATGGCATTTTTGTTGGTAATGTGTAGGCACAGGTCATACCAGGAGATGTTGAGGTTCTCATGTGCTCTATTGTGAGAACATGTCCTCATGTAGGAGCCATATGTTACCCCCCAAGCTAGGGTTAACTAAGAAGATAATGTCTCAAGGCCCACAGGTAGTGGACATGGAGTTTCAAGAGTCCAATTCCTAGCACATCCCACAGAGCCCCTCTACTTTACCACAAAGAAAAATCCACTACACCAGCTTATATCCAAGAAGACACCAGGTCTTGCTTCATGAGGTAACAAGTCTAGTCTCATGGTAAGTGTCATTTTAATATTTGAAGCATTTGAACATGTTGCAAATAATCCTTTCTTAATTATGGAACGTTTGCTTGGAAATTATAGATTTTCCCTAGTTTCGCCTTGGTGGGTGGCATGGTTTCATAGTAAGTAGGTCACCCTCAAGAAAAGGTTACTACTAGGTGGTTCCTTGAAGGTTCATTGTACCATTCTCTCTCATACTTACCAATTTTCACATCTCTTCCCCTTTCATTTCCTCATTTTTTGGGATTTTGGGCTCATTGACCCCAAGAAGGGCTTGTACCTCATTTCATGGGAAGAAGGGGCTAAATACCCATAGGAACTGTAGCTGGAAAAAGTTAAAATTGAATCATTATCCTTGTAGATTGTCACCCTAAGGTCTTGAGAGAAATGAAATGCTACTCCATAAAAATCAAGGACCTTATAAAAATAATAATTAATAAGTGTCTCTCTTGTTGGAGGAATGCATTTGCGGTGTCCTTTACTTTCCATTGCACACGACACTCAATGTGTTCCTAACTCTAAGTGGCATTGCATTTCTCTTTAATTTCCATTGCACATAGCACTCAATGTTTGTATCATAATAAATCAAATGGAAAGGGCTTGGAAAAATGTTTCATTGCAAAGAAAGAACGCAGCACACCCTCCACAGAGGCACCCATAAATGAGACAATATGAACCCTTGATATGTCAAGAACCCCATGGCCAAAAGTATTTCCCAATACACCTCATAGGCATCACATGAGATATATAGGGTCCTCTTGAGAAACATTCCTTGACTTGGGGATTGGTTTACCCAATAGGGCACCATGACACCCCTCACATACCTAAGTCAGCCAAAACTTATAAGGTCTTTGAGCATTTTTTAGTATTAAAAGGGGGGTTTGATGCACATGTTTTGGTGGTTATTTTATTAAATATGGATTACTTGGCATGATACTTGTGACTTGTGGACCCTTGGAGGGTATACTTATTTTTCTTTGTAGGACCTTGTGCACAGAATGGACATTGGACCCCACATGAGGAAAACCATGGATGATGGATGTTGCACAAAGAGGACACAAGATGTTGCCTTTGGAGGCACCTTGGCATCACTAGAGGATGATGTTGCACCCTTATCCACTTGGACATTGTCCTTTGGAGGCATAGGACGTCACCGCCTAGCCCTCAATTTCACCTTGGAGGGCTGGGGTTTAATGGATGAGATATTTCTAGAGGTGGCTTGATAGGAGGATACCATGGAAAGGCACTTTGGGCATTACGCATGGTATTTGAAGGCCCAACGTCTCCCTCACCGTGCTTGTTGTTTCACTTGAAGGGCCTGTGTCGCTCTCTTAGGGCATGACATCACCCTCCTAGGGGTTTCTTTCATGTAAAAAAATTAAATTTTGTATATTGCAAGAGAAAATTTAAGGGGTCGTCCCTCTTATGTAGAGAAATGAATTTTCATTGGATTCTTTTGGATGGATATGGTTTCCACATAAATACGGCTAGCAAAGATTCATTTTATCATCACAACTTCGCACCTTTTGTGAGAGAATGCATCTGAAATTTTCGCCCTTTTAGGGTTATTGGCTCTTTTACCTTATGTGTTATCTCTTGGAGGTCAAGTGTGGACGCTACTTTGATGATTTTTTGGATGGTATTGTTGCACTTAGGGTTTATTATTTTCATATCTTGGTGAAGTAAATAAATTTCTTCAATTTCATTTCATGTTACTAAATGTTTTGTGGTGACTTTTACTTGTTCATATTGAATATATTGCTTGGTAAAACCCCAAGAGAGGATCATAAGTGCTTACTCCTCTCACGAGGTTAATTTCATCCATAAATTTGTGAAGGAAATCCTACCTAGGGTTAGAATCCTAAAACCCTAAAGTTCTAACACTTTAGGATTTTAGCCCTGGCCTCTTGATTGTTGACCTAGGTGAATCTACAAGAAAGAAGAAAAGGTTTTTAGGGCCCAAAATTCTTTGCAACCTATAAATTATCCTCCTCAATATTCAATCCCTAAGGCCATAATATGATAGCACCTTAGAGATTGATTCCTACCTCTTGGTTGTATCTTGATCAAGTTCTAAGACTAGTTGTGTTTGTTGTTGTAAAGACTCCATATTGTAAATCCTAACCTTTTACAATATCTACTACAAACAGATATTCAGTAAAGGAACAAAAAAGATAAAATGGAAAATACAAACATTACACAGAGATTTTTCCCCTGGAAACCCAAACTGAGAAAACCAACATATTCTATATTATTCATCATGTTACAATGTTTACAATAAAAAATACATATAGGAGCCAGCGGCATCCAAAAACCTAACCCAATGAACTGGATTATTCCAAAACCCGAATTCCTTAACTGAAAATAGAAAGCCATCGGCAAAGAAACCATGTGCTGAAAAACCACCTAAATATAATGTGGTCCTGAAAAATGTGATCCTGATCCAGAAAAAAACATTGGGGGCATTGCTCCCGAATCCCCACACGGGGGGCTCCACCCCCCTGCACCCCCCCTCTAACCCCCCTGCATGCCTAATGTATATGCTCAGAAATACTACTCGTGCAAAGAATATAACACATACCCAACATTCTCCCACTTGTTGTTTTCTTTGCATAGAGGGGGTTACAGGGTTACATAGTCAACAATCCAGGGCATCAATGCCCATGGATCCTCTGCTCCAAGAGAACTTCTCAGTGCTCACAAATTTTTTTAATGAGTCTGCAACATTCTTCAAAGTGTCCACCTTCATCAATGATACTTTTTTTTCTTCAATCATGTCTCTCACAAAGTGATATTGAACATCAATGTGCTTTGTCTTTTAATGATAAGAAGGGTTCTTCACCAGAAAAATTGCACTCTGAATGTCACACTCTATCCTTAAAGTTTGTTGTACCAACCCAATACCTAAACACAATATGTGTAGCCATACGGCTTCCTTACTTGCATGATTGGTTTCCATGTATTCATCTTCTGTAGTTGAAAGTGCCACTACAACCTATCTTTTGCTCATCTAACTTATTGCTCCTCCAAACAGGTTAAACACATACCCGCTTGTAGATATCCTACGATCCAAATCTCCAGACTAGTATGCATCCACAAAGCCATGTATATCCACCAATCTTTCCAATCTCGGTCTTCCTTCGTATCACAATCCATAGCTAGCAGTGCCACACAAATACTTGAAAACCCTTTTTACTGTTTTCCAATGCTCCTTCCCTAGTTTTGACATATACCTGGTCAAAACTCCCACTGCTTGTGTAATGTTTGGTCTAGTACATACCATTGCATACATCAAACTGCCAACTTCACTCGCATATGGAACATGATACATGTCCTTCTCTTCTTCATGTGTCTTAGGACACTGATCCGCAAATAATTTTACGCCAACAGGAATAGGAACCTTGACCGGTTTACATTCCTTCATATTAAACCTCT